>OU342746.1:83817657-84267801 GCA_910589775.1 Avena eriantha | reverse complement strand
GTGGTTTGTGAAAAGAACACACATGCAATTACTCTGGTTGATACATATGTGATTTTTCATTACAAGAACACACATGTAATGGCATTGGTGTATCCATGTGTGGTTTGTGGAAAGAAGACACATGCAATGACTCTGGTGGATCCATTTGTGGTTTGTGATAAGAATACACATGCAATGACTCTAGTGGGTCCATATGTAGTTTGTGAAAAGAACACACATGTAATGACTCTAGTGGATCCATATGTGGTTTGTGAAAAGAACACACTTGCAATAACTCTAGTGGATCCATATGTGGTTTGTGGAAAGAACACATATGCAATGACTCTAGTGGATCCATATGTCGGTCATGAAAAGAACACACATGCAATGACATTGTTTCATCCATATGTGGTTTGTGAAAAGAACACACATGCAATGACTCTAGTGGATCCATATGTGGTTCGTGGAAAGAACACAGATGCAATGACTCCAGTGGATCCATATGTGGTTCATGAAAAGAACACACATGCAATGACATTGGTGGATCCATATGTGGTTTGTGCAAATAACACACATGCAATGACATTGGTTGATCCATATCTGGTTTGTGAAAAGAAACAGATGCAATTACTCTGGAGGATCCATATGTGGTGTGTGGAAAGAACAAACATGCAATGGCATTGGTGGATCCATGTGTGGTTCATGACAATAACACACATGCAATGTCATTGGTTGATCCATATGTGCTTTATGACAATAACACACATGCAATGGCACTGGTTGATCCATGTGGTTTGTGGAAAATCTATACATGCAATGACTCTGGTGGATCCATATGTGGTTTGTGGAAAGAACACATATGCAATGACATTGGTTGATCCATATGTTGGTTGTGAAAAGAACACACATGCAATTCCATTGGTGAAACCTTGTGTGGTTTTGTGAAACGAACACATGCAATGACATTGGTGGATCCATGTGTGGTTTTTGAAAATAATACACATGCAATAACTCTAGTGGGTCCATGTGTGGTTTCTGAAAAGAACACACATGCAATAACTCTGGTGGATCCTTGTGTGGTTTGTGGAACGAACATACATGCAATGACTCTGGTGGATCCATGTGTGGTTGGTGAAAAGAACACATATGCAATGAATCTAGTGGATCCATGTGTGGTTTGTGGAAAGAACATACATGTGTGTGTGCATTTAAAATAGGAGTTGATTTGAATTGCCATGATTAAGTGATCCATTGCTTGTTAAATGATTCTTAGGTGAAATAAACATCATCTAAATCATTTCCAAACAAATCCCAAAGAAAAACAACTCAAAAGGAATAAATTAAGTGAATGGTCATTTGGGCCATTTTAATCAACATGCCTACTTTGGCTATTCCTAGAACTCAAAACCTAACAGAAATAATTGTGGATCTTTGCACCCCTTGCTAGTACACATAATGATGTACCAAGGCCCACTTTGTGATCTGCTAAAAACATTCAAACACTAATTTTTAATGGCAGTTTAAATTGAATCTATTTCATATGGGAAGATCCCACTATTTCAAAAACCACTCAAACAAGCTCAATTTTCAAAACCCAAGCACCCACAGAGTCTCAAGCTTAGTACTAGCACACCCACCAAAAATCTTTTCAAATTCAAAAAGAAAGTTCTTGCGGCCATTTCATCAAACACTTGGCAGGCAGGGTTTAAACTCTAAACATAGCTCACTATTTGCAACAGGGTTTTGCCACCAATATTCCTTAAAAACCTCCCTCTGTCCCCAAGTGATCTAACCATGCCATTTAAACCCCATCTCATGCCCCCCTAGTGGCAATGCCAAGCCATGCCGAGCACCAACTCGCTGGCCAACCTTGCCCTTACCACAGCAGACCATCTCCACCTCTCTCACCATGTCTACTAGCTAGCCCGCACCTCACCGCCACTCTCTGTCCCCTCCCTGAGCCAAGCCAAGCCATGGACCACCCATAGCGCGCGCGCACTGCCTGTCTGCACCATGCCGAGCACACGCCAGAGCGCTGCACCCGACACGCGCATACACGTCGCCCCTCGACCGCAACCCGCGTCCACCGCTTCGCCAAGACCCAGGGAGCACGCCGGACACGCCCGTTCGCCGCCCAACGCACCACAACCACCGCTCGCCGTAGACACTGCTGCTCAGAGAGCTAGCACCGCCCGACCGCATACCATCGCCCCTAGTCCCGCATTGATCACGTAGAGCACCGCCAGGAGACCAGCGACCGCCCCCTACCTCGAGCCACGCCGCTAGCACGCTGTGCAGCCCTCACCGGAGCCGTCCGCCCATGCCTCTCAGTTGCGTCATCGTCGTATAAATAGAGGCCACCCCCAGCCCCATTCGGCACACCACTCACCTCCCCTCACCTCACTGACCGTTCCCCACCTCTAGCCGGATCAAGGCGAGCAGCCGTTTGCCGGAATTGCACCAGATCAGGCCGCCTCTGGAGGAGAAGGGCGCCGCTAAATTGTGACCACCCCCAGAGCTGCCTCGATTGTCCTTGAGCTCGCCGTCGACCACCAGTCCGTTTGCCCGCTTCGCTGTCGTTGCTGGAGCCCTGGTACGCCCCATGAGCACCCCCACCGAGCCGCTAGGGTTAGAGTTCGCCGGCGACCAGTTCGTCGTCGATGACGATCCCCAGCCGTTGATCCCTATTCTAATCCAACGACCCATATCGCCTCGTACCGCTTCGCGCGTGATGAGCAGCTGACCGGTGGACCCCCCTGTTAGTTGAGCCACGCGCCGCGGAGTGTCACTGGGTCGGCCCGTTAGCGTTCCCGCGCAACCCAGTTAGTTTGAATTAGAATTTTCTATTTTTGTTAAACCTAGTTCTGTCCCCTAGTTTGAAATTCAATTCAGAGAGATTTACAAATCCAAATAGAGTGATTCCAATTTTGTTGGAAAGCCACTGAAAAGATCTACCCAAGCCTGTTGGATTTAATTCAATTAGAGTTAGAGATCTCTCTTAGTAAAAATAATAAGACAGAAGCATTTGCACCTTACAACATTTTTATTAAATCAACCATGATAGCTTTTGAGTTGATTCCAACTCTAAAAAATCACATTTCACCATACCTATCTAAATATGTAATAATATTAAGGTTTACATGCAGTGACCGCAGACTAGTACCAAAATAATGCTATATAGACATTTCTAGTCACTTTAAATCATTAAATAATAAACTTAAACCAGAGTAATTATGATCCAACCCTTAAATCACATTCCAAGATGTTAGAATACGTGGTGATGACATGTGTCCACATGATCCCATATTTTAAGTGGTGAATATTAAATCTTAGTTAATTTTTCAATGAGTAGAAATTACTTTTCTAAAATAAAAAGAAGGAAACTAGTTAATAAAACTTGTGATGTTTGTGATGATACTAGATCATCAACTATATGCCTTAGAGTGCCAATTAGACTAGTTAAGTATTGTTGGTGATTGTGTATTCCGTATGTATTTATAGACGATAGTACCGACCAAGCTTTCGAGGAGGAGTAGTTCTACCAAGAAGAAGAAGAAAACTTCAACCACTACACCAAACAAGGCAAGCCACCATTAACAATGCAAGCTAACACTTGCAAGTATAATGCTTAGGAAGCTAGGACAAAACTAGATGGTTTAATAAAGATGCTTTAGGCATGCTTTAGTTACACTACCTTGACAAGTAATGACCCCAAGTATTATTTTCCAAGCTTTACTTCCTTTACTTTACCCAAAGTTCTTTACTTGTTTAGAAGGTAGCATAAAGAGTATAAAACTTGACCTATATAGAACCCTTTAAATGTCATGCTACGGCATGAGATTGATCCCATCTTTTTCCACCTTAGTGAACACTCTCAACTGAGTAGTTTAGAGTAGATAAAAACCCGAGTCACTATAGATGGGAAAACTTGGTGAAAATGAATTATGAAAACCTTACAATGATGAGTCATTCTATTGAGATGTTTTGACATGTGTTGAGAAACACAAATGGTTTATGATGATGAAAATGTTGAGGCATGAGCATTAACCCTCTTATAAAACCGATGGTTGGATTCGGATGCGATACCATTCCAAAATTATCGTACAACCACATTACCTTAATTTGGTAAGGCTTAGACGGAAGTTTATATGCATTAGTATTATTGCCCTTGCAGGAGAGGTTTGAGCTGAGGCTACCTCTCAATGTTGTCCATCTATGCAGTGCCCAAGATGACAGATGGTCATGGTTGGGAGGCCATGCTCATAGGAGAGGTGCTTATACTAGGGTGTATAAAGGAAAGGTTATGTTTGATTATCTGCATACTAAGTATGATGATTCAGGGTTATGCCTGACAGATGTATCGAATCTTGTGGTGAAAGTGTACCACCTCTACAGAGTGTCAAACTATTCGAATAGCCGCGTACGTAGTTATGGATAGTTGGAATGACCATACTATTTCGTTATCAGATGTTTTCAAAATAACTTATGAAATGAATGATGAATCTTGACTTGACCACAACAGGGTTGTGTTTATGACACTAACTTCCCAACTTAACTGATTCTAGAACTTTATTTTATCTTTCTTTGCTTCTGAACTCAGCTTAGGTTTCAAACTTAAGTTTATAGTTAAACATAAAGTTAGCACATTAACTTAGAAAGATATTACTTGTTAGTGGTAGTTTGCGAGTACTTAAAGAGTACTCATGGCTTTTGTCCCTCGCTATTCTCATGGCCATACTATGAAGGAGATTACCAAGATGCTGGCCAACAAGACGGCTATGATAACTAGGACTATCTGCCTTCGTCAGCATTGCCTGTGCCCCTAAAGATGGACCCCACCGCTATGCTTATCTTTTAATTCCGCTGCTTGTTGTATTAAGATTGGATCATGAGATCCTTATTTGTGTAAGACCTAATGTATGGTTTGTAATGGATGATGTACTGTGATATCCAATCTGTTATGTCTCGCAAAAATGGTAATCCTGGGATTGCGATGAATGACATAACAGGCATCTGGGATTAAAAATCCGGGTGTTGACAAGTTGGTATCAGAGCCATCCTGACCATAGGAGATCCTAGTTAGAATGGACGTCCGAACAAAAACTTAGTTTCAAAACCAAAGTGAGTAATTATGAAAAACTATCTCCTCTCTTATCCTTGGGAATTCATTCTTTCTCAAAAATTCATGTTCCTCAAAATTCTTACATTACTACTTAAAATTTGACACACGTGATCACTTCACTAATTTCCTCATCCTTAATTCTTGTAGATGGAGACTCAGTTCAGCAAGTTCTACCAGTTGGGAAACGGAGGTCAGCTGATCTTCGAGAGGGATCTGGATTCACTATCGGAGTTACTAGGACGCCCACATCCAGAGTTTCTTGGAGCTCAACTTCTAGGACCCCCAGGAGGAGACTTACAGTGGCTAGTCACCGCTGACCTTAGAGGAAGCATCAAAGCACCAACGTCTGGGAGAATCCAGTTCTCCGTGAGAGAGAACAATTGGCTAGATGGATTAGCCAGGGAAATGCATGAAGCTCTCGCACGTCTATGTGCCCTCAGCGTCAACAAAATCCAAGGAACCCGTTTTGCCCACTATGCAAGACGTGACTTCATGGGAATGCCAATGGAGCTCTCAAGTCACCCAGAGTTGAGGCGTCAAGTGGAGAATCTTGACTTCTTGCTGCATGACAGACAACAGGAACTAGACAATGCTAGAGAGTTAGCCAACCAGAACTATGCCATTGCCGACCAGAAGGCCCAGACTTTCGCACTACTCGTCCAGGATCACCAGTCTCTTTGCCGCCAGCGTGCAAAGAAGGATCGCACCAACGCCCGTCTTCGCAAGGAGGTGCCCGACCTCGAGAAGACTGATACATTGCAAATGTATCTATAATTTTTGATGATCCATGCTTGGTTTTATCCACTTTCTTGTGTTTTGTTCCAACTTTGGAGTACTTTTCATATGATTTCTTGGACTAACTTATTAACAAGAGCCACAGTGCCAGCTGCCTGTTTTCTGCTGTTTTTGGTTCCAAGAAAGTCAGAAAATGAATATTCTCGGAATTGGACGGGACAAAAGCAAAAGTGCCTATTTTTCGGAAGGGATCCAGTGCTAGAATACGAGATGGAGAAGGTCCAGGGGCCGGCCACACCACCTGGCCGCGTGGCCAGGCTGGGCCCACGCCAGGGGGTGGTGTGGTGGCTCCCGACACCCCCTCGGCCTCTCCTTCCGCCTATATATTGCTCTCAGGACGAAAACCCTAAGTACCCGATCAAAAATCCAAGAAAGAGTCTATAGCCCTCTTCATCTCCATCCCTAGATCAGGAGGGATCTAAAGCTCTTCCCAGCACCCTGCCGGAGAGGGGAATTCACCCTGGAGGCCTTCTTCATCACCATGCAAGCCTCCGGTGTGATGCGTGAGTAGTTCATCCTTGGACTACGGATCCATGTAGTAGCTAGATGGCTGGTTCTCCTCCTTTGTGCTTTCATGTTTAGATCTTGTGAGCTCCGTTCATGATCAAGATCATCTATTTGTAATTCTGCATGTTGTGTTTGCGGGGATCCGATGGATATTGAGATGCTATTTCAGATTGATTATTGATTCTATCATGTCTTTGTTATTTGTGATCTTGCATGCTTTCCGTTGTTAGTAGCTATCTTGGCCAAGTAGATTTTATCAACTCCAAGAGTTAGTATTTATGCTCGATAGTGGGTTCATGCCTCTGGTAATCTAGGGAAGTGACAAAAATCTCTAAGGTACTAGATGTGCCGTTGCTACTAGGGAGAAAACAACAATCCTTTGTTCATAGAAAAATCGTATTGTTTACTTTACACGTAGTTCGTAAAGCAATAATCTGTTGCTTGCAACTTAATACTGGAGGGGGTTCGGATGATAACATGAAGGTGGATTATTAGTCATAGATGCAGTTGGATGGCGGTCTATGTATTATGTTGTAATGCCCAATCAAGTCTCAAAGGACTCAAGATGATTAGTATATGCATATATTGCTTTCTCGGTGTTTGTCACTTGCCCTGCTGTAATTTGTTCACCCAGCATGTTATCTATCTTAAGGAGAGCCACCTCTAGTGAACTATGGATCCCGGTCCTTGTCTTTTACATACAATCTACAATCTTTTACTGCTTTGTGTTTACTTTCTGAAAACTTTTACTTCTTTCCATTCGATACGTTTAATCCTTTGTTTTCCGCAAAACACGGTGAGATTGGCAACCTCGTCGCAAGTTGGGGACAAAGTTCTGTGGTTGTGTTGTGCAGCTCTCCACGTTGCTACTAGCACCGGTAGTGCGCCCTGCCAAAGCTCAGCTAGTAACACCTTTGGGGTGTTTCCTTGCTCCTACTGGTTCGATTAAACCTTGGTTTCATAACTGAGGTAAAACTTGCTGCTGTGCTCATCGTACCTTCCTCTTGGGGTTCCCAACGAGCTCTACATCGAATGACGAGCACATCAAGATTTTCTGGCGCCGTTGCCGGGGAGTCAAGGACATCTTCACAAGGGGAGTCCCTCATAACCAATCTCTTTACTTTGTTGTTTTTATTTTGCTTAGTTTTCTTTTTGCTTTGTTTGCTTGTTTTGTTCTTCAAAAACCCAAAAAAAAATTAGTTTTACTAGTTTTCTTTCGTTATCAAAAACACAAAAAAATTAAGTCTCCTTTAGTTGTCACCTCTTCCTTAGCTCACCATATTAATCCCTACATTCACCTTGAAAGACCTTTCAATTGGTAGTGGTTCTATAATTGGGAAAGATAATATTGAAGAATTCTTTAATAATGTTAGCAAACATGAAGATACGAGGATAGATCCCTTGTAGAACTTGCTCCAAATTATGAGATTTCTGCAGCTTCTTTAATTCACATGTTAGAAGCTAGGTTTGTTAACCTCAACCCCTTAATACAAGTAATGTTTCTTAAGCTTAAAGAAATTGAGGATCCTGAAAAGAGGGATTTTATTCTAGAAACTTTGTTTAAGGAGTTCTATGATGTTGCCAAGGAAGCTAGAAAAGTTTTTGAACGTTTCAATATGC
This sequence comes from Avena eriantha, assembly GCA_910589775.1. Lineage (NCBI taxonomy): Eukaryota > Viridiplantae > Streptophyta > Magnoliopsida > Poales > Poaceae > Avena > Avena eriantha. Next base: position 84,259,778 of record OU342746.1, on the reverse strand, counting down.
TAGGCTCATGTGTAGATGTTGTTGGTACACGAGAAAAGATGAACAAAACCAAACCTAATGGGGAGGAACCTAAGATACCAATACCCTTTAAACTAGTAGCAATACATGATGCCATAGAAAAGAATCTTGATTGGATTGTTCCTGCAAACCCTTTTGATGAGAATAGTGAACCCAAGAGCATTGAGAAAGGATCCTCTAGAACTTACTTGGATGATATACCTTGCCTTGTTGAAAATATTTCTTGTATTGATCTTAATGCTTCTTCATTTTAGAATACTTGATCCTTTTTCTTGCTTCTTATGCCTAACTTAAAGGCGTTAAAGAAAAGTACTTATTGGGAGATAAACCAAAAGTTTTAGTTGAGTCTTGGAAGTTATTACCTCTGTAATAACTGTTCCTTATCCTTTTTATTTGCTTTTTGTGCCAAGAGTAACCTCTAATGAGAGTGAAGTAATGATTGGGAAAGTTGCTGTCCCGAAACAGATTTTTGTGCTTCACCGTACAAATTCGTGAGAGTGTCCTGTATGTCGGATTGAGCTGTAATTGTTTTTGCTTCTGCCCCAGGTTGTTATCTAACTTTCGTTAGTTCAACAATGTTTGGTTTGAGCAACATAAGGTCTTCGAAAAAATTCGTCTTTACCTACTGGTCTGTTTTGATAGATTTCTGCCATTTTCTGCATTTGCTTCTTGTTGGTTCCTTCTTTAGTTCTTTTGGGGAATTGAGCTTTTTGAGGGAATTGCTACAGTATCTAGTGTTCTAATGGAAGTTTATTTGGTGTTAAAACTGAACCTTGAGACTTATTTATCTTGAGTGCACTAATGTTGCTAATGAGATTGTGTGAAGTTTTGTATGAAGGAAACATTTCAGGTGTATGGAAGGAATGAGTAATGAGATGAAGGATGGACTAAAGCTCAAGCTTGGGGATGCCACGCGTGTCACCCCAAGAAATATCCAAGAAGTACAAGCGTCAAAGCTTGGGGATGCCCAAGGCATCCCCTTCTTCATCAATAAAAATTTCAGGTTTCTTCCAAACGCTTCATTTTTATTGTTTCATGCACAGTTGTGTTGTTCTTGGAGCGTCTTCTTTTTCGTTTTTGTTTTGGTTTTTAGTTTGCTTGGTTTCCTTAGTTTTCTGAATAAATTGGTTGGACCCCCTCTTTCATACATTGGTTTGCAAATAGTTTGGTTTGGTTTGGTTTGGAAAAGAGTAGGAAAGTTCATGCTTATGTGGTAAAAATAGCTTGTTTTTGACTGTGGCCTATGCTTTGTCATGCCATTCTTGATATTGTTTTGGTTTTATGCTTAGTATTCTTTGCTGTAGCATGACTTGTTATAAACAATTGATATTTTTTAATGTGCCTTGGATGAATCATGCATTGTTTTAGCATATTAAAGCATAGTATAGTGGTATTCTCCATTGATGCTTTATTTGGGTTGACTTGGCGCATGCTCACACCATATTATGACTATCCAAAGTCACCATAGCCTTTATGATCCTTTAGTTTTCAACTTGTAGTATCACTTTATGCTTTGATCAATGATGTTTTGTCGCTCTGCATGATTATGGCCATTATTGCTCTCTTAGTTTGTCGCTCCCGGTCTTTTGCTAGCCTCCACAACAAAGTATGAGTTCCACTCATGCATCCAACTCCCTAAACCAAGTTATTCCAAAGAGTCCACCATACCTACCTACTAGCTTATGCTATTCAAAGTATATTCATGCTTTTGTTTACCTTCCACTTGTTATGATAAAACTAGTGATTAAAGCTCTCACGAACTTGATGGCACACTTTACTTTATTGCCTCTAATAAACTTGAACCATTGGGTCCTTCTTTGTTGCGTATATGCTTGCACTTTATAAGTTGAAATTAGCAAAACCATGTACCATGGGGAACGCTTTCAACATTTCACTTGTACTTTGTACCTCGTTGATATCATGTTCTTTTGCTTACGGATCCTGACGGTGTGAAATAAAAGTGGAACTTGTAAGATCATGGAGTTTGTATGTGTGTTAGAGAAACGTCTGGGCCGCTAGCCTAAGCCATGCCTAATCATGGTGGAAACTTGCAGCATCACCATAATGAGCACTCTATGAAGCATCCTCAATAAAAACCTATGCAAATAGCAAATAAAAGGATCGCTGAGATGCTCATTGTCTGCTTGCCATGTCATTTTGATTATGGGAAAGCTCCCGTATCATGTGCAAGGTGTACCCCGTTGGCGGTTCTTAATGATACACATATACTTACAATGACAAGAGCTTACTCGTGACTAAATTTGAGTAGCATGAGGATCGGTCTTCGTAAGTAAGGGGCATGACATTTCGGTTTATAACTTGTCAAGCATATCCTCTTAGTTGTGTCACTTTAACCTTAATAACCTTCAAGATGCTTATGATAGGGGCAATGAGAGGTGAAAACTAGAAGTACCATAATTTTTGGAAGCTCTTTATGAGACTTGAATCCCTACTTCCTTTTACAAAAGGCCTTTCTTCCACCATTATATTGAGTCTCCACCTTCTATCTTTATGCACCTACTTTGAGAGCATAGTGGCCATTCTTAGTTCTATGTGCATTGTCCCAAGACTAGTTGATTGATGCATAACTTGTTATTGCTTGTTTTAAACTATTGTATCTAGTCACTCTTATGAACTTTGAAGGTGTCCTATGCATTTATATTTGCTACTCTATTGAGGGACAAGCTGAATACTATTATGCTATGTTTTCTTTATGTGAAACAAACAAATGTCTTGCAAAGCATTGTTATTCATGAATCTTTTGTTTGTGCCTTTTCATGTTGCATCATAGTTTCATTGCTTATTGTAGGAACTTTGTCTTTCATGTTATGATTGAAGTACTATGATCCCAGCTTTGAATGTTTTGCAATACTTTGATCAAGTCTTTGATGGTGCATGTCACCTCAAAAATTATTCTTTCTTTTTATCACTTACCTACTTGAGGACGAGCAGGAGTTAAGCTTGGGGATGTTGATACATTGCAAATGTATCTATAATTTTTTATGTTCCATGCTTCGTTTTATCCACTTTCTTGTGTTTTGTTCCAACTTTGGAGTACTTTTCATATCATTTCTTGGACTAACCTATTAACAAGAGCCACAGTGCCAGCTACATGTTTCCTGCTGTTTTTGGTTCCAGGAAAGTCAGAAAATGAATATTCTCGGAATTGGACGGGACAAGAGCCAAAGTGCCTATTTTTCTGGAAGGGATCAAGTGCCAGAATACGAGATGGAGAAGGGCTAGGGGCCGGCCACACCACCTGGCCGCGTGGCCAGGCTGGGCCCGCGCCAGGGGGTGGTGTGGTGGCTCCCGGCACCCCCTCGGCCTATCCTTCCGCCTATATATTGCTCTTAGGATGACAACCCTAAGTACCCGATCAAAAATCCAAGGAAGAGTCTATAGCCGTCGTCATCTCCATCCCTAGATCAGGACGGATCTAAAGCTCTTCCCGGCACCCTGCCGGAGAGGGGAATTCACCCTGGAGGCCTTCTTCATCACCATGCAAGCCTCCTGTGTGATGCGTGAGTAGTTCATCCTTGGACTACGGATCCATGTAGTAGCTAGATGGCTGGTTCTCCTCCTTTGTGCTTTCATGTTTAGATCTTGTGAGCTCCGTTCATGATCAAGATCATCTATTTGTAATTCTGCATGTTGTGTTTGCGGGGATCCGATGGATATTGAGATGCTATTTCAGATTGATTATTGATTCTATCATGTCTTTGTTATTTGTGATCTTGCATGCTTTCCGTTGTTAGTAGCTATCTTGGCCAAGTAGATGCTAGCAACTCCAAGAGTTAGTATTTATGCTCGATAGTGGGTTCATGCCTCTGGTAATCTGGAGAAGTGACAGAAATCTCTAAGGTACTAGATGTGAAGTTGCTACTAGGGAGAAAACAACAATCCTTTGTTCATAGAACAATCGTATTGTTTACTTTACACGTAGTTCGTAAAGCAATAATCTGTTGCTTGCAACTTAATACTGGAGGGGGTTCGGATGATAACCTAAAGGTGGATTATTAGTCATAGATGCAGTTGGATGGCAATCTATGTATTATGTTGTAATGCCCAATCAAGTCTCAAAGGAGTCAAGATGATTAGTATATGCATGTATTGCTTTCTCGGTGTTTGTCAATTGCCCCGATGTAATTTGTTCATCCAGCATGTTATCTATCTTAAGGAGAGCCACCTCTAGTGAACTATGGATCCCGGTCCTTGTCTTTTACATAAAATCTACAATCTTTTACTGCTTTGTGTTTACTTTCTGAAAACTTTTACTTCGTTCCATTCGATACGTTTAATCCTTTGTTTTCCGCAAAACACGGTGAGATTGACAACCTCATCGCAAGTTGGGGACAAAGTTCTGTGGTTGTGTTGTGCAGGTCTGCACGTTGCTACTAGCACCGGTAGTGCGCCCTTCCAAAGCTCAGCTAGTAACACCTTTGGGGTGTTTCCTTGCTCCTACTGGTTCGATGAAACCTTGGTTTCATAACTAAGGGAAAACTTGATGCTGTGCTCATCGTACCTTCCTCTTGGGGTTCCCAACGAGCTCTACGTCGAACGACGAGCACATCAAAGACCGTCAAGGAGCAGGAAGCTCAACTTGTAGCAAAGGAGGAAGAAGAGGAGGGTGAAGACATCCATGGAGACATGGATTCTTACCTCAGCAATGATGATGACTTTCTGGAGGAAGATGTTGTGGACTTCTACACTGACGATGAGGACTCCAACTTCATCGACGGTGAGTAGATGCACTAGAGCACTGTCGTAGCACGAGATGTATCGGTCCCACTATATCGTAGCTTGAAGAATGGTTCTTCAAACCATCTGTTTTCCTTTGATTGTTGTGGTGTGTGTTGTACCGTGTGTTTGCTTACATGAATGAAATTAAGTTAGTTGCAAAACCTGAGTCAAACTCAAAGTTTTAGCTTTGAAACCAAAACCATGAATCGTAGAACTTTCCCTCTTACCCTTGTAACTAACTCAATCTTCAGATGACTCGTGGAAACCAAGGAGGAGCAGCTCGTCACAAGACCCAGTGCTGCAGATTATGTAGATGTTAGTTGCAGACCGTGAAGCAAGCAGGGTAGAGCGCCAAGCCAATTTAGCAACATTGCAGCAAATACCTTAGATGGCCCAAAACAACCAAGGACATGGAAACCAGGATCACCATGGATCCAAACTCAAAAACTTTCAGAACACCAATCCCCTAATCTTTAACCAAGCTGAAAACCCACCAGATGCTGATGACTGGTTACAGACCATGGAAAACAACTTAGAAGTTGTAGGAGTTGATGACAACAAGAAAGTTCTCTTCGTCACACACTATCTGGCAGGAGATGCAAGAGCGTGGTGGACTAGTATCCGCAATATGAACCATGGTCAAGTGATGACATGGGAAGCATTCAAAGTCAAGTTCAGCCGCACCCACGTGGCGAAGGGTCTAGTCAATAGAATGAGGGATGAGTTCCACGACTTGAAGCAAGGCAGAATGACGGTGGTGGAATATCGTGATAGATTCCTATCGCTTGCCAGATATGCACCTGATGAGATCAACACGGAGGCCAAGAAGAAAGAGAGATTCTTGAACGGACTGCATGATGAGATGCAGACTGTCCTTGTCAACATCCACTTCGAGGATCTCGAAGAGCTAGTCGACTCTGCCATTCATATGGAAGGGAAGATTAACCAGGCAAACGACAACCGCAAGCGTCGTATGATGCAGCAGTCAGGATCTAGCAGTCACCAGAAGTACCGTCCCAACCCCTCACTAGGATAGGCACCAAGAAACAATCGACCCCTAATGTCTCGCCCAAGCTACCCCAACCGTAGTGGAGGCAATGTGAAATCCGGAGGAAACAATCACAACTCCGGCAATTCCAACAATTTCAACTGTGCACCTCCCAAGAGCAACAACAACAACAACAACACTGCACCTAGAACTGGCAGCAATGTTGTGCCTGTCGCAACAAAAGACAAGTCCCATATCACTTGTTTCGAGTGTGGAGTGAAGGGTCACTATTCCAATGAGTGTCCCAAGAAGACGGCAGCCAATGCCAATGTGAATGCCCCAGCTCAACAGCAGCGTTGCGTTCAACCAGGGAGAAGATTTGCCCCAGGGAACCCTCACAACCGCAACGGTCGTCTCTTCCACATGAATGCATAAGCCCCCCAAGAAGCGCTATATGTAGTGCTCGGTATGTTTTCTGTCAACTCAGTTTTAGCAAGAGTATTGTTTGATTCGGGAGCATCACATTCATTTTTCACCGAAGAATTTGCATGCACTAGTAAGATTCACCCAACCAACTTGAAGCATGTCATGATAGTTCAAATCCCCGGTTCAACAACCAAAGCTAGAAAAATTTGCAAAGCGGTGCCTATCAGAATACATGGGATAGATTTTTATGCCAATCTAATTGTACTTGGAACCAAAGGGTTGGAAGTAGTACTAGGTATGCACTGGATGTCAAGGCATAAAGGACTGATAGACTGTGCTAAGAAAGCTATCACCATGACCAGTAGCTCTGGAGTAATAGTAGAGCATATCTCTGAAACCTTACCTCATCAATTCAAGTCCAACAAGAGTCTAGCCCTACCTACCATAGACCAAGTCAGAGTAGTCTGTGAATACCCTGACGTATTCCCAGATGAATTGCTAGGTATGCCCCCGGATAGGGATATTGAGTGCATTATCGAACTAATCCCTAGAACCGGACCCCTAGCCCAGAGACCCTATAGCATGAACCCCTCAGAGTTAGCGGAACTGAAGAAGCAGTTGGATGCCATGTTAGAAAAAGGCTTGATTCAACCAAGCGCATCGCGATGGAGATCACCAGTGTTATTCGTCGACAAGAAAGATGGAGGCAACCGTTTGTGCATAGATTACAGAAAGTTGAATGACGTCACCATCAAGAACAAGTACCCCTTGCCAAAGATAGAGGATCTATTTGATCAGTTCACTGGAGCCCATGTATTCTCAAAGATTGATCTTAGGACTGGTTATCACCAACTTAAGATTTGTGCAACGGATATTCCGAAGACCGCCTTTACTACTCGCTATGGTTTATACAAGTATACGGTTATGTCTTTTGGATTAACCAATGCCCCTGCTTATTTCATGAATCTCATGAATAAGATCCTTATGAATTTCCTAGATAAGTTCGTAGTTGTGTTTATCGACGACATCCTTATCTACTCCAAGTAAGAAGAAGAGCATGAGCAACATCTGAGAATCATCCTAGAAACCCTGAGAGAGCATCAATTATATGCCATGTTCAGCAAGTGTGAGTTTTGGCTGAAAGAAGTAGGATTCCTAGGACATATAGTGTCTATCGGAGGAGTCTCTATTGATCCTGCCAAGATCAAAGATGTCGAAGAATGGGAAGCCCCAACCACTCAATCCCAAGTCCGTGCATTTCTCGGATTAGCGTGATATTACCGCAAGTTCGTAGAAGGATTTTCGAGCATCGCCAGACCCATGACCCAATTGTTGAAGAAGGACAAGAAGTTTGAATGGACAGACAAATGTGAAGCCAGTTTCCAGGAGCTGAAGAAGAGATTGATATCAGCCCCAATATTGATCATGCCAGACATCAAGAAGCCGTTTGATGTATACTGTGATGCATCCAAGATTGGTCTCGGATGTGTGTTGATGCAAGGAGGCAAAGTCATCGCGTATCTATATCGACAACTGAAGCAGCATGAGCAGAACTATCCAACCCATGATCTTGAACTAGCAGCCGTAGTTTTGGCATTGAAGAGATGGCGTCATTATCTGATGGGTAATCACTGTGAGATTTACTCAGATCACAAGAGCTTGAAATATATTTTCACTCAGAAGGAGCTGAATATGAGGCAAAGGAGATGGATAGAGTTAATCAAGGATTATGACCTTAGCATTCACTATCACCCCGACAAAGCCAATGTGGTAGCGGATGCTCTTAGCAGATTGCCGTGTAGGCTAAACACCATGATCAAGGAAAAGCAGCCAAGTTTGTATGAGGAGTTGGAGCAGTTCAGAACTGAATTAGTTAGCAAAGGATTCTTAGCTAGCATTGAACTTCAACCCACTTTAATTAGCCAAATCAAGGAAGCCCAGAAGGGAAATGAAAGTATCAACAACATCGAACGTCGTATTGGTACAGGAAAGGTACCTGGATTCACTGAAGATGAAGAAGGAGTTCTGTGGTACAAAGGACGTATCTGTGTGCCAGCAGATTCAGAGCTGAAGCAAGTTATCATGCAGGAAGCTCATGATACTCTTTATTCTATCCACCCCGGAGGAACGAAGATGTATCAGGATTTGAAAGAGCAATTTTGGTGGCACAAGATGAAGAGAGAAATCGGAAGCTACATCGCCAAGTGTGACATCTGTCAAAGAGTGAAAGCAGAGCATCAGAGACCTGCAGGACTGTTGCAACCATTGCAGATTCCAGAATGGAAATTGGATTCCGTCAGAATGGACTTTATCATCGGTTTGCCTACTTCCAATAGGGGAAATGACTCAATCTGGGTCATAGTTGATAGGCTGTCCAAGGTAGGTCACTTTATCCCAGTCAAGACTACCTACCAAAGTTCGAAGCTAGGAGAGCTATATATAGCTAGGATTGTTAGTCTGCATGGAACCCCCAAGACCATCGTTTCAGATCAAGGAACCCAGTTTACCTAAAGATTTTGGCAGAAAGTTCAGGAAGGATTGGGAACCAAGTTGAACTTCAGCACCGCTTATCACCCGCAAACTGATGGACAGAGTGAGAGAGTCAACCAGATCCTAGAGGATATGTTAAGAGCTTGTGTGTTGGAATACGGATCAAAATGGGAAGACTGCCTGCCTTTTGCAGAATTCTCATATAACAATAGTTATCAAGCTAGTTTGTAGATGGCACCATTTGAGTTCCTATACGGAAGAAAGTGTCGCACCCCTTTGAATTGGTCACAAGTAGGAGAGAGTCAGATCTTTGGACCCGACATTCTCCGGGAAGCAGAAGAGAAAGTTCCCAAAGTCCGTGAGCACCTTAAGACCGCCCAATCCAGACAGAAGAGTTACGCTGACAAAAGAAGGAGAGACCTGACCTTCAATGTCGGAGATTTTGTATATCTCAAAGTTTCGCCATTGAAAGGAACCCAACGCTTTAGTCTAAAAGGAAAGTTAGCTCCTAGATATATCGGGCCTTCAAGATTCTAAACCGTCGAGGAGAAGTATCATATCAGCTAGAACTACCTGAAGAGATGTCAGCCATCCACAATGTGTTCCATATCTCGTTACTTCGCAAATGCTTAGAAGTGCTAGAGAAGACTGAAGTTTTCAAGAACATCGATCACAGAGCTATTGAGATCAACAATGACCTGACATATCGTGAAGTGCCCATCCGTATCCTAGAGGAAGCTTACAGAAACACCAGGACCAGGAGTATCAAGTTTCTCAAGATTCAGCGGAGCAACCATACCGAGGAGGAAGCCCCTTGGGAGCGCGAAGATTACATTAGATAGAGTTCCTAGATCTCTTTAGTTCCTAGTTTTCTTTGTAAATCTCGGGACGAGATTTTGTTTAAGGGGGAAGGTTTGTAACATCCCAAAACTTTAATCCAAGGTTATTAAGATCCAAATCACCAAAATTGGGGGTAACAAAAACTTTTCCAATTAAAATTATTAAAGCCTTCATGTGTGTGTGCTTTTAAAATAGGAGTTGATTTGAATTGCCATGATTAAGTGATCCATTTCTTGTAAAATGATTCTTAGGTGAAATAAACATCATCTAAATCATTCCCAAACAAATCCGAAAGAAAAACAACTCAAAAGGAATAAATGAAGTGAATGGTCATTTGGGCCATTTTAATCAACATGCCTACTTTGGCTATTCCTAGAACTCAAAACCTAACAGAAACAGTTGTGGATCTTTGCACCCCTTGCTAGTACACATAATGATGTACCAAGGACCACTTTGTAATCTGCTAAAAACATTCAAACACTAATTTTTAATGGCAGTTTCAAATTGAATATATTTCATATGGGAAGATCCCACTATTTCAAAAACCACTCAAACAAGCTCAATTTTCAAAACCCAAGCACCCACAGAGTCTCAAGCTTAGTACTAGCACACCCACCAAAATCTTTTCAAAATTCAGAAAGAAAGTTATTGCGGCCATTTCATCAAACACTTGGCAGGGAGGGTTTAAACTCTGAACATAGCTCACTATTTGCAACAAGGTTTTGCACCCAATATTCCTCAAAACCTCCCTCTGTCCCCAAGTGATCTAACCATGCCATTTAAACCCCATCTCCTACCCCCTAGTGGAAATGCCAAGCCATGCCGAGCACCAACTCGTCGGCCAACCTTGCCCTCACCGCAGCAGACCATCTCCCCCTCTCTCACCATGTCTACTAGCTAGCCCGCACCTCGCTGCCACTCTCTGTCCCCTTCCCGAGCCAGGCCAATCCATGGACCACCCACAGCGCGCTGCACACTGCCTGTCTGTGCCATGCCGAGCACGCGCCAGAGCGCCGCGCCCGACACGCGCATACACGCCGCCCCTCGACCGCAACCCGCGTCCACCACTTCGCCACGACCCAGGGAGCACGCCAGACATGCCCGTTCGTCGCCCAACGCACAACAGCCACCGCTCGCCGTGGACACCGCCTCCTCTGCCGCTCAGAGCGCCAGCACCGCCTGACCGCATACCACCACCCCTAGTCCTGTATTGATCATGTAGAGCACCGCCAGGAGACCTGCGACCGCCCCTACCTCGAGCCATGCTGCTAGCACGCTGTGCAGTCCTCGCCGGAGCTGCTCGCCCATGCCTCTCGGTCGCGTCGTCGTCCCATAAATAGAGGCCACCCCCGGCTCCATTCGGCACACCACTCACCTCCCCTCACCTCACTGATTGTTCCCCACCTCTAGCCGGAGCAAGGCGAGCAGCCGTTCGCCGCAATTGCACCGGAGCAGGCCGCCTCTGGAGGAGAAGGGTGCCGCTAATTGCGACCACCCCTGGAGCTACCTTGACTGTCCCTAAGCTCGCCGTCGACCACCAGTCCGTTTGCCCTCCTCGCCGTCGTTGCTGGAGCCCTGGTATGCCCCCTGAGCACCCCCACTAAGCCGCTAGGGTTAGAGTTCGCCGGCCACCAGTTCGTCGTCGACGATGATCCTCAGCCGTTGATCCCCGTTCTAATCCAACGACCCATATCGCCCCGTACCGCTTCGCGCGTTATGAGCCGCTGACCGGTGGACCCCCTATCAGCTGAGCCCCGCACCGCGGAGTGTCACTGGGCTGGCCCGTTAGCGTTCCCGCGCCACCCAGTTAGTTTGAATTAGAATTTTTCTATTTTAGTTAAACCTAGTTCTGTCCCCTAGTTTGAAATTCAATTCAGAGAGATTTACAAATCCAAATGGAGTGATTCCAATTTTTTTGGAAACCCACTGAAAAGATCTACCTAAGGCCGTTGGATTTAATTCCATTATAGTTAGAGATCTCTCCTAGTAAAAATAATAAGACAGAAGCATTTGCACATTGCAACATTTTTATAAAATCAACCATGATAGCTTTTGAGTTGATTCCAACTCTCAAAAATCACATTTCACCATAACTATCTAAATATGTAATAATATTAAGGTTTACATGCAGTGACTTTGGAATAGTACCAAAATAATGCTATATAGGCATTTCTAGTCACTTTAAATCATTAAATAATGAACTTAAACCAAAGTAATTATGATCCAACCCTTAAATCACATGCCCACATGTTAGAATATGTGGTGATGACATGTGTCCACATGATCCCATATTTTAAGTGGTGAATATTAAATCTTAGTTAATTTTTAAATGAGTAGAAATTACTTTTCTAAAATAAAAAAGAAGGAAACTAGTTAATAAATCTTGTGATGTTTGTGATGATACTAGATCATCAACTACATGCCTTAGAGTGCTAATTAGACTAGTTAAGTATTGTTTGGTGATTGTGTATTCCGTATGTATTTATAGACGATAGTACCAACCAAGCTTACGAGGAGGAGGAGTTCTACCAAGAAGAAGAAGAAAACTTCAACCACTGCACCAACCAAGGCAAGCCACCATTAACAATGCAAGCTAACACTTGCAAGTATAATGCTTAGGAAGCTAGGACAAAACTAGATGGTTTAACAAAGATGCTTTAGGCATGCTTTAGTTACACTACCTTGACTAGTAATGACCCCAAGTATTATTTTCCAAGCTTTACTTCCTTTACTTTACCCAAAGTTCTTTATTTGTTTAGAAGGTAGCATAAAGAGTATAAAACTTGACCTATATAGAACCCTTTAGATGTCATGCTACGGCATGAGATTGATTCCATCTTTTTCCACCTTCGTGAACACTATTAACTGAGTAGTTTAGAGTAGATAAAAACTTGAGTCACTTTAGATGGGAAAACTTGGTTAAAATGAATTATGAAAACCTAAGAATGATGAGTCATTCTATTGAGATGTTTTGACATGTGTTGAGAAACACAAATGGTTTATGATGATGAAAATGTTAAGGCATGAGCCTTAATCCTCTTATAAAACTGATGGTTGGATTCGGATGCGATACCATTCCAAAATTATCATACAACCACATTACGTGAATTGGGTAAGGCTTAGCCAGAAGTTTATATGCATTAGTATTAGTTCCCTCGCGGGAGAGGTTTGAGATGAGGCTACCTCTCAATGTTGTCCACCTATGTAGTGCCCAAGATGACAGATGGTCATGGTTGGGAGGCCATGCTCATAGGAGAGGTGCTTATACTAGGGTGTGTAAAGGAAAGGTTATGTTTGATTATCTGCATACTAACTATGATGATTCAAGGTTATCCCTGACGAATGTATCGAATCTTGTGGTGAAAGTGTACCACCTCTACAGAGTGTCAAACTATTCGAATAGCCGCGTCCACAGTTATGGACAGTTGGAATGGCCATACTGTTTTGTTGTCAGATGTTTTCAAAATAACTTATGAAATGAATGATGAATCTTAACTTGACCACAACAGGGTTGTGTTTATGACACTAACTTCCCAACTTAAGTGATTCTAGAACTTTATTTTATGTTTCTTTGCTTCTGAACTCAGCTTAGGTTTCAAACTTAACTTTATAGTTAAACATAGAGTTAGCACTTTAACTTAGAAAGATATTACTTGTTAGTGGTAGTTTGCGAGTGCTTAAAGAGTACTCATGGCTTTTGTCCCTGGCTATTCTCATGGCCATACTATGAAGGAGATTACCAAGATGATGGCCAGCAGGACGGCTATGATAACTAGGACTATCTGCCTTCGTCAGCATTGCCTGTGCCCCTGAAGATGGACCCCACCGCTACGCTTATCTTTTAATTCCGCTGCTTGTTGTATTAAGATTGGATCATCAAATCCTTATTTGTGTAAGACCTAATGTATGGTTTATAATGGATGATGTACTGTGATATCCAATCTGTTATGTCTCGCAAAAATGGTAATCCTGGGATTGCGATGAATGACATAATAGGCATCTGGGATTAAAAATCCGGGTGTTGACAAGAACACACATGCAATGACATTGGTTCATCCATATGTGGTTTGTGAAAAGAACAAACATGCAATTACTCTAGTGGATACATATGTGGTTTGTTCATTACAAGAACACACATGCAATGGCATTAGTGGATCCATGTGTGGTTCATGAAAAGAACATACATGCAATGACATTGGTTGATCCATATGTGGTTTGTGACAATAACACACATGCAATGCCATTGGTTGATCCATGTGGTTTGTGGAAAAAACATACATGCAATGACTCTGGTGGATCCATGTCTAGTTTGTGGAAAGAACACACATGCAATGACTCTGATGGATCCATGTGTGGTTTGTGAAAAGAACACACATGCAATGACTCTAGTGCTGGTTTTAGTATAAGAACACATATGCAATGAGTCTAGTGGGTCAATATGTTGTTTCTGGAAAGAATAAACATGCAATGACTCTAGTGGATCCATATGTGGTTTGTGAAAAGAACACACATCCAATGGCATTGGTTGATCCATATGTGGTTTGTGAAAAGAACACACATGCAATGATTCCAGTGGATTTATATGTGGTTTGTGAAAAGAACACACATGCAGTGACATTGGTTGATCCATATGTGGTTCGTGTCAAGAACACACATGCAACTACATTGGTTGATCCATGTGTGGTTTGTGAAAAGAACACACATGAAATCACATTTGTTGATCCATGTGTGGTTTGTGAAAAGAACACACATGCAATGACTCTGGTGGATCCATGTGTGGTTTGTGGAAAGAACATACATGAAATGGCATTGGCGGATCCATGTGTGGTTTGTGGAAAGAACCCACATGCAATGACATTGGTTGATCCATATGTGCTTTGTGAAAAGAACACACTTGCAATGACTCTAGTGGATCCATATGTGGTTTGTGGAAAGAACATAGATGCAATGACTCTAGTGAATCCATATGTCGTTCATGAATAGAACACACATGTAATGACATTGGTGGATCCATATGTGGTTTGTGAAAAGAACACACATGCAATGACATTGGTTGATCCATATGTGGTTTGTGAAAAGAACACACATGCAATGACTCTAGTGCTGGTTTTTCTATAAGAACACACATGCAATGACTCTAGTGGGTCCATGTGTGGTTTGTGAAAAGAACACACATGCAATGACTCTAGTGGATCCATATGTGGTTCATGAAAAGAACACACATGCAATGACATTCGTGGATACATATGTGGTTTGTGGAAAGAACACACATGCAATGACATTGGTTGATCCATATGTTGTTTCTGAAAAGAACACACATGCAATTACTTCGGTGGATACATATGTGGTTTGTGGAAAGAACACACATGCAATGGCATTGGTGGATCTATGTGTGGTTCATGACAAGAACACACATGCAATGACATTGGTTGGTCCATATGTGGTTTCTGACAATAACATACATGCAATGTCATTGGTTGATCCATGTGGTTTGTGGAAAAAACAGACATGCAGTGACTCTGGTGGATCCATATGTGGTTTGTGGAAAGAACCCACATGCAATGACATTGGTTGATCCATATGTGGTTTGTGAAAAGAACACACATGCAATGACTCTAGTGGATCCATACGTGGTTTGTGAAAATAACACACATGCAATGACATTCGTTGATCCATATGTGGTTTGTGAAAAGAACAAACATGAAATGACTCTAGTTGATCCATTTGTGGTTTGTGGAAAGAACATAGATGCAATGACTCTAGTGCATCCATATGTGGTTCATGAAAAGAATACACATGCAATGACATTTGTGGATACATATGCGGTTTGTGGAAAGAACACACATGCAATGACATTGGTTGATCCTTATGTTGTTTGTGAAAAGAACACACATGCAATTACTTTGGTGGATACATATGTGGTTTGTGGAAAGAACACACATGCAATGGCATTGGTGGATCCATGTGTGGTTCATGACAAGAACACACATGCAATGACATTGGTTGGTCCATATGTGGTGTCATGGAAATGGCCACGGCAGTTGCTGCCACTAGCAGTGATTGTGTGTTTCGTGAGGAAGAGTTGGAAGCCATCTGTGGTGCGAGATGGGGGCGGATGCACATGGGTTTATCCAGGTTCAGCCCCCCGGAGGGTAAAGACCTACTCCTGCTAGATTAGATTATGGGAGAGCGAGTTACAGGGGTGGCGAGCTCGGCGGCCATGCAGCGATTCGCTTGAGGGGGTGTATGATGGAACGTGAGTCTCTAGGATACCCTAGGGAGGTTTATATATGAGGCACCTCGCTAGGGTTTACAAGCTACAACCAAACAAGATAACGATTCAGAGGTTTTGAGCTAATCCGACTGGGCTTCTGTTATGCTCCTAGGCCTCCAGTCGCCGGGCTTCTCCTTCCGTTGTAGTCCAGTCGCCATCCTCCTGACGCACTCACAAGCCTTTCGTCCCAATCAGAACGTCCTACTGGGCATACCCCCTTTGGCATATCCCCATCTGTAGTCCCCGAGGCCATCGTTGATGCAGGCGCGGGCGTCCTTTTGGTGTTCGGAGGAGACGAACCCAATTTGGGTGTCCAGTCGAGTCGGCGGTAGACTCCATCAGGACCAAGGAGAATCTCCCCATGTTTCCATTCGTCATCCCAATGAATGCTACCGCTGCCAAGTCGTCATTTCGGCGAGTGGAAAAGATTGGCGGGTAGCGGGTGAAATAAAGGAGTTGGACCGTCAAACCTGGTCAAACTATCCGTTGGAATTTCCAACGGTAACTTCGGCGCAATTACTGTGAGTGGCGGCTATCCCTATTTTGGCGGGTGATGTTCCCATATAAGGGGAGAGATGGTTCAGCTCTGCAGACCTGCTCCGCATTCTTCATTCTTCCTCATTTGTTCTTCCTATCTCCAATCTCCCTGCCTTCATGTAGCATCCCAATTGTCTAACAATTGTAATGCTACTTGGTCTAGTAATATAATGGCTACTTCCTATATATAATTGTTGCATCATAATTATATCATGCTCATGTCATCATGCCTCCTTGCATTTGAGTATCATATAAAACCCTTTTCTTTTGGTTCTTCTCTCATATGCATTATTAATTGTATTTGTCTCTTGATATTGTATTTGGTTATTGATATATTGTTTAATGCCCAAGTTGAGTTGGGGGACATATCTTTTATTCACCTCCATCACCTTTCCTTTCACCACCTTATAATTCCACCATCCCATTATCCATGAGCTTGTATTTCTTTCTCTTTTGATATTTATTCTAGCTCATGTGGGTGGGGTGGATCCAATTCTATAAATTCTTTTGCTTGGCCTTTATTCCACTTTTGGGAATGCATGAGAATAATGCCATGGTATTATTATTGTTTTCACAAAATAAAACATGGCATCTAATATTTTGCATGGGCCATGCAACCATCATCACCACCTTTAGTTCCTTTGTTTTTCTCCTTGTTTAGTGAATCTTTCTTTGTGGGATCTTTTCTACCTCTCTCCACCATTTCCCTTGTCCCAAGAAAACCATTTCTCCTTCATGCATGTTCATATGGGACCTTCTTTTTATTTATTTTTAGACCCCACCTCTCTCTCTCTTTTGTGCTTTCCTCACCCTCAACTTATGCTCAACCACCAAGGCCTCACCTCACTCCATAGCCATCTCTTGCCATTTAATTGAAATTTGCAAAACCTTCCCAAAAGGGGGTATTCTTGGGCTTGTTTAAATCTGCAACAAACAAAAATCAAAACAGTTAATAAAAGAAAAAGAAATAAAAAGAGAAAGCCCAGCAGCAGCCCTCCCCACCTGGTCGCGGCCCAGCAGTAGATTTCGGCCTGCCCTCCTTTCCTCCTGGGCCGCTCTTGTCCTATCCCCCGGCCCGTACCCCTTCGCTCACGCCGTCTCCCCTGTTTCTCTTCTCCGTCACCGCCCTCTCTCTGCGCAGGGACAGACGGCAGCGGTAGGTGGTCGTTCCTGCCGTCATCCGCGTCAGCAGGCACGCCGAGCACATGACCGCCCCGCCCTTATACTCTCGCGTTGTGCTGCTGAACCCTAGCTGCCGTCCGTGTTTTCCCTCCCCCCTTCTCCACCGTACCACGCCACTGCCAGACAGTGCTCCGCGCCGCCGGTGCCGTCCAACCTGGTGTCCGAGGACTCGTTGGGGGGCCCCGCCGCAGAACGAGGAGTCGCTCCAGCTTGCTCAGTCAACCCAGGACCACTCGGCGCTGCCCCCTCGCCGGCGAGCCGTGCGCCACCGCAGCAACCTCGTCGTCCCCCTCCGCTCCGACCACCCCGTCCTCTGATTTCCTGTGGAATCAGGCGAGGTGAGCGCCCCTACCTTTTCCTTCCCCTTTTCCTCCCCTACGTGTGCCGTGCTCCACCCAATTTTGGCCCCGCCGGTGATCTGCCCCGCCACCGAGCAGACCCAGCCCGGCGTCCCCCCCTCTGTTCCCGGACGTGCCCCGTCCAGTACAGCCCGCCACCGACGAATTCCCCTGAACGAGATCTGTAGCCGGAGCTCCCCTCTGCATTTTTCGCTTTTGCGGCAAGTGCTATCTCGCCGTGGTTGCGTCACCATCCTCGCCGGAAATCCTCGCCGTCGTCGGGTGTCGTTGCGGATTCAGAGAGGAGTCGTCAGATTCAGTTCAGAGATCGAACAACGATTTTCCAAAAGGACCCCCGCAACTTCTGTCGATCACGCCTAGGTCCCTCGCCGCCCCAGCGACCCCACTAGTCAGCCTCGGGATAGATTTGCAAGAAACCCCCTAGCTTTCTAGGCATCAACCCGCACTCCCCTCGCTGTGCCACGTGGTCCACCCTTGCCCCTCGCTGTCACGTGGGACCTACTGCTCCGTCGGGCCCGCATGTCAACCGCAGCAGCTAGCTAAGACCGAGGTGAGAAAGACTTTTCTGCGCGCGTGGCCCTAGTTTGCGCCAGCCCCATATGTCAGTGGCTTGGGCTGGGATATCCTGGGTGTAAAAAGTCCTGGCCATTTCTGTGAAAATAAAAATGTTTTCAGTAATTGTTTAAAATCAATTTCAAATCAGATTTTAAATAACTTTTAAAATACAAATCTAAATAATACAAATGATATATGTTTTTGAATCAGAAAAATTTGAGGAATTCAAATATGCCATTCAAAATATTGTTTGAACACTTTAAAATTTCGAGATGATTAAAATTACAATAAAATGCCCTTTTCTTAATAAATTAATAACTTTAATTCTACAACTCCAAATTTGACAAATAATATGTCTAAATCGATCAGCGCGACGAGCCCATTCTATCTATACAGTCCTTGTTCTGAATTGAAGCATCCATCATATCATTATTAAAAATCTGAACTGTTTATGACAATAAAACTTGGTTAAAAAATAATAAAATGCTTTATTTCTTGTATCCACACCTCACCTTTGCCATGCTACTTTAATGCCATGTAAATTGTGCACCATTCATCATGGCATGCTTGTTTGCTTGAAGCATGATAATTCATATGTTTGTGCACTTTATTTATGTTGGCCCTTGTTTGTTTGGTTCTTCTTCGAATAGACGCCCAGCAGGAGAATTACCAGGAATCACCGGAGTACTACCCAGATCCATCTCTCGCTTCAACTGAACTACCAGGCAAGCACTTCCACCATGCTTGTATACATACAGTACCTATTGCCTCTATCTTATTCTTGCATCATTGAGTCGCGATTGCATTAAATTGAATCCCAAGTACTGTATAGCCTTTATTTTTAAACCCCACCGAAGCTTGTTCCTCCATCCCAAGAGCCATTACAACAGGAGTTGTTTGATCCATGCGAGTCGTAGAAAAGCATGTGTAGGGTATGTGAGTGTCTGGTGACTCACGAGGTACCTAAACAACTTAACCTGAGTAGTAATGGGATAACTAATGAAAGAGGCACCGGTGAGCAATATCTGCTATTTGGTTTTTCGTGCTCACTTGTGTCCCGTAGGACCCCGAGTACTTGATTCCTGTTCCTTCTTTATTCCCACTATCCACATCTAGGAGGCCTTATGGACCCCCCTGAGCCAGAGCTTGATTCATTCTTATTTCTTGGGGCCACAAGTAGTTTGGGGCTTTATTACTATCCTGTACTTATGCCATGTTACTGCTTTATTAAGATTGTGCGTGGAGCACCTGTACTGCTTTGGATCATGGAATGTTTTCGCGGTATCGACAAGCCCAGTCACATTTTCGGGTTCCTAGTCATTTACAGCCATTGACACAAACCTTGGGTCCGTCTCGAAGCCGGCCAACTTCGTTGCGGGTAGCTTAATGGGGTGGCCCCCTGAAATATTTCTGAATCCTATGATTGCTTTGTCGTGAATGCCTCGTTGGGTTTTGATTTGTTTTTTCCGAGGTTGATCGAGTGTGTGTTGCTATTCATGCACCCCTGCAGGGTAAAACTTTCTGAAAGTCGTGTTCGCGGTTATGGACGACTTGGAGCACAGTTTCTCGATCATAGACAAGTATAACTAAAGTACCGCTTCTAATTTGACCAAGTGCTTGGCTAGTAAATAGTGCAATACTCATGGAATGGTTAATAAAACTGCCAACGGATGATGGGGGTCGTTCGTCCGCTTCCTCGTTGGTAAGCGAGGAGGAGGATGGATCTGTTAATTATACTGTTATAACTATTGTTCTTAATTCACGGACATCCGTCTATCATTGGTCTCACACGATAAATTGTTTGATTCAGATGAACAGGCGTACCCGCAAGATGGATACTGGGTGGAGGAGACAGATGATGTTGGCAACAATCACTCGGTGTAGAGATTCCGGGAATGGGGATCCGTCAGATCTGTGGGCGGGATGTGTTTATTTATATGGCATCTTATGCCGATTTGCTTCTTATCCGTACTCGGATCTTGTTTTCCGCTTCCGCCTGATACTCCGATGTGTGTTGTATGAGGAGCTATCCTAAATTATTATCTCTATCTAGGATATTTGAATCTTGTCGTATGGCGTTGCAATATTTCTATTTCTTCTAGATGGAATGGCTCTGAGGACTGTTGTATGTGGCTTGCATACATACTCATTTGTGTATGTAGTTGATCCCTTCGCCTGCCGATTACGCCGCTCGTTCTTGTCCCGATGTTCTGAAAGTGGTTAGGACGGCCGAAAGGTCTATCGTGAGTGGCCCTGGGCCCCACCGTACTATTTTAACCACTTTCGTTCATCTAGGCATGTAACTAAGAGCGTAATTCACCGAGGTAGTTACAATTGGTATCAGAGCCATCCCGCCCTTCAGGGTCTCAGCCAAAATGGTCGTTGTCAGTCTAGCGAATATTTTTGGTAGTTATGTATACTAGGGAAAAACAAACGTGAGAGTAGGACTGCTTCCATTTTTCTTCTTACCCACCCACCCACCCTTTTCTGGTAAGGAAGTGTAACGTTTTCAATTCTCTTCTAAAAATTCAAACTAGGATTCACGTGTTCTGGGTTCCGTAGTACCATAGGTTGTGTGTGTGTGTGTGTGAATTCCTTGTCTATCTGTTGCATCCAAATGTTATCACTATCTGCCTTTTGGTTATCAACTATTGGTACATTCCATACCGACAGGCCTTTGTAAACCGATGCGATATTTCTGATTCGTTGTATACCGATGCGATCTATCTTACTCTTTGTTATCCGACGTTATCTTGTTGGGGTGTTCTTTTTCGTAGTTACCAATCTTTAGGTTCATCTTAAGAAGAAGGTGTTGGGATATGTGTTTTACTAATTCATGGCGGAGTAATGATTTGAGTGCGGGATGGAGTCGCGACCATACCACTACTTTTATCATTTGCTCTTGTATGTTGAACTAGTAGAGTTACTAATCTTGATTCGTGAAGTGGTTTTTACGCATATAGTGGTATTTTAATGCCGAAATTTGCGGAAAAAATTTCTTTGTTAGTTGTGTACCACACTCCTTGTTCAGTCGTGTACGTTATGCTTAATATCTTCTAGTTGCCTTTAACTTTGTTGATATTTTAATATCATCTCAGTGAATTGCATCCTTTAATCTTCGTTAATTCCATTTTCGTACTATTTTGGATTATTATCATTCTCCATTATAGTACTGACTTGTGTTTTATATCAATCACAGGATGGCACCACCCTGCCGTTCTGAGGAGGACATACCACCTGAACTTGGGGCTGCTTTGGCAAGTATTGCAAATGCTTTGGGCACTATGCAGCAGAACCAGCAGTGCTTCGAGGAAAGCGTGAGGAGGAATGAATTTGTTCCGCTACCTCCACCTCCCAAGCGAGGAGACATCAAGAGTTTTCTCAAGTTCAACCCACGTCAATTTGAGGTGTCTGACCAGCCACTTGATGCGGATGATTGGCTGCGTGAAGTGTCAAGGTTGCTGATGACTGCGGATGTTCCCGAGAAAGAATGGGTCAAATGTGCCACTCACCTTCTGAAGGGAGATGCATCTCTATGGTGGGAAAATTACCTCAAGGCAGATCTCTCTGGTTTTCAGCCTACTTGGGAGAAATTCACTGCTGCTTTCAAAGAGCAATATCTATCAGAAATTGTCATGGAAAGGATGAAGGAAGTGTTTCTCAACCTCAAGCAGGGCTCTGAGAATGTCAACACCTACATCAGAAACTTCATGAACCTTTCTCGTTATGGTGGCGATGAGATCTCTGATGACAAGAAGAAGCAAAAGAGGTTCCGGCAAGGCCTCAATGCTTCCATCAAATATGCTATCACTCATGCAAGGCCGGCGTCTTTTCTGGAATTCCAACACACAGCTCTGCAGGAAGAAGCAAGTAGGCAAGTGTTTGAGGAGTCAAAGAAACACAGCCGTGATACAGCAAGCTCTTCTGCTATGGCAGCTCCTTCTAAGCGTCGTGTCTGTGTTCCTAAAACCCCGCTCACGCTCCCTGCTCCACCAAGACCGCCAAGCTACGCAGCAAGGCCACCAAACTCCTTCACTGCGGCTCCCAGGGGCTACAACCACAACTACCCTGGAGCGCCTGGCAGAGTCCCTGGCTACGTTGCTCCACATCCACCTGGTGCTTGCTATACTTGTGGAAACACTGGGCATCAGCACTGGAATTGTCCAATGAACAACAAAGCTCTTCCACCACCACCTCCAAGACCTGCGGCAAGTTCTCCTATGATTCGTGCATCTCCACCTCGGGCTCTCAACATCAACACCAAGCCTGGGTCTACGGTTGCTCGTGCCAACTGTGTCAACGCCGCTCAAGCTGAGCATGCTCCTAGAGTTCTGATGGGTATGCTTCCTGTTAACTCAGTCCCTGCACGAGTTTTGTTTGATTCTGGTGCTTCGCATTCTTTTGTTTCTCACAAGTTTGCACATGAGCAAGATCTGGCTATGGTTCCTTTATTACATCGTCTTGTGGTACAATCTCCTGGGTCAAACATGAGGGCTGCTCATATCAGCCATGGCAATCAAATTGAGATTGGTGGCTCTTGGTTTCCGGCTTCCTTAATTATTCTGGGCAATTCTGACATTGATGTTATCTTGGGCATGGATTGGTTAACAGCAAATGCAGCTTTGATTGATTGTGCTGAACGTTCGGTTTCTCTGAAAATTCCTGAAGGCCATATAGTCTATTCTCCAAGTCTGACTCCTGCAATTCAGCTTTACTCTTTGGCGGCTCTGAATGATGATGCTATGGAAGGTATTCAGAGTGTTCCTGTAGTCTGTGAGTTCCCAGATGTTTTTCCTGAAGAGTTGCCAGGTATGCCTCCAGATCGTGAGGTCGATTTTGTCATTGAACTTGAACCTGGTACCGCTCCTATTTCCAAGTGGCCTTATAAAATGGGTCCTGCTGAGTTGGCTGAACTCAAACGCCAGCTGGATGAACAAGAGAAGTTGGGTTTCATTCAGCACAGTACTTCTTCTTGGGGTAGCCCAACCATCTTTGTCAAGAAGCGAGACAAGACGGATAGACTTTGTGTTGACTATCGGGCACTCAATGCTAAAACAATCAAGAATAAATATCCCCTTCCGCAGATTAATGATCTCTTCGATCAGCTAGCTGGAGCTGTGGTATTCTCTAAGCTGGATTTGAGAAGTGTCATCAAATCAAGATCCGCAAGGAAGATGTTCCTAAAACAGCTTTCACCACCCGCTATGGTCTGTACGAGTACACGGTCATGTCTTTCGGTCTCACCAATGCACCTGCCACCTTCTCGAGGCTTATGAACTCGGTTTTCATGGAGTATCTTGATAAGTTCGTTGTGGTCTATCTAGATTACATTCTAGTCTATTCTAAGTCAAAAGAAGAACATGAAGAACACCTTCGGTGTGTCCTAAACAAGCTTCGTGAGAACCGCCTGTATGCAAAGTTCTCCAAGTGTGAATTCTGGCTGCCTCAAGTCACCTACCTTGGTCACATTATCTATGCCAAGGGCATTCCCGTCAACCCAGAAACTATTGAGACAATTATGGACTGGCTTCCACCCATAAATGTCAAAGAAGTCCGGAGTTTCCTTGGTTTGGCTAGTTACTATCGTCGCTTCGTTCAAAACTTCTCGAAGATTGCGAAGCCTCTTACCGATCTCCTCAAGAAAGGCAAGAAATACCTTTGGACTCCTGCATGTCAAGCAAGCTTTGAAACACTCAAAGAGAAGCTCACTTCCACACCAGTCTTAGTTCCTTCAGATACATCAAAGCCTTTCCAGATATTCTGTGATGCCTCATTGCAAGGATTGGGTGCGGTCCTTATGCAAGAAAAACAAGTTGTTGCTTATGCCTCTCGACAGTTGAAGACGCATGAGATCAACTATCCTACACATGACCTCGAACTCGCAGCAGTTGTCTTTGCTTTTAAAGTATGGAGGCATTACTTGCTTGGCAACCGTTGTGAGATCTTTTCTGATCACAAGAGTCTGAAGTATATCTTCACACAGCTAGATCTCAGCCTTCGTCAGAGGAGGTGGATTGAAACAATCAATGATTTTGATTTGACCATCAACTACACCCCGGGCAAAGCCAATGTCATGGCCGATGCTCTCAGCCGAAAAGCTTATGTCAACAACCTCATGGTGGAAGAACAACAACCTCTCTTGTGCGAGGAATTCCACAAACTCAACCTTGAAATTGTGGATCAAGGTTATCTTCTGAACCTTCTAGCAACACCTCTCTTGGAAGAAAAAGTTCGTTCCATTCAACTTGGTGATCCTTACACTAAAAAGATCATCTCCAACATTCAGCTTCCGAAGTATGAGTCTTTCCACGTTGACGACCAAGGCACTCTTTTCTTTGAACACCGGATGTTTGTTCCGAACTACCCGGGTTTAAGAGCAAGTTCTCAAGGAGGCGCATGATTCTGTTCTTTCTATCCACCCTGGCAGCACTAAGATGTACATGGACTTAAAAACACAGTATTGGTGGCCTGGTTTGAAACAATATTGTGCCAAGTATGTCTCGGAGTGTGATATCTGTCGCAGAGTTAAAGCTGTCCATCAGAAACCTTCCGGTCTTCTACAACCATTGAAGCCTCCAGAATGGAAATGGGAGAAAGTAGAGATGGACTTCATCACTGGTTTTCCAAGGTCGCAGAAGGGCAACGATGCAATATTTGTTGTCATTGACAGGCTTTCCAAAGTAGCTCACTTCTTTCCAGTCAAGGAAACAATTTCTGCAATTCAGTTGGCTGAGCTCTATATCAACAAAATTGCCTCTCTGTATGGAGTTCCTCTTTAGATCAGTTCAGACCGTGGAAGCATCTTCACTTCCAAGTTCTGGGGAAGTTTCCAAAATGCTTTGGGAACAAAATTAAACTTCAGCACAGCTTACCACCCTCAGTCGCAAGGACAAGTTGAAAGGATAAATCAGATTCTAGAAGATATGCTCCGTGCTTGCGTTATCTCTTTCGGCATGAAGTGGGAAGAATGTCTTCCTTATGCTGAATTCTCTTAAAACAACAGCATCCAGAAAAGTCTAAAGATGGCACCATTTGAGGCTCTCTATGGTCGCAAATGCAGAACTCCGATTGGTTGGTCGGGCGCAGGTGAAAGAATATTGTTTGGCCCCGACATTGTAACTCAAGCGGAGGAGAAAGTTCACATCATTCTTGAAAATCTGAAGATTGCTCAAAGTCGCCAGAAGAGCAATTATGAGAGAAAGCACACGGACATGGAGTATGTCCCTGGTGATCTCGTTTACCTTTGTGTCACTCCCATGAGAGGCACGCACCGTTTTGGTATCAAAGGAAAGCTGGCTCCTAGATACATCGGTCCTTTCAAAATTCGTGGAAGAAGAGGAGAAGTTGCTTATGCTCTTGAGCTCCCTGAATAACTCAAGGTCCACGATGTTTTCCACATCTCTCAACTCAAGAAGTGCTTCAAGGATCCCGGCAGGACCGTGGACCATGAACTCATCAATCTCCAAGAAGATCTGTCTTATCAAGAACACCCCATAAAAATTCTTGAAGTCGCAGAAAGAAGGACTCGCAACAAGTCCATCAAGTTCTGCAAGGTGCAGTGGTATCACCATTCCATTGATGAAGCCACTTGGGAACGTGAAGATGAGCTCCGTGCCAAGTATCCTACCCTCTTTGAGTCTTCTTCTTCCTAGAATCTCGAGGCGAGATTCCTGTTTAGTGG
Organism: Avena eriantha; assembly: GCA_910589775.1. Classification (NCBI taxonomy): domain Eukaryota; kingdom Viridiplantae; phylum Streptophyta; class Magnoliopsida; order Poales; family Poaceae; genus Avena; species Avena eriantha. The sequence continues at coordinate 84,233,688 of OU342746.1, read as the reverse complement.
GGGAGAGTTGTAGCATCCCAATTTTCTAACAATTGTAATGCTACTTGGTCTAGTAATATAATGTCTACTTACTATATGTAATTGTTGCATCATAATTATATCATGCTCATGTCATCATGCCTCCTTGCATTTGAGTATCATATAAAACCCTTTTCTTTTGGTTCTTCTCTCATATGCATTATTAATTGTATTTGTCTCTTGATATTGTATTTGGTTATTGATATATTGTTTAATGCCCAAGTTGAGTTGGGGGCATATCTTTTATTCACCTCCATCACCTTTCCTTTCACCACCTTATAATTCCACCATCCCATTATCCATGAGCTTGTATTTCTTTCTCTTTTGATATTTATTCTAGCTCATGTGGGTGGGGTGGATCCAATTCTATAAATTCTTTTGCTTGGCCTTTATTCCACTTTTGCGAATGCATGAGAATAATGCCATGATATTATTATTGTTTTCACAAAATAAAACATGGCATCTAATATTTTGCATGGGCCATGCAACCATCATCACCACCTTTAGTTCCTTTGTTTTTCTCCTTGTTTAGTGAATCTTTCTTTGTGGGATCTTTTCTACCTCTCTCCACCATTTCCCTTGTCCCAACAAAACCATTTCTCCTTCATGCATGTTCATATGGGATCTTCTTTTTATTTATTTTTAGACCCCACCTCTCTCTCTCTTTTGTGCTTTCCTCACCCTCAACTTATGCTCAACCACCAAGGCCTCACCTTACTCCATAGCCATCTCTTGCCCTTTAATTCAAATTTGCAAAAGCTTCCCAAAAAGGGGTATTCTTGTGCTTGTTTAAATCTACAACAAACAAAAATCAAAACAGTTAATAAAAGAAAAAGAAATAAAAAGAGAAAGCCCAGCAGGAGCCCTCCCTACCTGGTCGCGGCCCAGCAGCATATTTTGGCCTGCCCTCCTTTCCTCCTAGGCCGCTCTTGTCCTCTCCCCCGGCCCGTACCCCTTCGCTCACGCCGTCTCCCCTGTTTCTCTTCTCCGTCGCCGCCCTCTCTCTGCGCTGCGACAGACGGCAGGGGTAGGTGGCCGTTCCCGCCGTCATCCGCGTCAGCAGGCACACCGAGCACGTGACCGCCCCGCCCTTATCCTCTCGCGCTGTGCTGCCGAACCCTAGCTGCCGTCCTCGTTTTCCCTCCCCCCTTCTCCACCGTACCACGCCGCTGCCAGACAGTGCTCCGCGCCGCCGGTGCCGTCCAACCTGGTGTCCGAGGACTCATCGGGGGGCCCCGCCGCAGAACGAGGAGTCGCTCCAGCCTGCTCAGTCAACCCAGGACCACTCAGCGTTGCCCCCTCGCCGGCGAGCCGTGCGCCACCGCAGCAACCTCGCCGTCCCCCTCCGCTCCGACCACCCCGTCCTCTGATTTCCTATAGAATCAGGCGAGGTGAGCGCCCCTCCCTTTTCCTTCCCCTTTTCCTCCCCTACGCGTGTCGTGCGCCGCCCAATTTTGGCCCCGCCGCCGAGCAGACCTAGCCCGGCGTCCCCCCCTCTGTTCCCCGACGTGCCCCGTCTAGTACAGCCCGCCGCCGACGAATTCCCCTGAATGAGATCTGTAGCCGGAGCTCCCCTCTGCATTTTTCGCTTTTGTGGCAAGTGCTATCTCGCCGTGGTTGCATCGCCATCCTCGCCGGAAATCCTCGCCGTCGTCGGGTGTCGTTGCGGATTCAGAGAGGAGTCGTCAGATTCAGTTCAGAGATCGAACGGCGATTTTCCAAAAGGACCCCTGTAACTTCTATCGATCACGCCTAGGTCCCTCGCCGCCCCAGCGACCCCACTACTCAGCCTCGGGATAGATTTGCAAGAAAACCCCCCCAGCTTTCCAGGCCTCAACCCGCACTCCCCTCTTTGCGCCACGTGGTCCACCCGTGCCCCTCGCTGTCACGTGGGACCTACTGCTCCGTCGGGCCCGCATGTCAACCGCAGCAGCTAGCTAACACCGAGGTGAGAAAGACTTTTCCGCGCGCGTGGCCCTAGTTTGCGCCGGCCCCATCTGTCAGCGGCTTGGCCTGGGATATCCTGGGTGTAAAAAGTCCTGGCCATTTCTGTGAAAATAAAAATGTTTTCAGTAATTGTTTAAAATCAAATTCAAATCAGATTTTAAATAACTTTTAAAATACAAATCCAAATAATACAAATGATATATGTTTTTGAATCAGAAAAATGTGAGGAATTCAAATATGCCATTCAAAATATTGTTTGAACACTTTAAAATTTCGAGATGATTAAAATTACAATAAAATGCCCTTTTCTTAATAAATTAATAACTTTAATTCTACAACTCCAAATTTGACAAATAATATGTCTAAATCGATCAGCGCGACGAGCCCATTCTATCTATACAGTCCTTGTTCTGAATTGAAGCATGCATCATGTCATTATTAAAAATCTGAACTGTTTATGACAATAAAACTTGGTTAAATAAATAATAAAATGCTTTATTTCTTGTATCCACACCTCACCTTTGCCATGCTACTTTAATGCCATGTAAATTGTGCACCATTCATCATGGCATGCTTGTTTGCTTGACGCATGATAATTCATATGTTTGTGCACTTTATTTATGTTGGTCCTTGTTTGTTTGGTTCTTGTTCGAATAGACGCCCAGTAGGAAAATTACCAGGAATCACAGGAGTACTACCTAGATCCATCTCTCGCTTCAAATGAACTACCAGGCAAGCACTACCACATGCTCGCATACATACAATACCTATTGCCTATATCTTATTCTTGCATCATTGAGTCACAATTGCATTAAATTGAATCCCAAGTACTGCATAGCCTTTATTTTTAAACCCCACCGAAGCTTGTTCCTCCATCCCATGAGCCATTACAACAGGAGTTGTTTGAGCCATGCGAGTCGTAGAAAAGCATGTGTAGGGCATGTGAGTGTCTAGTGACTCACGAGGTACCTAAACAACTTAACCTGAGTAGTAACGGGATAACTAATGAAAGAGGCACTGGTGAGCAATATCTGCTATTTGGTTTTTCGTGCTCACTTGTGTCCCGTAGGACCCTGAGTACTTGATTCCTGTTCCTTGTTTATTCGCACTATCCACATCCGGGAGGCCTTATGGACCCCCCTGAGCCAGAGCTTGATTCATTCTTATTTCTTGGGGCCGCAAGTAGTTTGGGGCTTTATTACTATCCTGTACTTATGCCATGTTACTGCTTTATTAAGATTGTGCGTGGAGCACCTGTACTGCTTTGGATCGTGGAATGCTTTCGCGGTATCGACAAGCCCAGTCACATTTTCGGGTTACCAGTCGTGTACAACCATTGACACAAACCTTGGGTCCGTCTCAGAGCCGGCCAACTTCGTTGCGGGTAGCTTAATGGGGTGGCCCCCTAAAATATTTCTGAATCCTGTGATTGCTTTGTCGTGAATGCCTCGTTGGGTTTTGATTTGGTTTTTCCGAGGTTGATCGAGTGTGTGTTGCTATTCGTGCACCCCTGCAGGGTAAATCTTTCTGAAAGCCGTGTCCACGGTTATGGACGACTTGGAGCACAGTTTCTCGATCATAGACAAGTATAACTAAAGTACCGCTTCTAATTTGACCAAGTGCTTGGCTAGTAAATAGTGCAATACTCATGGAATGGTTAATAAAACTGCCAACGGATGATGGGGGTCGTTCGTGCGCTTCCTCGTTGGTAAGCGAGGAGCAGGATGGATCTGTTAATTATACTGTTATAACTGTTGTTCTTAATTCACGGACATCCATCTATCATTGGTTAGTTGTATGGTTAGCGAGTATCTATAGAATTGTTAGATATTATCTTTTGCTGCAATTGCGTCACCCCAGGTTGTGTCCCCTTTAGTGGCATAAAGACTTGCTGAGTACCTCTAGGGTCTCACACGATAAATTGTTTGATTCAGATGAACAGGCGTACCCGCAAGATGGATACTGGGTGGAGGAGACAGATGATGTTGGCAACAATCACTCGGTGTAGAGATTCCGGGAACGGGGATCCGTGAGATCTGTGGGCGGGATGTGTTTATTTATATGGCATCTTATGCCGATTTGCTTCTTATCCGTACTCGGATCTTGTTTTCCGCTTCCGCCTGATACTCCGATGTGTGTTGTATGAGGAGCTATCCTAAATTATTATCTCTATCTAGGATATTTGAATCTTGCCATATGGCATTGCAATACTTCTATTTCTTTTAGATGGAATGGCTCTGAGGACTGTTGTATGTGGCTTGCATACATACTCATTTGTGTATGTAGTTGATCCCTTCGCCTGCCGATTATGCCGCTCGTTCTTGTCCTGATGTTCTAAAAGTGGTTAGGACGGCCGAAAGGTCTACCGTGAGTGGCCCTGGGCCCCACCGTACTATTTTAACCACTTTCGTTCATCCAGGCATGTAACTAAGAGCGTAATTCACCGAGGTAGTTACACTTCATCCTTCCGACTTGTCTTTTCTGCATTGTGCGATTCCACATCCTACTCGATGGCACCTCCCAAAGGCTCATGGGGAAAATCCACGTGTACCACAATCCAGCTTAAATCCTTCAAGGACGCCGGAGTACTCCGCAAGGGGAACTGGCGGGTTCCCCCCTCCTCCGAGATTGAACCGAAGCCGTGACTCGGCGAATTCATCTGCTTCCCCAGCCATGTTGAGAGGGGTCTGGGATTCCCCACTTCACTCTTTTTCCGCCGCTTCTGCGTGTATTACGCGATCAAGCCATTGGATCTCGGTCGGCATTGCATCGAACAGCTAGCGATCTTCGTTGCTTTCTACGAATGCTACCTCGGTTGTAGGCCGTACTTCCCGTTGTGGATGGAGCTCTTCCACGGCCGCATCGGGCGCGAGGTGTCCAGTGGCTTGATGCTGGCCGTAGGTGGCGTCACATTTCAACTGAAGTCGAAGGCCAATTTCGTCAAGCTCCTCCTACCGAAGAAGGCCACCAGCGAGTGGAAGAAGAGCTGGTTCTACGTCAAAGAAGCCACTGCTTCCGGCGAGGTGTCTCTTCCCGAGTTTATCGCCAAGAGGAGCGAGCCTCGCCGGTTGGCGCTGAAGAAGCTTCCCGAAGACCAGCGGATGGCCGTCGCAGAAATGATGGACCAGATCCAGAAGCTAAATGACCAGGGGTTAGTTTTGATCAACCTCTACAACTACTGGCTGGCGCGGCGCCTGGCTCCGTTGGTGGCTCGGCCGCACTGGATGTATGAATACAGCGGGAAGCATGACCCATCCCGAACCAGCAAGGAATCATGGGAGGCCGAGGACTACAAGGCCGCCCTGAAGAAGATCACTGATGCAGAGTTCACCAGCATGGCAGTCGGGCTCGCCCCGTACACTCATGTGAAGAATGAAGCCCCCACAGTAAGTTCTCTTCCCAGTCGCTATGTCCGTACCTCAGTTCTCAGTCTCCGCGTTTGGTGTTTTACTCGTGGTGGTTCTCAGCTTTTTCAGGTGTTGGAGGGTTGGCTCCCTCCGCTCGATGAAGAGGTTCCCCAGGAACTGGAGGAAGACTCCAAGGGAGACTCTTCAGACAACGACGGGGTGGAGGAAGAGGTTCCTCCCCCAGCGCCTATGGCTCGCAGGACCCGTATGCAGAAATAGCGTGAGTTTGAGGCGAGCCACAGCCTGGACAAACACGACGGAGGCGACGAGGTCGTGCAGGAGCTCACATCCCGGTGTACTGCTACGCCGTCAAAGCCCGCACGCAAGCCCAAGTCGCGAGTGAAGAGGCCCACGTCGCCGTCCAAGTATGCGGTGGTGTTCGAATCGGATGACGATTTTGATGATGAGGGTTCCCCCGAAGTCTCAAACAAGGCCCCAAAGGATGCAATCTCGACAAAGGGGTTGGAGGGCGAGGACACAGAGGTAGTGGTAGAGGTTCCCCTAGCGGCGATTGCGCCGACGGCCTCGGGGGTTCCAAGCCAAGAAGCGGCAGAGGCGATGACGTCCAAGTCGCCGCAGCCGTCAAGGGCGGCCGCGTCAGAGCCGGAGATCCTAGCGACTGAAGCTTCATCGTTGAGGAAGCCCGCGGTTTCGTTGGCTTCAGATGTCTTCAAGAGGGGGCTCACCTGCAAATTGGGTCCTGAGTAGGAGAAGCCTACCCACATCAGTACCGGGCTTCGCGTCCTCCCGGTCGCTAAGTGAGTACTGCTCCTTCATCCTGATTCGCCTCGCTCTTTTTGTATTGTCGTTATATTGACCGTGGGAACTCGTGCAGGTCGGTAGCCAAGAAGATTGGCCGTCCTTCGGTGGCTAAGATTCCACCGGCCGTCCCCACGAGAGAGGGCGACCTCCCCAAGAAGAGAAAGGTCGCCGGAGATGTGGTGACCGCCGAAGTCGCAAAGAAGCAGAAGGGGGGTGCCGACGACACCGCAACCAAGGACAGTGCAGCGGAGCCAGATGCTGCGTCAGTCACCGATGAGGTGGTGGCGGCGCGATCAGAACTAGTCTTGGCTGCGTCCGTGCCAGAAGCACCGGCCCTGACAACCAGTGCCCCCACTAGAGCGTCGGTGACGTTCCCGCGCTTCATGGCGAGGGGGTTTCCAGGTGTGGCGGACACCCAGTCTCCGCAGAGTCCAGAGATCGTGGATGCGGACATTGGGTCGCGTCGCGAGCGCACTTCCTTCAGGATCCCGTCGATTGACGCCGGAGAACTTCACAGGATGCTCGACGCTGCTATTCAGGTATGTCCAGTCCCCGAGTTCCTAGTCGCTGAATTTCAGCAGCTGGGAACTGAACTTCTTTCTCCTCTCTAGTCCCCAAATTCCTAGTCGCTGAATTTCGGCGGCTAGGAATTGAGTTTCTTTCTCCTTCTCTAGTCCCCGAGTTCCTTGTCGCTGAATTTCGGTGGCGGGATACTGGGTTTTTGTTTTGTCAAATGCTGAGGTGTGTTGTTTGTTTGCAGGGATTGCAAAGGGAGTCCACCGATCGACAGGCTGCGAGAGAGCGCTTGGAGTGTGACTTGCGCGAAGCACAAGAGGCGAACCAGCGGCTTCAGGAAACTATTGGTGAGTATCTGTTTGTATTTCTTTTCCTCTATCGGGTGTGAACTAGTGGTGCACAGCATGCTGATGGTTTCTTTTGCACATGGTTTCCCGGCTGTGATTTCCAAGGCCCGTGAGGGGTATGTTCCAGTCGCCGAGCTGGACGCGGCGAATGGACGAATGGCCTCCCTGGTCTAGGACTTGGAGGAGGCGAAAGCGGCCTCAGTTTCTTCGGAGGAGCGAGCGAAGGCCGCCGTTGCTGCGGCTGAGGAAGAACGCAAAGCCACGAATTCCATCATCGTGGGGCTGCACAACGAGCAAACCGCCTTGGAGAAGCATGTCACGGAGAACTGCCGCAAACTCCTTGGTGAGTCTTCGTCTTTGCCTGACTCGTTTGTCGAGTCCCTAATTTGGGGGTTTCATAGTTTCACTAACACCTGACTTTGCAGCTGTGGTAGGCCAAAGCGATCTGGTGGTGCAGACCTACAATGCCTCGTAGTGCGTGACTGCTGTTGTGAACGCGGCCACGGCCTCGGTGTTGTGCGTCCAAGCGGCTCTTCAGGGCATGTCCCCCACCGAAGTTATTCCTGGGGGGCTTACGGAGGTGTGGCGCTATCTGGAGGAGGTGTCGGCTGTCGTGGAGTGGATGACACGCTCAGTGTTCAGGCGCGGGGCCACCACAGCGTTGAGCTTAGGTCTCGCCCACTTCCCCGACGACTTCGACCATGACGACGTGACGAGTGGCTATCCATCGGCGACCGGCATGGTGGAGATGTCGGAGGTGCTGAAGTTGACCGCGAAGGCCACCCCTTACACCGATCCGGTCTTGGTGATGGAGGATCTGCTGCCGTACCAGGAGACGATGTTGGTGCCTGGCGACCCCGAGCCGGAGCATCGTGACATGAAGTTGGAGCAGCCCTTCCGGTCGTCGTTGTCGAAGTCGCTGACGACTTACCCGACGAACCCGTGGCATCCTTTTGTTCATGTCAAGGGGGGTGGCGCTGCTTCTTCATCAGGGCATGTGGAGTAAACAATGTAATTGTCCAATTTGTGATGTATGCCAAGTGGCAAATGCTGTAAAATATTTTGCAATATATGCCAAGGGGAGTCAATCGACTCGTATTGCGACTAGGATTGTGTGGTGTGTTTGTTTTTGGTTGAGCGAGTCCCCGAGCGCGTCCGGCCTTTAATGGGGTATTACTCGATTGTATACTTTTGTGTATTTTTTTGGTTATGCACTGTTTTTATCTCTCGTGTCTACTGAGTGGCGAGTCCCCGAGCGCGAGTAGGACTGACTTGTAAGCGAGTCCCCGAGCATGGTGCCCGACCACATTGGTCATGTTCTTATTGCAGGTTTTGAATGCGTTGGTTGTAACGCGTCTCCTCCCCTGGCCCGGAGGGCCAGTCGCTTGGCGAGTCCTAGGCAGCTCTCTTACTTGGTGTGTTCCCGAGCCGCGTGGTTGTTCCCGTTTTGCAGAGTCCCCGTGCGGGGTACTTAACCGTTCGAGTCGCTTTGCACGAGGATGGGAGGGACAGGTCACTGTGAGAAGCATGTACCGGTTGTCTTGGCCCGGTGGGCCAATCGGGCTAGGCGACTCCAATGGCGGCTCCCGGTTGGCGTTTTCGTGGACGACACAAGGCTCGAATATTTCCGGTGCCCTTGTGCCGCAGTACTTAGCCGTACCGGTCGCTCGACCAGAGGTTGACTTCCGTAAGTAGCGTATTTGCTAGTATGTACGAGTGCGAGTGGCACAAGAATATGGCGAGTGGACACAATTTGTGCGATCCGGATGAATTTCTTTATATATGCCAGCGGAGTACAATGTGAGGGTCTAAGTATAGAACTTTCTGAGGAGGTTTACATTCCATGGCCTCCTGACCTCCAGCTGGCCGTCACCCCGTATGTCGATGAGGTAGTAGGCATCATTGCCAAGGACTAGGCCTATGGCGAACGCCCCTCCCATGGGGGGAGAGTTTGTGCATGCCCTTCTTGTCTTGGGCCAATCGCAGGACCAGGTCGCCTTCCTGGAAGGTGCGAGTTCGCACTCGGCGGCTGTGGTAGCGGCGGAGTCCTTGCTTGTATATGTTGGTGCGATAGCGAGCCAGGTCGCGTGCCTCGTCGAGTTGATCGATGCTGTCTTGGCGGGCAACCTCATTGGCCGCCTCGATGTAGTTGGCGACTCAAGGTGAGTCGTGCTCTAGGTCAGTTGGTATTACGGCCTCGGCGCCATACACCATGAAGAAGGGCGTGAACCCGGTGGAGCGATTGACGGAGGTGCGGATCCCCCATATCACAGAGGGGAGCTCGTCGACCCAACATCCCGGAGGTGCGCTCGAAGGGCACCTGGAGTTGCGGCTTGAGCCCATGGAGGACGCTCGGGTTGGCGCGTTCTGCTTGGCCATTTGACTCCGGGTGGGCGACTGATGCGAGGTCGAGTCGTATGCCATGTTCTTCACAGAATTCTTCCATGGCCACCTTGGCGGAGTTGGTGCCATTGTCTGTTATAATGTTGTGCGGGTAGCCGTACCGGTAGATGAGCTCGTGTAGGAACTTAGTGGCCGTCTTGCCATCTCACCTTTTTATTGGCTTGGCCTCGACCCATTTGGTGAACTTGTCAACTACGACCAGGAGGTGAGTGAAGCCAAACGGGGCCTTCTTGAACGAGCCTACCATGTCCATGCCCCATACGGTGAATGGCCACATGATGGGGATGGTCTTGAGTGCCAAGCCAGGGAGGTGCGTCTGGTGGGCGTACTTCTGGCACCCGACGCATCGTTGGACGATGTTGGTGGCGTCGGTGTGTGCGGTGAGCCAATAGAAACCGTGCCGCATGGCCTTGGAGACTCGCGACTTGGCGCCGACGTGATGGCCGCAGTCGCCGGCGTGAATGTCCTGGAGGATCTTGCGGCCTTCTTCTGGCTGTACGCAGCGCTGGAACACGCCGGTCATGCTGCGTCTATGGAGCTCGCCGTTGATGATGACGAAGGATTTGCAGCGGCGCACGATCATTCACGCCTCTGTCTCATTGCTTGGTAGGAGTTTGTGTTCCAAGAAGGCGACGTATGGTGGTGTCTAGTCGCTAGGTTCCACATCCATGGTGACTAAGGCCGGTTCTGGTTGCAGTGGGATCCCGACGTCGATCCCTTTTGGTGGGCTGACCGATGGTTTGTGGATGATGTCGAGGAAGACGCCTACTAGTGGCGCTTGTCGGGTCGATCCGATGCGGGAGAGGGCGTCAGCCTCCTCGTTTTTGCGCCTGTCGATCCACTCGACGGAGTAGCCATCGAAGTGTCCTCCCAACTGGTCGATAGCTTGGCGGTACACGATCATTGTTGGGGAGACGGTGTCGCAAGTCCCGGCGACTTGGCCGGCGACTAGGTCGGAGTCGCCATAGCATCGTAGGTGGTTGACGTTCATCTCCTTAGCAGCTCTCAAGCCGTGAAGGAGGGCCTCATATTCTGCCATGTTGTTGGTGCAGGGCTTGAAGTTGAGGTGGAGCACGTAGCGAAGCTTGTCTCCTTTGGGAGAGGTCAGTATGACCCCAGCCCCTATGCCGTCGGCGTTCTTGGAGCCATCAAAATGGAGCGACCAGTAGTGGAGGTACGGGAGCTTCTCTGGCTGTTGTGCTTCTTCCCAGTCTACAAGGAAATCAGCCAGGGCTTGTGACTTGATCGCTTTGCAGGGCTCGTATTTGATGTTGCGACGCTGATTTCAACGGCCCACTTGGCGACTCGCAAGGTCACCTCGCGATTGCGTATGATTTCTTGCAGGGGCGTGGAGGAGACCACCGTGATTGAGTGCTTCTGGAAGTAGTGTGGGAGTCGGCGTTGTGCTCAGAATACCGTGTACACCAGTTTTTGGTATTGCGGGTAGCGCTATCGTGAGTCCGTTAGGACTTTGCTGATGTAGTAGAAGGGGCGTTGTATGGGGCGCTCCTCGCCCTCTTCCGGTCATTCGACGACCATCACGGCGCTGACGGATTGAGTGGAGGCCGCGACGTAAACGAGCATTGGCTCTTTGTCGAGTGGAGCAGCGAGTAGTGGGGCCGCGAGTAGCACTTCTTTGAGCGCTTTGAGTGCGTCGTCGGCCTCCGCGTCCCATTGGAACGTGGGGTTCTTACGCATCAGGCGGTAGAGGGGCATTGCCTTCTCGCCTAGTCGAGGGATGAAGCGGCTCGCCCTGCCAACATCTGGACGTCACGCAGGCACTCGGGTTTCCCGAGTCGCGCGATGGTGTCGATCTTGGTGGGGTTGGCTTCGATGCCTCACTTAGAGACTACATATCCCAGGAGTTGTCCGGTGGGGACGCCAAAGGTGCATTTTCCAGGGTTCAGCTTGATGTTGTACCTCCGCAGGTTTGTGAAGGGTTCGGCTAGGTCGGCAAGCAGGTCGTCCTGGCGGGTGGATTTTACCACCATGTCGTCGATGTAGACGTGAATGTTGCGGCCAATTTGGCTCGCTAGACACTCCTGCATGCACCTCTGGTATGTGGCGCCTGCGTTCTTGAGGCCGAACGTCATGGCTGTGTAGCAGAATGCGCCGAATGGCGTAATGAACGCCATCTTCTCCTCATCCTTAACCGCCATCTTGATCTGGTTGTAATCAGAGTAAGCATTGAGGAAGCACAGTGACTCCGATCCCGCGGTCGAGTCGATGATCTGATCGATGCGCGGTAGGACGAACTCCTCCTTCGGGCAGGCGCTGTTGAGGTTGGTGTAGTCAATGCACATTCTCCATGTGTTGTTCTTTTTTAGAACCAGGACTGGGTTTGCCCGCCACTTGGAGTATTTGATTGGCCGGATGAAGCCTGCGGCTAGCAGGCGCTGAACTTTTTCGGCGATTGCTTGACGGCGCTCTTCATTGAAGGGCTGTAGCGACTGCTTTACTGGTTGCACTTTGGGTTCGGCGTTGAGTTTGTGCTCAGCGAGTTCCCTCGGGACACCTGACATGTCAGATGGCTTCCATGCGAAGATGTCGCGGTTCTCACAGAGGAACCCGATGAGCGCGCTTTCCTATGCGGGGCTCATGTGCGCCCCAATGGTGACCGTCTGGCTGGAGTCGCCTAGGATGAGCTCGACAGTGCGGGTGTGCGTGGTCGCCTCGAACGTGGAGTTCACGGCGGTTGGTTTCTTCAGGATGGTGGGGTCGTCCTTGTTGATGTTGCCCGCCTATTTCGTGAGCTCCTCCGCGTGGTCGGTCTCCGCGGCGATGACGGTGTCGGCGAGCTTGGCGCCTTTGTCCTCGCATTCCACGGCCATGTCGGGGTCGCCGTGGACGGTGATGATGCCGCTTGGCCCGGGCAGCTTCATCATGTTGTAGGCATAGTGTGGGGTCGCCATGAACTTTGCGAATGCCTGGCGGCCCAGGACGCAGTGGTAGGGGCTGCGGAAGTTCACCAGCTCAAACACGATCTTTTCCGTACAGTAGTTTGCCGAAGTGCCTAAGGTGACTGGCAGCGTCACTTTCTCGAACGTGTACGCCTTCCGTCTAGGGACGATGCCGTGGAAGGTCGTCAGTGTTGGCTCAATGGCTGCTTCTGGGAGCTAGAGCCTCTTGAACATGTCTAGGTACAAGATGTTGATGGAGCTCCCACCGTCCATTAGTGTCTTTGGCAGCCAGTAGTCGGCCACCTTGGGCCTGACTACCAGGACGACTCGCCCTAGGTATTCGATCCTTGGCGCATGGTCCTGGCGACTCCAGGTGATGCTCTGCTCGGACTAGTTGAGGAAGCGAGGGATGTCGACCTATGTCACCGCATTGACGGCGACCGCGCGGGCGAGCACCTTCTTTTCGCGCTTGTTGCCGAGTCTGGTGAAGGTGTGTAGCGAGCCGACGGTGGTGCCGAAGCTGCCGCCGTTCCCGTTGTCCCGAGGTGGGTTGTTATTGGGGTCCTCCCTTGCTCGTCTCGCCTTCTCAATCTCTTTGAGAGAGTGGCAATCGGCGGTGGTGTGGGTGGCGGGTTTTCCCTCCCTGCTATGGTAGATGCAGGGCTAATTGAGCAGGGCGGCGGGGTCGAATTTCAGCCGTGTCGTGTTGTTGGCGCGGTAGTTCCCGCTGTCACGGTAGTTTCCTCCATCGCGGCAGTAGTTCTTGGAGTCGCACTGGCCGTAGCCGGCGTTGGCGACGAAGTCGACTCGCCCGTCCGTGTGGCGCTTTCCGGTGATGCGGGTGTTTCTGTAGCGCATGTCGCGTAGGCGCCCGCTGTCATGGATGTTGGTGCGGCGTCTTCCTCCCGACTCGTCGGCGGAGTCTTGGTTGGGGTCCTCCTCCGCATAGCGCTTGGCGATCTTGAGGAGGTCGGGGAGGTTGTCGAGCGTCCGGTAGACCCTCTTGATCTTAGCGACCAGGGGTTCGTACCGGCACGCGTTCTTGAAGCAATGTATCGTCGTGTCTGGGTGGATGCCGAAGGCATTGATCCACAATTCTTGCCATCTTTGGATCCAGTGGCGAGTCGACTCGCGTTGTCCCTGGATGCATCGCTCCAGGTCCTCTATGGTGGTGGCGCGGGTGTAGGAGCCCTCGAAGTGCCTGACGAAGGCGTCCCGCATTTCTTCCCAAGAATCGATGTTGTCGGCGGGGAGCGTGTTGATCCATTGCCGGGTCGCACCCTCCATCATCAGGGGGAGGCAGGGAGCGGCGAGCAGGTCGGTGTGGCCTGCGATTCCCATTTCCATTAGGTATGTGTCCAGCCAGACAACGGGATCGTACGTCGGGTTGTACTTTTCGATCTCCTTGGGGGCCTTGAAGTTGGCGGGTTATTTTTCCCTGCGAATCATGGGCCCGAAGCATTACGGCCCGACTCGACTGAGTGAGCCTCTTGGTTCCGAGTCACCGCGGTTGGTGAGGGTGTGCCTCAGGTCGTTAGGCTGGCGCGACTGCCATGCCTGGTTGTTGATGATGTTTGTTCGGGCGTCGAGGGGCTGCCTGTTGGCGGCGATCGTGTTATTCAACGGTCACAGCTCGTTGGTTGACAACACGGGATTGGCGGCCCGTGGCTGGTTCAACAGGGGCTGGGGTGGTGGGCAAACTAATGCTTTGGCCACAGTGGGGTGGCCGCTTGATTCCGCCCTGCTTGCTGATGAACGGGAGTACATCCGCCCCCGCGGGTCGACTCCCGCGGCTTGTTGCTCGACGACCTTGACGAGCAGGGCCTTGGCATATTGGATCTGTAGCACGACGTCGCCTTGGATGTCGAGGTTGGGGATCACGGCGTCGGCCACGACGACATTGTCCATCGGGGTGGAGTATAATGGTAGTCCGTTGGCATCGCGGGCTTGAGGCGAGATGATGATCCGCGGTTGGTCCGGCAGGGGCGCGCGGCCCATGGGTGGAGGGGCTCCGGTTGCCGGTGCGCCAAGTGGTGGTCTCGCGGGATTGTTCCGCCTGGCGGCGCGTTCTCACAGTATTCGCGCTCGGCGGCGCGTGTGGGGTCGCTTTCGTCGTTGAAGTTCAGGACGCGGCCCTGGACATTGGAGTTCAGGCGGGTCTTGATGCGGCGCTGGTGATAGAGTGATAGCTCCCGTGTCGTTTCCCGTTCGAGGCGGTATTTCTCGCGCTCGGCGAGTTCATTGCGTTATGCCTCCACGAGCCGCAGGCGGGCTTGCTCCACCTCTGTGGCCGTCGCAGTCGGCGGGATCGGCGTGGCGAATGGATCTGGCGGGGCGGCCGTGCTGCCCGCCATGTACATCGCGTTGAAGCGATTGGATCTGGCGCAAAAATCCTCGGGCGACTCCAAGCCGGAATCGGAGTCGAAGATCCCCAGGATGGAGGAGTCCTCGAAGTCCTCGGGGTTGGAGACTCGCGTGATGGAGTCCTCCCGTGACGTGGCAGTGATGCATCCTTCGACCGAGGCAAGGGTCGCGGAGTCGACATCGTCGTTTAGGGCGTCGTCGTTGGTGGCGGCGTTAGTCTCGGCCGCGTCGCTGGCGGCCGAGTCATACTCAGTGACGAGGCTCCTGATGGAGCAGACCTGCTCCTCCGAGAGCAGATCGCGGTGCGGCGGCGATCCGCTGACGATCACCGTTGCGGCTGGGTCGACCGCGCCGGTGAAGCCGACGAAGAGGTTGATGGAGGCGACCGGCATCACCGCGCCATGAGTGATCGGGCGTGACGCCCGGATGTAGTTGTTGGGCAAGATCTGTAAGATCCCACCGATGGCGATCATGCGGCCAGCGGCGAGCGGCCAATCGATCGGCGAGTAGGGTCTCGCCGCAGAACTCAGGCCAGTCCCGCTATGCCCCACGGTGGGCGACACTTTCGTGGAAATGGCCACGGCAGTCGCTACCACTGGCAGCGATTGAGTGTTTCATGAGGAAGAGTTGGCGGCCATCTGCGGTGCGAGATGGGGGCGGATGCACATGGGTTTATCCAGGTTCGGCCTCCCGGAGGGTAAAGACCTACTCCTGCTAGATTAGATTATGGGAGAGCGAGTTACAGCGGTGGCGACCTCGGCGGCTATATAGCGAGTCGCTTGAGGGGGTGTATGATTTAACGTGAGTCTCTAGGATACCCTAGGGAGGTTTATATATGAGGCACCTCGCTAGGGTTTACAAGCTACAACCAAACAAGATAACGATTCCGAGGTTTTGACCTAATCCGACTGGGCTTCTGTTACGCTCCTGGGCCTTCAGTCGCCGGGCTTCTCCCGCCGTTGTAGTCCAGTCGCCATCCTCCAGGCGCACTCATAGGCCTTTCGGCCCAATCGGAACGTCCTGCTGGGCATACCCCCTTTCGCATATCCCGATCATGTGGTTTGTGAAAATAACATACATGCAATGCCATTGGTTAATCCATGTGGTTTGTGGAAAAAACAGACATGCAATGACTCTGGTGGATCCATATGTGGTTTGTGAAAAGAACACACATGCAGTGACTCCAGTGGATCCATATGTGGTTTGTGGAAAGAACACACATGCAGTGACATTGGTTGATCCATATGTGGTTTGTGACAAGAACACACATGCGATGCCATTGGTTCATCCATGTGTGGTTTGTGAAAAGAACAGACATGCAATGGCATTTGTTGATCCATGTGTGGTTTGTGAAGAGAACACGCATGCAATGACTCTGGTGGATCCATGTGTGATTTGTGGAAAGAACATACATGCAATGGCATTGGTGGATCCATGAGTGGTTTGTGGAAATAACACACATGCAATGACATTGGTTGATCCATATGTGGTTTCTGAAAAGAACACACATGCAATTACTCTGGTGGATACATATGTGGTTTGTCTATACAAGAACACACATGCAATGCCATTGGTGGATCAATGTGTGGTTTGTGGAAAAAAACAGATGCAATGACATTGGTTGATCCATATCTGGCTAGTGACAATAAAACACATGCAATGCCATTGGTGGATCCATGTGGTTTGTGGAAAAACAGACATGCAATGACTCTAGTGGATCCATGTGTGGTTTGTGGAAAGAACATACATGCAATGACATTGGTTGATCTATATGTGGTTTGTGACAATAACACACATGAATTGCCATTGGTTGATCCATGTGGTTTGCGGAAAAAACAGACATGCAATGACCCTAGTGGATCCATGTGTGGTTTGTGGAAAGAACACACATGCAATGACTCTGGTGGATCCATATGTGGAAAAAACACACATGCAATGACTCTAGTGGATCCATGTGTGGTTTGTGAAAAGAACACACATGCAATGACTCTAGTGCTGGTTTTAGTATAAGAACACACATGCAATGACTCTAGTGGGTCCATATGTGGTTTGTGGAAAGAACACACATGCAATGACTATAGTGGAACCATATGTGGTTCATGATAAGAACACACATGCAATGACATTGGTTGATCGATATGTGGTTTGTGAAAAGAACACACATGAAATGAATCTAGTGGATCCATAGGTGGTTTGTGGAAAGAACACACATGCAATGACATTGGTTAATCCATATGTGGTTTGTGACAAGAACACACATCCAATGCCCTTGGTTGATCCATGTGTGGTTTCTGAAAGGAACACACATGCAATGACAGTTATTGATCCATGCGTGGTTTGTGAAAATAACACACATGCAATGACTCTGGTGGATCCATGTGTGTTTTGTGGAAAGAACATACATGCAATGGCTATGCTGGATGCATGTGTGGTTTGTGGAAAGAAGACACATGCAATGACATTGGTTGATCCACCTATGGTTTGTGAAAAGAACACACATGCAATTACTCTGGTGGATACATATGTGGTTTGTCATTACAAGAACACACATGCAATGGCGTTGGTGGATCCATGTGTGGTTTGTGGAAAGAACACACATGCAATGACATTGGTTGATCCATATGTGGTTTGTGACAATAACGCACATGCAATGCCATTGGTTGATTCATGTGGTTTGTGGAAAAAGAAACATGCAATGACTCCAGTGGATCCATGTGTGGTTTGTGGAAAGAACATACATGCAATGACATTGGTTGATCTATATGTGGTTTGTGACAATAACACACATGCAATGCCATTGGTTGATCCATGTGGTTTGTGGCAAAAACATACACAATGACTCTTGTGGATCCATGTGTGGTTTGTGAAAAGAACACACATGCAATGACTCTAGTGCTGGTTTTAGTATAAGAACACACATGATATGACTCTAGTGGGTTCATATGTGGTTTGTGAAAAGAACACACATGCAATGACTCTAGTGGATCCATATGTGGTTTGTGAAAATAACACACATGCAATGACTCTGGTGGATCCATATGTGGTTTGTGAAAATAACACACATGCAACGACTCTGGTGGATCCATATGTGGTTGGTGAAAAGAACACACATGCAATGACATTTGTTGATCCATGTGTGGTTTGTGAAAAGAACACATATGCATGGACTCTGGTGGATCCATGTGTGGTTTGTCGAAAGAACATACATACAATGGTTATGGTGGATCCATGTGTGGTTTCTGGAAAGAACACACATGCAATGACATTGGTTGATCCATCTGTGGTTTTGAAAAGAACACACATGCAATTACTCTGGTGGATACATATGTGGTTTTTCATTACAAGAACACACATGCAATGGCATTGGTGAATCCATGTGTGGTTTGTTGAAAGAACACACATGCAATGACATTGGTTGATCCATATGTGGTTTGTGACAATAACACACATGCAATGCCATTGGTTGATCCATGTGGTTTGTGCAAAAAACAGACATGCAATGACTCTGGTGGATCCATGTGTGGTTTGTGGAAATAACATACATGCAATGACATTGGTTGATTCATATGTGGTTTGTGACAATAACACACATGCAATGCCATTCGTTGATCCATGTGGTTTGTGGAAAAAACAGACATGCAATGACTCTGGTGGATCCATGTGTGGTTTGTGGAAAGAAGACACATGCAATGATTCTGGTGGATCCATGTGTGGTTTGTGAAAAGAACACACATGCAATGAGTCTAGTGCTGGTTTTAGTATAAGAACACACATGCAATGACTCTAGTGGGTCCATATGTAGTTTGCGAAAAGAACACACATGCAATGACTCTAGTGGATCCATATGTGGTTTGTGAAAAGAACACACATGCAATGACATTGGTTGATCCATGTGTGGTTTGTGAAAAGAACACACTTGCAATGACTCTAGTGGATCCATATGTGGTTTGTGGAAAGAACACAGATGCAATGACTCTAGTGGATCCCTATATCGTTCATGAAAACAACACACATGCAACTACATTGGTGGATCCATATGTGGTTTGTGGAAAGAACACACATGCAATGACATTGGTTGATCCATATGTGGTTTGTGAAAAGAACACACATGCAATGACTCTAGTGCTGGTTTTCGTATAAGAACACACATGCAATGACTCTAGTGGGTCCATATGTGGTTTGTGAAAAGCACACACATGCAATGACTCTAGTGGATCCATATGTGGTTCATGACAAGAACACACATGCAATGACATTGGTTGATCCATATGTGGTTTATGAAAAGAACACACATGCAATGACTCTAGTGGATCCATACGTGGTTTATGAAAATAACACACATGCAATGACGTTCATTGATCCATATGTGGTTTGTGAAAATAACAAACATGCAATGACTCTAGTGGATCCATTTGTGGTTTGTGGAAAGAACAAAGATGCAATGACTCTAGTGGATCCATATGTGGTTCATGAAAAGAACACACATGCAATGACATTCGTGGATACATATGTGGTTTCTGCAAAGAACACACATGCAATGACATTGCTTGATCCGTATGTTGTTTGTGAAAAGAACACACATGCAATTACTTTGGTGGATACATATGTGGTTTGTGGAAAGAACACACATGCAATGGCATTGGTGGATCCATGTGTGGTTCATGACAAGCACAAACAAGCAATGACATTGGTTGGTCCATATGTGGTTTGTGACAATAACATACATGTAATGCCATTGGTTGATCCATGTGGTTTGTGGAAAAAACAGACATGCAATGACTCTGGTGGATCCATATGTGGTTTATGGAAAGAACACACATGCAATGAGATTGGTTGATCCATATGTGGGTTGTGAAAAGAACACACATGCAATGACTCTGGTGGATCCATGTGTTTTTTGTGAAAAGAACACACATGCAATGACTCTGGTGGATCCATGTGTGGTTTGTGAAAAGAACACACATGCAATGACTCTAGTGGGTCCATGTGTGGTTTGTGAAAAGAACACACATGCAATGAATCTGGTGGATCCATATGTGGTTTGTGAAAACAACACACATGGAATGACATTGCTAGATCCATGTGTGGTTTGTGAAAAGAACACACATGCAATGACTCTAGTGCTGGTTTTTGTATAAGAACACACATGCAATGACTCTAGTGGGTCCATATGTGGTTTGTGAAAAGCACACACATGCAATGACTCTAGTGGATCCATATGTGGTTTGTGAAAAGAACACACATGCAATGACATTGGTTGATCCATATGTGGTTTGTGAAAAGAAGACACATGCAATGAATCTAGTGGATCCATACGTGGTTTGTGAAAATAACACACATGCAATGACATTCGTTGATCCTTATGTGGTTTGTGAAAAGAACAAACATTCAATGATTCTAGTGGAACCATTTGTGGTTTGTGGAAAGAGCACAGATGCAATGACTCTAGTGGATCCATATGTGGTTCATGAAAAGAACACACATGCAATGACATTCATGGATACATATGTGGTTTGTGGAAAGACCACACTTGCAATGACATTGGTTGATCCATATGTTGTTTGTGAAAATAACACACATGCAATTACTTTGGTGGATACATGTGTGGTTTCTAGACAGAACACATATGCAATGGCATTGGTGGATCCATGTGTGGTTCATGACAAGAACACACATGCAATGACATTGGTTGGTCCATATGTGGTTTGTGACAATAACATACATGGAATGCCATTGGTTGATCCATGTGGTTTGTGGAAAAAACAAACATGCAATGACTCTGGTGGATCCATATGTGGTCTGTGGATAGAACACACATGCAATGACATTGGTTCATCCATATGTGGGTTGTGAAAAGAACACACATGCAATGTCATTGGTTGATCCATGTGTGGTTTGTTAAAAGAACACACATGCAATGACATTGGTGGATCTATGTGTGGTTTGTGAAAAGAACACACATGCAATGACTCTGGTGGATCCATATGTGGTCTGTGGAAAGAACACACATGCAATGACATTGGTTGATCCATATGTGGGTTGTCAAAAGAACACACATGTAATGACTCTAGTGCTAGTTTTTGTATAAGAACATACATGCAATGACTCTAGTGGGTCCATATGTGGTTTGTGAAAAGCACACACATGCAATGACTCTAGTGGATCTATATGTGGTTTGTGAAAAGAACACACATGGAATGACATTGGTTGATCCATATGTGGTTTGTGAAAAGAACACACATGGAATGACTCTAGTGGATCCATACGTGGTTTGTGAAAATAACACACATGCAATCACATTCGTTGATCCATATGTGGTTTGTGAAAAGAACAAACATGCAATGACTCTAGTGGATCCATTTATGGTTTGTGGAAAGAACACAGATGCAATGACTCTAGTAGATCCATATGTGGTTCATGAAAAGAACACACATGCAATGACATTCGTGGATACATATGTGGTTTGTGGAAAGAACACACTTGCAATGACATTGGTTGATCCATATGTTGTTTGTGAAAAGAACACACATGCAATTACTCTAGAGGATCCATATGTGGTCTGTGGAAAGAACACACATGCAATGGCATTGGTGGATCCATGTGTGGTTCATGACAAGAACACACATGCAATGACATTGGTTGGTCCATATGTGGTTTGTGACAATAACATACGTGCAATGCCATTGGTTGATCCATGTGGTTTGTGGCAAAAACATACACAATGACTCTTGTGGATCCATGTGTGGTTTGTGAAAAGAACACACATGCAATGACTCTAGTGCTGGTTTTAGTATAAGAACACACATGATATGACTCTAGTGGGTTCATATGTGGTTTGTGAAAAGAACACACATGCAATGACTCTAGTGGATCCATATGTGGTTTGTGAAAATAACACACATGCAATGACTCTGGTGGATCCATATGTGGTTTGTGAAAATAACACACATGCAACGACTCTGGTGGATCCATATGTGGTTGGTGAAAAGAACACACATGCAATGACATTTGTTGATCCATGTGTGGTTTGTGAAAAGAACACATATGCATGGACTCTGGTGGATCCATGTGTGGTTTGTCGAAAGAACATACATACAATGGTTATGGTGGATCCATGTGTGGTTTCTGGAAAGAACACACATGCAATGACATTGGTTGATCCATCTGTGGTTTTGAAAAGAACACACATGCAATTACTCTGGTGGATACATATGTGGTTTTTCATTACAAGAACACACATGCAATGGCATTGGTGAATCCATGTGTGGTTTGTTGAAAGAACACACATGCAATGACATTGGTTGATCCATATGTGGTTTGTGACAATAACACACATGCAATGCCATTGGTTGATCCATGTGGTTTGTGCAAAAAACAGACATGCAATGACTCTGGTGGATCCATGTGTGGTTTGTGGAAATAACATACATGCAATGACATTGGTTGATTCATATGTGGTTTGTGACAATAACACACATGCAATGCCATTCGTTGATCCATGTGGTTTGTGGAAAAAACAGACATGCAATGACTCTGGTGGATCCATGTGTGGTTTGTGGAAAGAAGACACATGCAATGATTCTGGTGGATCCATGTGTGGTTTGTGAAAAGAACACACATGCAATGAGTCTAGTGCTGGTTTTAGTATAAGAACACACATGCAATGACTCTAGTGGGTCCATATGTAGTTTGCGAAAAGAACACACATGCAATGACTCTAGTGGATCCATATGTGGTTTGTGAAAAGAACACACATGCAATGACATTGGTTGATCCATGTGTGGTTTGTGAAAAGAACACACTTGCAATGACTCTAGTGGATCCATATGTGGTTTGTGGAAAGAACACAGATGCAATGACTCTAGTGGATCCCTATATCGTTCATGAAAACAACACACATGCAACTACATTGGTGGATCCATATGTGGTTTGTGGAAAGAACACACATGCAATGACATTGGTTGATCCATATGTGGTTTGTGAAAAGAACACACATGCAATGACTCTAGTGCTGGTTTTCGTATAAGAACACACATGCAATGACTCTAGTGGGTCCATATGTGGTTTGTGAAAAGCACACACATGCAATGACTCTAGTGGATCCATATGTGGTTCATGACAAGAACACACATGCAATGACATTGGTTGATCCATATGTGGTTTATGAAAAGAACACACATGCAATGACTCTAGTGGATCCATACGTGGTTTATGAAAATAACACACATGCAATGACGTTCATTGATCCATATGTGGTTTGTGAAAATAACAAACATGCAATGACTCTAGTGGATCCATTTGTGGTTTGTGGAAAGAACAAAGATGCAATGACTCTAGTGGATCCATATGTGGTTCATGAAAAGAACACACATGCAATGACATTCGTGGATACATATGTGGTTTCTGCAAAGAACACACATGCAATGACATTGCTTGATCCGTATGTTGTTTGTGAAAAGAACACACATGCAATTACTTTGGTGGATACATATGTGGTTTGTGGAAAGAACACACATGCAATGGCATTGGTGGATCCATGTGTGGTTCATGACAAGCACAAACAAGCAATGACATTGGTTGGTCCATATGTGGTTTGTGACAATAACATACATGTAATGCCATTGGTTGATCCATGTGGTTTGTGGAAAAAACAGACATGCAATGACTCTGGTGGATCCATATGTGGTTTATGGAAAGAACACACATGCAATGAGATTGGTTGATCCATATGTGGGTTGTGAAAAGAACACACATGCAATGACTCTGGTGGATCCATGTGTTTTTTGTGAAAAGAACACACATGCAATGACTCTGGTGGATCCATGTGTGGTTTGTGAAAAGAACACACATGCAATGACTCTAGTGGGTCCATGTGTGGTTTGTGAAAAGAACACACATGCAATGAATCTGGTGGATCCATATGTGGTTTGTGAAAACAACACACATGGAATGACATTGCTAGATCCATGTGTGGTTTGTGAAAAGAACACACATGCAATGACTCTAGTGCTGGTTTTTGTATAAGAACACACATGCAATGACTCTAGTGGGTCCATATGTGGTTTGTGAAAAGCACACACATGCAATGACTCTAGTGGATCCATATGTGGTTTGTGAAAAGAACACACATGCAATGACATTGGTTGATCCATATGTGGTTTGTGAAAAGAAGACACATGCAATGAATCTAGTGGATCCATACGTGGTTTGTGAAAATAACACACATGCAATGACATTCGTTGATCCTTATGTGGTTTGTGAAAAGAACAAACATTCAATGATTCTAGTGGAACCATTTGTGGTTTGTGGAAAGAGCACAGATGCAATGACTCTAGTGGATCCATATGTGGTTCATGAAAAGAACACACATGCAATGACATTCATGGATACATATGTGGTTTGTGGAAAGACCACACTTGCAATGACATTGGTTGATCCATATGTTGTTTGTGAAAATAACACACATGCAATTACTTTGGTGGATACATGTGTGGTTTCTAGACAGAACACATATGCAATGGCATTGGTGGATCCATGTGTGGTTCATGACAAGAACACACATGCAATGACATTGGTTGGTCCATATGTGGTTTGTGACAATAACATACATGGAATGCCATTGGTTGATCCATGTGGTTTGTGGAAAAAACAAACATGCAATGACTCTGGTGGATCCATATGTGGTCTGTGGATAGAACACACATGCAATGACATTGGTTCATCCATATGTGGGTTGTGAAAAGAACACACATGCAATGTCATTGGTTGATCCATGTGTGGTTTGTTAAAAGAACACACATGCAATGACATTGGTGGATCTATGTGTGGTTTGTGAAAAGAACACACATGCAATGACTCTGGTGGATCCATATGTGGTCTGTGGAAAGAACACACATGCAATGACATTGGTTGATCCATATGTGGGTTGTCAAAAGAACACACATGTAATGACTCTAGTGCTAGTTTTTGTATAAGAACATACATGCAATGACTCTAGTGGGTCCATATGTGGTTTGTGAAAAGCACACACATGCAATGACTCTAGTGGATCCATATGTGGTTTGTGAAAAGAACACACATGGAATGACATTGGTTGATCCATATGTGGTTTGTGAAAAGAACACACATGGAATGACTCTAGTGGATCCATACGTGGTTTGTGAAAATAACACACATGCAATCACATTCGTTGATCCATATGTGGTTTGTGAAAAGAACAAACATGCAATGACTCTAGTGGATCCATTTATGGTTTGTGGAAAGAACACAGATGCAATGACTCTAGTAGATCCATATGTGGTTCATGAAAAGAACACACATGCAATGACATTCGTGGATACATATGTGGTTTGTGGAAAGAACACACTTGCAATGACATTGGTTGATCCATATGTTGTTTGTGAAAAGAACACACATGCAATTACTCTAGAGGATACATATGTCGTCTGTGGAAAGAACACACATGCAATGGCATTGGTGGATCCATGTGTGGTTCATGACAAGAACACACATGCAATGACATTGGTTGGTCCATATGTGGTTTGTGACAATAACATACGTGCAATGCCATTGGTTGATCCATGTGGTTTGTGGCAAAAACATACACAATGACTCTTGTGGATCCATGTGTGGTTTGTGGAAAGAACACACATGCAATGACTCTAGTGCTGGTTTTAGTATAAGAACACACATGATATGACTCTAGTGGGTTCATATGTGGTTTGTGAAAAGAACACACATGCAATGACTCTAGTGGATCCATATGTGGTTTGTGAAAATAACACACATGCAATGACTCTGGTGGATCCATATGTGGTTTGTGAAAATAACACACATGCAACGACTCTGGTGGATCCATATGTGGTTGGTGAAAAGAACACACATGCAATGACATTTGTTGATCCATGTGTGGTTTGTGAAAAGAACACATATGCATGGACTCTGGTGGATCCATGTGTGGTTTGTCGAAAGAACATACATACAATGGTTATGGTGGATCCATGTGTGGTTTCTGGAAAGAACACACATGCAATGACATTGGTTGATCCATCTGTGGTTTTGAAAAGAACACACATGCAATTACTCTGGTGGATACATATGTGGTTTTTCATTACAAGAACACACATGCAATGGCATTGGTGAATCCATGTGTGGTTTGTTGAAAGAACACACATGCAATGACATTGGTTGATCCATATGTGGTTTGTGACAATAACACACATGCAATGCCATTGGTTGATCCATGTGGTTTGTGCAAAAAAGCAGACATGCAATGACTCTGGTGGATCCATGTGTGGTTTGTGGAAATAACATACATGCAATGACATTGGTTGATTCATATGTGGTTTGTGACAATAACACACATGCAATGCCATTCGTTGATCCATGTGGTTTGTGGAAAAAACAGACATGCAATGACTCTGGTGGATCCATGTGTGGTTTGTGGAAAGAAGACACATGCAATGATTCTGGTGGATCCATGTGTGGTTTGTGAAAAGAACACACATGCAATGAGTCTAGTGCTGGTTTTAGTATAAGAACACACATGCAATGACTCTAGTGGGTCCATATGTATTTTGCGAAAAGAACACACATGCAATGACTCTAGTGGATCCATATGTGGTTTGTGAAAAGAACACACATGCAATGACATTGGTTGATCCATGTGTGGTTTGTGAAAAGAACACACTTGCAATGACTCTAGTGGATCCATATGTGGTTTGTGGAAAGAACACAGATGCACTGACTCTAGTGGATCCCTATATCGTTCATGAAAACAACACACATGCAACTACATTGGTGGATCCATATGTGGTTTGTGGAAAGAACACACATGCAATGACATTGGTTGATCCATATGTGGTTTGTGAAAAGAACACACATGCAATGACTCTAGTGCTGGTTTTCGTATAAGAACACACATGCAATGACTCTAGTGGGTCCATATGTGGTTTGTGAAAAGCACACACATGCAATGACTCTAGTGGATCCATATGTGGTTCATGACAAGAACACACATGCAATGACATTGGTTGATCCATATGTGGTTTATGAAAAGAACACACATGCAATGACTCTAGTGGATCCATACGTGGTTTGTGAAAATAACACACATGCAATGACGTTCATTGATCCATATGTGGTTTGTGAAAAGAACAAACATGCAATGACTCTAGTGGATCCATTTGTGGTTTGTGGAAAGAACAAAGATGCAATGATTCTAGTGGATCCATATGTGGTTCATGAAAAGAACACACATGCAATGACATTCGTGGATACATATGTGGTTTCTGCAAAGAACACACATGCAATGACATTGCTTGATCCGTATGTTGTTTGTGAAAAGAACACACATGCAATTACTTTGGTGGATACATATGTGGTTTGTGGAAAGAACACACATGCAATGGCATTGGTGGATCCATGTGTGGTTCATGACAAGAACACACAAGCAATGACATTGGTTGGTCCATATGTGGTCTGTTACAATAACATACATGTAATGCCATTGGTTGATCCATGTGGTCTGTGGAAAAAATGACATGCAATGACTCTGATGGATCCATATGTGGTTTATGGAAAGAACACACATGCAATGACATTGGTTGATCCATATGTGGGTTGTAAAGAGAACACACATGCAATGACTCTGGTGGATCCATGTGTTTTTTGTGAAAAGAACACACATGCAATGACTCTGGTGGATCCATGTGTGGTTTGTGAAAAGAACACACATGCAATGACTCTAGTGGGTCCATGTGTGGTTTGTGAAAAGAACACACATGCAATGAATCTGGTGGATCCATATGTGGTTTGTGAAAACAACACACATGGAATGACATTGCTAGATCCATGTGTGGTTTGTGAAAAGAACACACATGCAATGACTCTAGTGCTGGTTTTTGTATAAGAACACACGTGCAATGACTCTAGTGGGTCCATATGTGGTTTGTGAAAAGCACACACATGCAATGACTCTAGTGGATCCATATGTGGTTTGTGAAAATAACACACATGCAATGACATTCGTTGATCCTTATGTGGTTTGTGAAAAGAACAAACATTCAATGATTCTAGTGGATCCATTTGTGGTTTGTGGAAAGAAGCACAGATGCAAGGACTCTAGTGGATCCATATGTGGTTCATGAAAAGAACACACATGCAATGACATTCATGGATACATATGTGGTTTGTGGAAAGAACACACTTGCAATGACATTGGTTGATCCATATGTTGTTTGTGAAAATAGCACACATGCAATTACTTTGGTGGATACATATGTGGTTTCTAGAAAGAACACATATGCAATGGCATTGGTGGATACATGTGTGGTTCATGACAAGAACACACATGCAATGACATTGGTTTATCCATATGTGGTTTATGAAAAGAACACACATGCAATGACTCTAGTGGATCCATACGTGGTTTGTGAAAATAACACGCATGCAATGACGTTCATTGATCCATATGTGGTTTGTGAAAAGAACAAACATGCAATGACTCTAGTGGATCCATTTGTGGTTTGTGGAAAGAACAAAGATGCAATGACTCTAGTGGATCCATATGTGGTTCATGAAAAGAACACAGATGCAATGACATTCGTGGATACATATGTGGTTTCTGGAAAGAACACACATCCAATGACATTGCTTGCTCCGTATGTTGTTTGTGAAAAGAACACACATGCAATTACTTTGGTGGATACATATGTGGTTTGTGGAAAGAACACACATGCAATGGCATTGGTGGATCCATGTGTGGTTCATGACAAGCACACACAAGCAATGACATTGGTTGGTCCATATGTGGTTTGTGACAATAACATACATGTAATGCCATTGGTTGATCCATGTGGTTTGTGGAAAAAACAGACATGCAATGACTCTGGTGGATCCATATGTGGTTTATGGAAAGAACACACATGCAATGAGATTGGTTGATCCATATGTGGGTTGTGAAAAGAACACACATGCAATGACTCTGGTGGATCCATGTGTTTTTTGTGAAAAGAACACACATGCAATGACTCTGGTGGATCCATGTGTGGTTTGTGAAAAGAACACACATGCAATGACTCTAGTGGGTCCATGTGTGGTTTGTGAAAAGAACACACATGCAATGAATCTGGTGGATCCATATGTGGTTTGTGAAAACAACACACATGGAATGACATTGCTAGATCCATGTGTGGTTTGTGAAAAGAACACACATGCAATGAATCTGGTGGATCCATATGTGGTTTGTGAAAACAACACACATGGAATGACATTGCTAGATCCATGTGTGGTTTGTGAAAAGAACACACATGCAATGACTCTAGTGCTGGTTTTTGTATAAGAACACACATGCAATGACTCTAGTGGGTCCATATGTGGTTTGTGAAAAGCACACACATGCAATGACTCTAGTGGATCCATATGTGGTTTGTGAAAAGAACACACATGCAATAACATTGGTTGATCCATATGTGGTTTGTGAAAAGAAGACACATGCAATGAATCTAGTGGATCCATACGTGGTTTGTGAAAATAACACACATGCAATGACATTCGTTGTATGTGGTTTGTGAAAAGAACAAACATTCAATGATTCTAGTGGAACCATTTGTGGTTTGTGGAAAGAGCACAGATGCAATGACTCTAGTGGATCCATATGTGGTTCATGAAAAGAACACACATGCAATGACATTCATGGATACATATGTGGTTTGTGGAAAGACCACACTTGCAATGACATTGGTTGATCCATATGTTGTTTGTGAAAATAACACACATGCAATTACTTTGGTGGATACATGTGTGGTTTCTAGACAGAACACATATGCAATGGCATTGGTGGATCCATGTGTGGTTCATGACAAGAACACACATGCAATGACATTGGTTGGTCCATATGTGGTTTGTGACAATAACATACATGGAATGCCATTGGTTGATCCATGTGGTTTGTGGAAAAAACAAACATGCAATGACTCTGGTGGATCCATATGTGGTCTGTGGATAGAACACACATGCAATGACATTGGTTCATCCATATGTGGGTTGTGAAAAGAACACACATGCAATGTCATTGGTTGATCCATGTGTGGTTTGTTAAAAGAACACACATGCAATGACATTGGTGGATCTATGTGTGGTTTGTGAAAAGAACACACATGCAATGACTCTGGTGGATCCATATGTGGTCTGTGGAAAGAACACACATGCAATGACATTGGTTGATCCATATGTGGGTTGTCAAAAGAACACACATGCAATGACTCTAGTGCTAGTTTTTGTATAAGAACATACATGCAATGACTCTAGTGGGTCCATATGTGGTTTGTGAAAAGCACACACATGCAATGACTCTAGTGGATCCATATGTGGTTTGTGAAAAGAACACACATGGAATGACATTGGTTGATCCATATGTGGTTTGTGAAAAGAACACACATGGAATGACTCTAGTGGATCCATACGTGGTTTGTGAAAATAACACACATGCAATCACATTCGTTGATCCATATGTGGTTTGTGAAAAGAACAAACATACAATGACTCTAGTGGATCCATTTATGGTTTGTGGAAAGAACACAGATGCAATGACTCTAGTAGATCCATATGTGGTTCATGAAAAGAACACACATGCAATGACATTCGTGGATACATATGTGGTTTGTGGAAAGAACACACTTGCAATGACATTGGTTGATCCATATGTTGTTTGTGAAAAGAACACACATGCAATTACTTTGGTGGATACATATGTCGTTTGTGGAAAGAACACACATGCAATGGCATTGGTGGATCCATGTGTGGTTCATGACAAGAACACACATGCAATGACATTGGTTGGTCCATATGTGGTTTGTGACAATAACATACGTGCAATGCCATTGGTTGATCCATGTGGTTTGTGGAAAAAACAGACATGCAATGACTCTGGTGGATCCATATATGGTCTGTGGATAGAACACACATGCAATGACATTGGTTGATCCATATGTGGGTTGTGAAAAGAACACACATGCAATGTCATTGGTTGATCCATGTGTGGTTTGTTAAAAGAACACACATGCAATGACATTGGTGGATCTATGTGTGGTTTGTGAAAAGAACACACATGCAATGACTCTGGTGGATCCATGTGTGGTTTGTGAAAAGAACACACATGCAATGACGCTAGTGGGTCCATGTGTGGTTTGTGAAAAGAACACACATGCAATGAATCTGGTGGATCTGTATGTGGTTTGTGAAAACAACACACATGGAATGACATTCGTGGATCCATGTGTGGTTTGTGAAAAGAACACACATGCAATGACTCTAGTGGATCCATACATAGTTTGTGAAAAGAACACACATGCAATGACATTGGTTCATCCATATGTGGTTTGTGAAAAGAACACATATGTAATTACTCTAGTGGATACATATGTGGTTTGTCATTACAAGAACACACATGCAATGGCTTTGGTGGATCCATGTCTGGTTCTTGACAAGAACACACATGCAATGACATTGGTTGATCCATGTAGTTTGTGGAAAAAACATACATGAAATGACTCTGGTGGATCCATGTGTGGTTTGTGGAAAGAACATAGATGCAATGCCATATTTTGATCCATATGTGGTTTGTCAAAATAACACACGTGCAATGCCATTGGTTGATCCATGTGGTTTGTGGAAAAAATACATGCAATGACTCTGGTGGATCCATGTGTGGTTTGTGGAAAGAACACACATGCAATGACTCTGGTGGATCCATGTTTGGTTTGTCAAAAGAACACACATGCAATGACTCATGTGTTGGTTTTAGTATAAGAACACGCATGCAATTACTCTAGTGGGTCCATATGTGGTTTGTGGAAAGAACACACATGCAATGACTCTAGTGGATCCATATGTGGTTTGTGAAAATAACACACATGCAATTACTCTGGTTGATATATATGTGATTTTTCATTACAAGAACACACATGGAATGGCATTGGTGAATCCATGTGTGGTTTGTGGAAAGAACACACATGCAATGACATTGGTTGATCCATATGTGGTTTGTGACAATAACACACATGCAATGCCATTGGTTGATCCATGTGGTTTGTGGAAAAAATAGACATGCAATGACTCTGGTGGATCCATGTGTGGTTTGTGGAAAGAACATACATGCAATGACATTGGTTGATTCATATGTGGTTTCTGACAATAACACAAATGCAATGTCATTAGTTGATCCATGTGGTTTGTGGAAAACACAGAATGCAAGGACTCTGGTGGATCCATGTGTGGGTTGTGGAAAGAACACACATACAATGACTCTGTGGATCTATGTGTGGTTTGTGAAAAGAGCACACTTGCAATTACTCTAGTAGTGGTTTTAGTATAAGAACACACATGCAATGAATCTAGTGGGTTCATATGTGGTTTGTGAAAAGAACATACATGCAATAACTCTAGTGGGTTCATATGTGGTTTGTGAAAAGAACACACATGCAATGACATTGGTGTATCCATATGTGGTTTGTGAAAAGAATACACATGCAATGACTCTAGTGGATCCATATGTGGTTTGTGGAAAGAACACACATGCAATGACTCTAGTCGATTCATATGTGGTTCATGAAAAGAACACACATGCAATGACATTGGTTGATCCATATGTGGTTTGTGAAAAGAACACACATGCAATTACTCTGCTGGACACATATGTGGTTTTTGGAAGGAACTCACATGCAATGGCATTGGTGGATCCATATGTGGTTCATGAAAAGAACACACATGCAATGACATTGGTTGATCCATATGTGGTTTGTGACAATAACACACATGCAATGCCATTGGTTGATCCATGTGGTTTGTGGAAAAGAACACATATGCAATGACAGTAGGTGTGGCTAATGAAAAGAACACGCGTCAATGACACTGGTGGATCGATATGTAGTTTTAGAGAAGAACACACATGCAATGACACCGGTGGATCCATGTATGGTTTGCGAGAAGAACACAGATGCAATGACACTGGTCGATCAATATGTGGTTTGTGACAATAACACACATGCAATGACTCTAGTGGATCCATCTGTGGTTTATGAGAAGAACACACATCCAATAAACTCTAGTGGATCTATCTTGGCATAATTTGATGTATGCCACGATGTATTTCATTGTACAAGACACTCACTTTCCATTTTTATACTACTCAGTTTTGCCCTTGGTTTTTTGAGACTACTCAGTTTTTCCCTCTCTTTCTCTCTCTCTCTCTCTCTTTCGTAGAGGCCCAAACTTGTGCCCACTCTATCTGCTCTTCCTTGATTGGTTGTCACAGTTGTCACGCGGATCATGCACACCAACTGCTGCTCCTGTGTGATCCAACGAGGCTCATTCCACATGTCGTGCAATTCACAGGACAACATGAGACAGCACGGACGTCTCCCTTAGCGAGACTTCTACAAGAAGGAACATGATGTCGTCCATGGAAAAAGTCGTCGAGTGGTCATGTCACGTTTAATCTAGTCTGCATAGGCTACAAGTATACTACACGGCAACTGGTCATCCATGGCCCACGGGTTATACCATTTTTACTACGCAGCGCGCCTGCACTCTCACTTCCGACAGGCCCTCACCACACGAACCTTCCACGCGACAGCCGCAGCTAGAAGAGCTGCTTACCGGGGCCCTCGAGGAGGCCTAAACGTCCCTGCATTAAAAACCCAGCCTATCGGGTCCTGCAGTCGCACTCATCCACTCCTCTCTCTTCCCTATCTAGCAAAACCCCACAATCTTCAACGTATAGGCACAAACCTTCTCCATGAAACTAGTGCGTGGGGGTGAGTGTGCGGGCATCGCCGCCGAGGTGGTGCTTCATGCGGTAGATCTGGAGGAGCATCATGCAGCACAAGGCGAGCAGGACGTGCAGTTCAACTCCTTGAGGGACCATGTGCTCGCCGGTGCTGACGACTTAGGAGGCCCTAATGAGGGCGTGGAGTTCGAAGAACACGCTCCGCTCGTGTACCCGAGGTACATCTATTCGTACATGTTTCATATTTTCTGCTCGAGCTTAATCTATCCTGTCATAAAAAATCTAGTCCTAATGATTAGATGCAACGTACGAACCGGTACATGGAGAGATCTAGTCTGTTTTGAATGCATCCACATTATTTATTTATTAATAAGTTATCAAGAACACAAACCACGTTAATTTAGGAGCGAGCTGGGGAGATAGCCGTAATGAACTATTGAACCTTATAGACATATTATTGCATCGAAAGTAACTCGAAATGGTGGAAGGAATATCTATTTATTATTTTTCTCATTTTGGTTTGCATTTCATACATTACAGGTAGATTCAAGTGAGATAGACTCTGACAAGGAGAACAGGGACAACAAGAGCCGCCATGTCATGAAGAAGCTCAATAGCGGGATAATCCCTTTCGCACTTGACTTGGGGAGCTCAGGTGCCCTTTCTGTAAGAAAGGAGTCAACTTGAGGATTTCCAGCTTGATTCCACATGCGGTGGCATCGGTAAAAGACCTGCTAGTAAACACAAGTCAGCGACCAAGGCTAAGCATGCTACTTATGGCAAATTCCTGAGGGAGCATGTCAAGACCGGCCTGGTGTCCCCTTACTTAGGAATCAGCAATTTCTAGCGGACCAACTCGTCACTGTGTTGGCCTGGCCACTAATAATATTTAATTCTCTTACCATTTCTAGACCCTTAAACTATAGGGATTTCTATTTTCGTACCCTCGGTTCGTTAGTTGTACTCAGTTTTCCCCAGCTGCTTAGTTTTTCCTCACTTTTGCCCATCTCCTTGTCGGAAAACTCTCACATGGTCTGAAACTCGTCGTCTGTCAGCCTTGTCGTTACGTGCTGACAAGTGGGCTGCATCATGATAATGTTGTGCTAATAAAATCCTGATCATTTATCATTTACGTGGAGTGGAATGTAATGCGTAAACTTGCGTATATGAAAATTGTACACATTTCAACTCTTTGAAATCGCACTTAATACGTGATAATATTGTGCTAAGAAAATCTTGAGAGATTATCATGTTCATAGAGTGGAATGTAATGCACAAATTATACACCTTCGAACACGTTCCCTTCAAATTATATAGCTTCGAACACGTTCCCTTCAAAACTGAGTACAACTGAATTGCCAGGGTTAGACACGAGGGAAAAAACGTGACTCACGGTACGTGTGTGCGGTGCATGGGGTAGTAGTGGACACGTGTGGCCGTGCACGATGCAGTAGCCTACGCGGTGCACGGTAGTGGAACGCAACGTCGCTTCCCTTCTCCTTTAATAGAGGCCACCCCACTCTCCCTCGCTCACTCAACCGTCTCCACTGTCCCATCACCTTCTGCAAACCCCCAAGAAAACCCCAACCACGCCAGCGATGGAGTAGAACGGCGCGGTGGCCATCGGCGCCTCCAAGGCCACCGGCGAGGAGCCCCATCCCCGTACAGGCCCCCGCCCCATACATGCGCCCGTCCCCGTCCACGCATCCGCTGTAGCCGCTAGCGAGGAGGCCCCTGCCGGTCTCGGACAGATCCTGCTCGGCTGGGACCCCTACGAGGAGGTTGTCTTCATAAGGCCGGAGAACCCCTACGACACCAGCATCGTCGAGCCATGGTCGGAGGTAACCAGGGTTTTCTCTCCTTCCCTTGTCCCCTCCCCCCGTTCCCATCGTTGGATGCTAGATAGTATGTTATTAGGGCTCGGCTATTCGTATTTTTACAGTAGCTAATCCTCTTGTGTTAGATCTCGTATTTCGATGAATCCCCTTGTTCGTATTTGAACCCCCATATTCGTAGTTGGGATCAGTATTCGATTTGGTTTGAGATTTGGGGAATAATCAGGAGATCTCAATCGGTTAATTTATGCAAATAATCAATCTCGATAATCAAAGTATCTCTATCATGTCCTTATTACACTCTACTGATTTTTTCTAATAGGAGGATAGCAGCGACGTCCACAGCGACGACGAGTCCAAGGACACCAAGACTCATCATGTGCTGAGGAGGCTAAAGTTCGGCCAGTACAATAGCTTCTTCGCCGGCTACGTGTACAGGTGCCCCTTCTGCCCCACCAGGAGGCTCCGCGCCATGGACTTCAACTCCCTCGTGAAGCATGCCGAGGACATGAGGACCTGTGGCGAGTCCGTGAATGTCCACGGCTTCATAGCCAAGCACCAGGCGCTCGGTCTTCACCACTTCAACCTCCAGAAGGTGGCTATCGAGGAGGGTCGCATGCCCCCGATCAAACCCAAGGCGCCCAAGGTCAAGGGACTAGGCAGCAAGAAGTGGAGGAGGCACCAGAGGGAGGAGGCACATGCCCTCCTGGCAGAGGCCATGAGGGGCCACTGATCTGCTGCTGTTGTAAAGCAGCTTCTTTTGTCTTGTTTGTGTTGAACTTGTCCGCTGCTAATTGATGAACCTCATTAAATACTGTACTATATAACCTATATTAGCTACTTTATATACATTTGCTCTGTTTACTGAATTTATTTATGGTGCTGGTTAGTTTTACTGCTCTAGATTTGCTACCAGATTGGGGAAAACAAGGGCAAAAGGAACAATGAATGGAGAGAGAAGCTGCTCTAGATTTGCTACCTTTTTGGGCAAAAAAACACAACCGTTAGCGAGAGAGGGGGAAAGGCGCTCTTAAAAAGGCCAAATAACAAAAAAACTTCCAATTTAGGCGACAGGGCACACGTAATGGTCAAGCCTTTGACCAGACGGCACCCCCCTCGAGCGCATGTGAGGGCTTCGAAATGGAGGGGGGCAAAAGTGAGGACAAACTAATCGGCAGGGGAAATTAGAAATCCCTAAACTATGTGGTGCGTTGAAACCTCATGATTTTCCACCGACACATGTGTTGCAAAATTGCTTGATCGTGCATGCTTACACCAGTGGCCTACCCAGAAACTTATAGAAGCATGCGTAAACGAGCTTCAATTTGGCAAATTCTGGACAAAATCACCAAATTAAAGAAAGGAAATTGCAAGCTTTGCACAATCGGCATGCCTAAGTGGCTGGGCGGCTGCCTCAGGGTGCATGGATGCTAGGTCCATGTCTATGCTTACGCTTCTTAAACTTGTTGGGAATAATAATCACAAATAGTTGTACACTTCCTTCTGTCATGTCATATTATGTCGTGTCAGCACCGCGCACCCGCTGCGGATCGGCAACGGGACAGTGGTCTCCGTGACCGATCTCTGCCACGCCAAAGCCACGTCGCACACCTATCCCATCGCCTACCGGGAATGGCCGCCGAATATAATTTCTAGGATTGGAAACCAACGGTGCTCGCCCGGTCAAACTTGCTTCCGATTGGGTATGACCAGAATATTGGTAAATGCAATTTAAGCATTGCCTTCCGTCTCAACAGCACATCCCATTGCAAAAATCCCCAACTCCTTCCTTCTGCCGTCGCCGTAGCCACTGCAAGAACCATCGACGCTGCCGCAGGCACAGCCTACACCGGGCCATACCACCGCAATAGATCACTCCACCGCCACGCCCAGTCCTAGCCACCGCTACCGACCCTAGGCCACCGCCGCCGCATTAGCTGCTACCATGGATGCAGAGTATGGCGTGTTCAGCGACAGGAGCGACTTCACCGACGAGTACACCATCACCTCCCATGGCACCACCAAGCTGACGGTCGTCCACACAAATGCGTCAGAGGAGGTCACCAAGGTCATCGCAATGTACGGGCGGTGGCTACCGGAGACGATGGACAGGTACAAGATCGTCGGCCTTAACCTCGAGTATACCAGAGATAGGAAGAGGGTGGCGCTTTTGCAGCTGCCCATGCGCACCCACTTCCTCCTATACCACGTATGCAGGGCCAAATCTGAATGCCCAGAGCTTCGCGAGTTCCTACACAGGAGGGAGATCTACTTCCCCAGCGTCGACATCAAGAACGACACTCTGAAGTTAGAGTAGGATCTCCTCGTTCATGTCGTCAATTACATCGATCTCCAATGTTTGTGGAGGTACCCGGATGGCGATATGGGGAAAGCCGGCATGGCTAGACTCGCTACCGACATCATCGACCGCGAGTACGCCAGCATGAAAGTTGAGTTCCCGAAGCACCTGGACGAGCGATGGGAGTGGAGGCACCTGAATTACGATGCGATCAAGTATGCAGCCAGGGACGCATATGTCTGCTACGAGATGCTCAACAGGATCTGGCGTGTGGGTGAGTGTGCTGTTTACCACTACTAGTTTTGCATTCCGTTCCTAGTTTTATCTCGCCTGTATTTTATCTCACATGTATTTTATAAGCATTCTGTGTGTAAGAACCGAGCTCGTATGATCCCTGTGCTATTAGGTAGTTAACCTATATGAATTACATTGCCCCCTTTTGTATGCTCAACATTCATACTTACATATTCTGTATGTGCCATTTGCATGCAGCAGAATCTAGGACTGACATGCATAAGGAGGGATACAGTCATAAGTCATAACCAAACCCAGATTATAGCGAAGGATATAGTCATAACCAAACCTAGATTATAATTCGACAAAGGTAATACACAGCAATTCGTAATTTCTCACATTGTGTACTTCTGAAATAACATGTTTTCATAAACATAACAAGCCCCATACAAACACAATAATCATGCACTAAAAGTCTGCATCCCAGCCTATTGGAGAAGGCAACCGATCCCAACATGCCTTCGGTCGCTTGCCCCGGCTTGTAGATTCATCTACACTCCGGCATCTAGGGCAAACAACCTGCCTTGGTGGTGGTTCAATGATTTGATGCTTGGAACAAAATTTTACAATCTGGTGGTACAGCTCGTGGCTAACATACCCGTCAATTGCAGCGTACTTCAGATTAGGTTCAGAAAGCAGCTTATCCTCCCAGTAATCATGCCCTAAACGCCTCCACCAACATCTCGGCAATTTCCCCTTCATGTCAGCGTACCACGGGTCGATTGTCGTCGGATTGATGACAAGTATGCCATGAGGGGGTCCTAGAGGCGTGCAGAAGAGAGGAGTGTGAGACATACGGTGTTTCGGGATGGTGAGCACACAAATTTACCCAGGTTTGAATCCGCCAGCTTTGGATGGATCCTACTCCTGCTAGCAATCCAGTAATACGGCAGAGCCGGAATATGGGTGACAAGGGTTTGCCTGTGCGAGTTGAGATTGTAAACTATTGAGGGTGCCCTAAAGGCTCTCCCTAGGACGGCTTATATAGATATCCGGCCTAGGGTTTACAGGAGAGATCTATCCGGCTACGACTAAGAGTCAGTTACAGAGTACATCTTGAACTACAAGTAACATTATGGGCCTAAGTCGGTAAGTTTTCTAGGCCTTCCCGTAGCTGGACTGAACTTCGTCTCTTCTCCCAGACTGGGCCGCCCGTGAAGCAAAGCTCTAACCTGAAGTGGGCCACCCTGGTCAGTGAGGGACGCTGAGGATACCCAGAAAGTATATCCCCAACAGCAGCCCTCGGAAGTCTCCAAGATCCAAAGTCGGATTCATCATCGTCTAGCTTGATATTCGGCTTGCAGAATCTTGAAGGGTTCCTGAAACTTCACAACAAAAAATATGATCCGGGTCTTAAAATAAGTCGGACCTATCAATATGTTACTCGGATTTCCCAGCTTGATTTTCAAACTAAGACGGAACTTGGTCTCTGACGTCACCTGACACTGGTCATGGTCAAGTCACGTCATCTGACAAACATCCTGTCAGCACGACCGTTGGTGGGTCCGCCGTTCGTGGAACCGAGGCGTCGTTTCAATGCGCACGTGGAGATCAGGGCGACGTAATCATCGCGTGGGTCCTTCCCAGTTCCTTCCATGACGCGTGGCATTTACACAGTGCGATTTGCATCAATCTTGGCGCAGGTAGGTGGTTATAAGGGGTGAGGATTTTCCTTCTCCTCTCTTTACCTGTTCCCTTTGTCGTTTCTTCTCCTCCACATCTCCCTAGCGCATAGAGCTCTCCTGCCTCCCAGATTCCCTAGCGCCGCCCATCTAAGGTCACCGGCGCACCAGAGAAATGGCTTCTTCTTCCTCTTCCAGCTTGGCAGCGGTAGGGCGGCGGCGACGGCTGCGGCAGAGAAGGAGAGAAACCGGGGAGTCTATATCCCGTGCCTCCTCGATGACGAGAAACTTCAAGGTGTGGAGAATGAAAGTCTCCTCCGGGCCAGCGACTGGCAGAGCGGTTTCGGGGAAACCATCCCCCACCCGCAAGCCGGCAAGCGGGTCCACTTCGGCACCCACCTCAATAGAGGTTTGTCCTTTCCTCCCTCAGAATTCTTTTCCGAGGTGATTGATCACTACGGTGTACAACTCCACCCTCTTCCCCTGAACTACATCTTAGAGATGAGTTCTTAGGCAGCTTTGTGCGAGGGGTATCTCGGCATTAGGCAAAGTCTCACTTTGTTTCGTTTCTACTTCCATGTTCGTAGAAACTCCATTACTGCCGGTAATCCCTACATTACCGGCACTATTAGCCTTTCTCTTAGACGCGAGCATAGCTATCCTCGCATTTCTGCCAGTGAGTCGGTCAAACAATTGCCGGCCACTTTCTTCTATCATAAGGATATTCCTGCTCCCGGCAAAGCCACTTCTTTGCTAGCTTTCATCGACGAAGCCTCCACGGCCCAACCGTCTTGGGATGAGGCCCTTCTGACTCTCAGTGACGATCTAATCCTCGCTAAGAGGCGGATCGAGGATATGACCTAGTCCAATGCTGGGTCGCACGTCGGATCTAGCCTCTCCAATACCACGGCGACCGTCGGATGCACTCCATCACAGAGTCGAAGAATGATTCCCTCTTCATCAGTCCTAAGGCTTTAAAGCCACAAGATTACATAAGCCAGATTAAATGGCTAATCAAGGAGAGGATCGAAAGGAAGATTCTAGACTTGTCTCTGGATATGCATACATCGGACGACCCTGTGGTTCCGGTAATCTTCAGTAATCAATCCTTTTACGTGTTTCATCTTTTATTTCACAATACTGAGATATTTTCTTCTTTTCAGCTTGACGACCTCCCCGAGTCGGAGCTAGCTCCCCTCGAGGGATATCCTCTAGAGTTTTCTCAGGAGGCGGAACTAGTTCCACTGCGGGACATTGTGCCTAAGAAGCGCAAGGCTCCGACAGTGGCCGTCAGTACAAAGGAGGTGCCAGTCATGAAGAGGTAACTTTCAACGCAACTTCCGCCTTTGTTCCTTACTCGAATTTTGTTTCCGAGATGTAATGCTTTCCATTCTTATCACATTCTTAGAGCTAAGCAGCTCATCAAGGGTAAGGGGAAGGGAACTTCTTCAAACCCCTTGCGGCAGACGAAGCTGACCATGGCTTCTCCTGCCGTGGCTCCTCCGACTCCTGCCCCACAATCCTCTGCAACGCTAGTGATTACTCCATCGCCAGTTGTCGCAGAAGATCTGGCTCCTTCAACGGGGCCAGTGATCCTCGAATCACAGACTGACTCCATCACGGGTGGCTCAAGTTTAGATAAGGGTGAACCCTCCTCGGGTAATGATCCCTCGCAGAGACCTTTGCCGAAAACCTCCTTAACAATCCGGGGCTTGCCAAGTTTGGCTTGTCTCGAAAATCTGCGGAGGAGATCCTACGGCTAGCCCGGCAATGCCTGGAGAAAAGAAATCTCTCTGCCGAAGAAGAAGCACAAGAGGCAGAAGACATCAAGTACTCCGACCTTCTTGAATAGGTTTGCCTTCGCGACGAGGGACTTAGAGTTGGTGTTCTTCCACCACCTCCGGTTATTCCACTTACCCTCGCTGAGAAGGTTACCACTGAGGTGAACATGTGTCTGAGCAAGCTCACACATGAACATCATGTAAGTCAGAATTCCAACTCATGATTTTCTTTATTGCATTTCATATCATATCCTCTAGCCCCAAGCATGAAGTAGGATATACAATCCGGGTTTATGCTTCCTTGGGATGCCAAAGAATGAACTAGTGTAGCCCCCAAGGCTCGTGCTGATATTCGTAACAATATTAGCCCGAGTCTTTAGTAAACTTCTAACTCTGGGTATTCTAACTTACAGATAGTTAATTCATATAACCAGGATTTATTGAAGAACATCTGCAACAAGCGGAGAGAGATCCGAGCTCTCCGACTTTAAAATGCTGAGCTGAAGGTCTCCAAGGACGAGGCCGGAGGTAAACATTCCGAGACTCAAACCTTGTATTTTGTGTTTTCATAGTCGAATATTTTTTGTTGAACTGTT
The DNA here is from genome assembly GCA_910589775.1 of Avena eriantha. Classification (NCBI taxonomy): domain Eukaryota; kingdom Viridiplantae; phylum Streptophyta; class Magnoliopsida; order Poales; family Poaceae; genus Avena; species Avena eriantha. The sequence continues at coordinate 84,191,810 of OU342746.1, read as the reverse complement.
GTTCTTTTGACTTACAGCACTGGTAAAACAATCATGCACTATGATGGAAGAGGACGAGAACCTCAAAACCTTGGTGGTGGAGAACAAAGAACTTCGCCAAGAGCTGGATAAGATCAAGGCGGATCATGAGAAGAGCATCGCTCAAGTTCTCGAATCCTCCTCCATGGCTACTGACGAGCGTGATCGTAAGATTGCGGCTCAAGATCAAAGAATCTCGGATCTCAATAATGAACTTTGCATAGAGAAGGATCTTTCCGAGGCACTCTGGGCTGAACTCCGGAGTCTTCGAGAAGAGAAGACCAAAGTTGACAATGTCATCTTCGGTAAGTTTCCATCTTTCTGACTTGTCTTTATGCTTCGACTCTTTCAATGTTGGATTTTTCTTAACTGTTTTGTGTATAGGTCCTTTGAACTTGACGGACTCCACCTCTGCCAAGCCTCGCACCCACCGGCTTACCCAAGTCGGTGATCTGCTTCATGACTTCCACCAATCCCTTGAGGATATTGGCGAAGCTCTCAAGATTCCGGACATGCATAGCATGTCGGCTTTTCAGGTGCGGGACAAGGCGAAGGAGATGCCGCAACTTGTCCAGGACTGGAACATGTCCTACGCGTGATCCGCGGCGCAGAACGCTCTCACCATGGTCATGATCCACCATGGAAGCATGGAGATATGGCAAGTGACCAGAGGGTATTCTATAGTGGATGAAGACGGACAGGAGCAAGATATCAAGGCCATTATGGACTCATGCGCTGGATATGGATGTCATGTAGCTGACTTAACTAGCTACGACACTCCCTTCTTCACTCACGTGGACACACCGCCTCCGCCTCCGGAAGAAGTAGCTGAAGCTTCCGACGATGAACAGACCGTATCGGATCTGAACATCTCGGAACGTTATCAAACCGAGGCCGATGCATCCAGCGAGCCGGCAGCTCCTGCATCCTCTCCTGCATCATAAATTATCAGAAGCAAATGTATTATTCCGAGAAACATTTATGGGTCTGTAAATATGCAGTACTATAATTTTGCTAGTGCTAAGCTTTTGATCTATTCAGCACTTTTGGCTTTAAATTTTTGTGTGCTTGAAATGTTTACATAAGCACTTATACTTTTTCATCTATACTTATCTTTTATCTGGCTTTTCGCCTCGTCCCTTTCGTGAGCCGGCTAAACCTTCTGCACGAAAACTTTGCCGAGCAACGGAGCTCAATTGCTAAACAAATTTAAACTCGGAAACAAAGCCGCCTTCCAGTACCAACAATTCACTACTCGGAAAATACCCGCATCCGGCAATTAGACAAATAACCAAAGTGTAGACTACAAACTTTAGAGTTATACCCGAAGGTAGCATTTTTAAAATCAGAAATCTAAACCATAACAAACATGAGAATAAAGTACTTTCAAGTATTCTGGGATTTTCGACTATGACATGATCATTTGGAAATAAGATGGCAAAAAGTTCTCAAAAAAAACTTGAGGCAACCAAGACTTTTATTTCTCACAGAACATGTACATATGTATGATTACAAAGAAGGATAAACTAAGAATAAAAGGGATGTAGCTGAGCAATATTCCATGGTCTGTCTAACTCATCCAGGTTTGTACTGCCTCCAGCTCTCTTTCTCTTCTTAGTAGCAGGTCTTTCTTTGGCTGGCCTCATGTTAGTTAAGTAGTACGAACCATTGTGCAATACTCGACTAACTAAAAAGGGCCCTTCCCATACTGGGGAAAGTTTGTGCTTTCTTTGTTGCACAAGCCGGAGAACCAAATCTCCTTTATTGAAAGATTTGTTTCTGACTCTACTGATAGGCTGTTGATCTCATTTCAGCAACGATGCGAACTTCTTCGACTAAGTCGAGATCATTTTGTCGAGAAATCTCGGCATCCTCTTCGATATACGCGGCCACTCTAGGAGAAGTGTGAATCAAATCACTAGGAAGAACTGCTTCTGCGCCATAGACCAAGAAGAAAGGTGTGTATCCTGTTGACCTGTTCGGAGTTGTTCGTAAACTCCATATTACAGAGGGTAATTCCTCTGCCCAAGCCCCCGCAACACATCGTAATGGTGCTTCGAGTCTCGGTTTTAGGCCTTGTAAGATTAAAACATTTGCTCTTTCCACTTGTCCATTAGCCTATGGATGTGCGACTGACGCAATGTCAAGCCGTATATTTTGTTCGTTGCAGAATTCGGCCAATTCTCCCATAGAGAAATTACTCCTGTTGTCCATGATAATGCTATGCGGATAACCATACCGGATTATAACATCCTCGACAAATCTTTTGGCTGTTGCTCCATCACAACTAGTGACGGGTTTGGCCTCAATCCATTTTGTGAACTTATCCACCATCACTAAGAGGTGAGTAAATCCACTTGGAGCCCATTTAAACGGTCCTACCATGTCAAGCCCCCAGACCGCAAAAGGCTTATAGGTATTGTTCATAGCTGATCAGCCAGAACATGAGCTTGTTTGGCGTACTTTTGGCAGCCCTTGCATGTCTTGACCAGTTGTCCGGCATCTTCCTTGGCTGTAAGCCAGAAAAAAACCGTGTCGGAAAGCTTTTGCCACTAAAGATTTGGCTGCAGTGTGGTGACCATACTCGCCTCCGTCGACTTCTCTTAAGATTTCCACTCCTTCTTCCAGAGATACACAGTGCTGAAAAACCCAAGAAACACTCCGCTTATAGAGCTCACCTTTAACTATAGTATAGGATTTCGCTCGTCGGATTATTTGTCGGCTCAGAACCTCGTCTTCGGGCAATTTGCCATCTACCGAATAATCAAGGTAGGGTTGGGTCCAGCTGGGAATTACAGCCAAAACTGCTATTAGAGGTGAGTCGGATTTGGTCAGATATTCCTCATCCAGGACCTCTTTCCGTGCAGAGCCTATCCGAGATAGTGCATCTGCTTCCTCGTTTTCTGCTCGAGGGATGTGTTGAACCTCAAACCCTTCAAACGATTTAGATAAATCATCCACGACAGCTTTATATGGTGCCATGTGTTTATTTGCATTACAAATATCCGACACTTGCTGAGCAACAAGATCCGAATCTCCATAACACATCAAACGTTGGATGCTGATATCATTAGCAATCCGGATTCCATGCAGTAGTGCTTCATACTCGGCAATATTATTTGTCGCTGTAAAGTGGATCTGCAACATGTATAGAAGTTTATATCCTTGGGGTGATTTGAGCACCACGCTAGCCCCCGAGCCCCCACGAGCCTTAGACCCATCAAAATATAGGGTCCAATATTCTGACCCAGAGAGGGTCATATTCTCCTTCGTTTCTGTCCAATCAGCAAAAAAGTCGGCAAGGATTTGGGATTTGATTGCTATCCGAGGTTTGTACTCAATCTCGAAAGTTGAAAGCTCTATGCCCCATTTGGTGACGCGTCCTGTGGCGTCACTGTTGTTAATTATGTCTCTCATGGGAGCTGTGCTTACCACGGTAATTGGATGCTCCTGGGAATAGTGTCGTAACTTACGAGATGCTAGGAAAACACCATAAGCCAAATTTTGATAGTGCGGATACCGCTGTTTTGATTCTGTCAGGACCTTGCTGACAAAGTAAGTCGGATGCTGCACCAGGTGTTCCTGATTTTCCTCCGGTCTCTCCACCACCATGATGATACTAACGACTTTGTTTGTTGCAGCAGGATAAAGCAACATCGGTTCCTGCGGTTCCGGTGTAGCAAGGATAGGAGCAGATGAGAGTACTTTCTTAAGGTCCTGTAACGCAGCTTCAGCTTCATCGGTCCATACAAAATCATTGGTCTTTTTTAGGAGTTTGTATAATGGTGCGTCTCTTTCACCAAGCCGGCTTACAAATCGACTGACTGCAGCAATGCAACCAGTTAGTCTTTGTACGTTCTTCAGGTGAGTTGGCCTAGAAATATTGAGTATAGCATTGATTTTGTCCCGGTTCACCTCTATACCTCTTTGAGACACGATGAAACCTAACAATTTTCCGGCTGGAATTCCAAAGAAGCATTTCTTCGGATTAAGCATGATGTTGTATTTTCGTAGATTGGCAAACGTTTCCTCCAACTCGGAAATCAATGTTTCCTTCTTTTTGGACATCACCGCAATATCATCCACGTATGCATGTACATTGCGTCCGAGTTGGTCGTGGAGGCAACGTTGCATCGTGTGCTGGTACGTAGCTCCTGCGTTCTTTAGCCCAAAGGGCATCGTAACAAAACAGAAGGTTTTGAAGGGGGTTATGAATGAATTTTTGACTTTGTCAGATTCCTTCATCTGGATTTGGTGATAGCCGGAATATGCGTTGAGAAAACAGAGGAGTTCTGAGCCTACCGTAGAATCGATAACTTGATCAATCCTAGGCAGAGCGAACAGATCTTTTGGACAAGCCTTGTTCAAGGTAGTATAATCAGCACACATCCTTAAATCAGTGGTGTCCTTTTTAGGGACCATTACAGGATTGGCCGACCACTCAGTGTGGATGACCTCTTCTATGAATCCGGCTAACTCGAGCCGTGCTAGTTCCTTAGCTATTGCCTTACACTTTTCATCGTCGAAACGTCGTAGGACTGTTTGACGGGTTTAGCGTTCGGGTTTACATTTAAAGAGTGTTCGGCAAGTTCCCTATGTACTCCGGTCATGTCAGATGGCTACCATGTGAAGATGTCTTGATTTGCTTTGAGGAACTTGACGAGCGTGCTTTCCTATGCGCTATCTAGGCCTACACCTATCTGGGTCACCTTGGAGGGGTCATCATCCTTCAACAGCGTTTTCTTCGTCTCTTCTGATGCCCTAAACTCTGGATTCGGCTTTGTCACCTCCTTCTTCGTTGCGGGCATCTCGAACGGATCTATGCTCTTCTTGATCTCCTAGTACTCCTGGGCATGCAACACGACTTCAGCAAAGGCGGCATTTCCGTCCTTGCACTCTCGCGCTTTCTTCGGGTCTCCCCTGATGGTGATTACGCCGTTGGGACCTGAAATTTTCATCATATTGTAAATGTAACATGGAAGATCCATAAAAGCCCAGTAAGCCAGACATCCGAATATAGCATCGTATGCGCTCTTGAAAGGGAATTTCTCCCAGGGAATTGGCTTGTCTTCCTGGGACAACTCCGTGAAAGATCACAGAGCTATGGTTTAGCTAGGTCTCCGAGATCTTCATCCGTCATAGCGTTTCGACATACAGAATATTGATACTGCTGCAGCCGTCCATGAGGTTCTTGGAGAAACCATAACCGTCAATAAGCGGATTGACGATTAAGGCGTATTTTCCTCGCCTGTGCAACTTGGGCATGATCAGCGTGGTCAAATGTGATTGCCACTTCCGACTAGTCCAAGAATTGGGGGACAGTCGGAACTGTTGCATTGCTCATGTAGAACTGCTTTCTTGAACTTTGCTGGTTGAGAGCTGAGGAAGGTGACGTAAGTGTCTTTCTTGGTCAGAAAATTTTTCTTCCCTTCCAGCTTGGGTTTTGAAGCATCATCTTCCTCCATGTCGGAATCTTCCTTGGTCTCTTTATCTTTTTCGAGATTCTTCTTTCCCTTCTTCCACTTAGCTTTGTAGCCAGCGGTGTCATCTCTTTTGATGTCGTCATTGAAACGACACTCGGCGTTAGTGTGGGACGAGCCCCCATTGGCATCTATGTGATGCACACATGGGTTATTGGCAATGTCGGCCCAAGAGTAGGTTTTGCCTAGTTGCTGGTCTCCTCTACCTTGAACTCTCGAAGTCCCTCGGCCACGCCCACGGCCTCCGCCACGTCCTCCTTGTCCTCCAGACCCGAAAGTAGCAGTGACCACTGCTGTTTCCGCATTGGGTTTCTCTTCCGAGGTATTCTTGCGGTTCTGAGCTTGTTGCTTTGGTTGTTTTGCCGACTATGGCACAGCCAGGGTGTTGAGTAATCCCTCTGCATCGTCGTCAGCATCTGCATACTTGCTCACTGTTTCTATCATCTATCCCAAATCAGTGACCTTGTCACACTTCAAGCGATGACACAGTAGACCAATTGGGAGACCTGCAATGAAAGCTTCAATCGCAGTTTGGTCATTTACTCCTTCACAGGAGTTCTTGCTGTCGATCCATCGTCCGAGGTAATCCCGGCAAGTTTCTCCGGCCTTCTGGGTGCAACGCTGTAGGTCTCCGACCGTACAGGGCCTCCGGTATGTGCCTTCCAAATTCCGAAAGAATGCACTTTGCATGTCATACTAGTTGTGGATGGTGTTCTCCGGAAGTTCATTAAGCCACGATCGCGCCGTCTTCCGCAACATGAGTGGGAGATATCGGGTTGTGACCAGGCTGTTTCTGCCTTTGGCAATGCAGCAAGCTTGGAAGAAATCCTGTAACCAGGTATCTAGCCGAGAAATACCGTCGTAGGCTTGGATATGTCGTGAGATAGCAAATCCTTCCGGGAATTTTGTAGCTCTGATGCGTGGTCCAAAGCACTTTGGGCCCACGTATATATCATCATTTTCATAGCGCCGCGCCTTTATATTGGAGTTGATCCTGTGCCTTGCGTCATTCGGGGATAGAGATCGTCCAGAGTGTCAGTTGTGGCTGCGGTGCCTTGGAGCTGGACTTTGGCTTCTGCCACCACCTCCTCCACCGCGACGCCCTCCCTGGCCTCCTTGAGAGCCGTTGTGATGGCTACTTGGTGGAGAGGGTGGAGCAGCTGGGTTATTTCTGGCTGATCGCCGGCCTCCATTCGGAGCGTCATTATTCCGATTCTGGGGAGGGTTCTCATCACAACGAGCCCCCTGCCGGCTTGTCCCAGCACGGTGTCCGTCGTTCCTACGTCCATCATCCGGACGACTTTCATGTCTAGGAGGTGCCATTCTTTGTCGGTCCTCCTCCCGACGTTTATCTTTATCATCATCCTTGTGGTCTTTCGACTCTCACCAGGGTGGGTTCCTCGGATTCAGTGCAGCAATTGCTTCTTGCTCCGCAATTGGGTTAACGGTACGCAATTGACTTTGTAGTGTTGTCTCGAAGATCCGGTTCTTGAGTAATTGTCTTCCTGGCGATCGAGGCGGTGGTGCTGCTCTGGTTCGTGCTCGGATCTTACGTCAGCCCATGCCGGATCTGTGCAACATTGGTCGGAATCAGAGACCAGTTTTTGACTTCCGGACATGGCGACCTTTTGCTGCTCCAGTCCCTTGTTGAGTAGTTTGATTCCCAACCGGATCTCCTCCAGGCCTGGATTAGCCGATAAAATTTCTCGGACCGCCATGGTGTTCTGTACTAGGGTTGGATACACCCAATCCCTTTTGCTATCTTTCTAAGGCTTCCCCATTTCTTCTTCGAAAAGGACGGCGTGAATCTGCGGGAATTGGTTGTCATTGGTATGACGCTTCCTGGTCTTCTGGTATTGCCTGGAGTTGTACTTCTCCACAGATGATATGCATTTCTTTTCCTCCTCAATGTTTTTGGCTTCATCGAGGAGTACTTGACGACGCGCTTCTAGGGCCTGCGCCCTCTCGTCCAGTTCTTCAGTAGTAAGTTCTGCAGCTATAGGAATAGGTGTGGTTAATGCGGCATCGATGAGTTTACGCACACCTTCAGTGATCACGTGTCCATCCACCGATTCTTCTTTTTTGGGCTCGTCTGGGATAAGTGCTCCATCCGAGTCTTCTTCGTATTCCTCGGAAATCACCTCCTCTGTTAGAGGGTCTTTTGTCGGGGTCTTGTTCTTCTTCTTTGCCTTCTTGGCAGCACCGGTAGCAAAGACGGCTTTGGGTCCGTTTCCCGGAGTCAAGCTCTGATCGATACTTTCGGACATCTGGACTTCGGGATTATCTCTGACTTCCATGTCAGCCTGCGCTTTGGGATAGTGTTACCCGGATCCTTCATCCATGGATTCTCCTTCTTCTGCAGTTTTGGAGTTATACTCCTCTTCATATTCCACGGAGAACTTTCGGAAATTTGCCGACGTCATCGATTCATCCGAGGATGCGGGTACATCGGCGTTTGTTCCAATTGCCTCCAGCACAGAGTCGGTGTTGTCTCCAGCATCGGCAAAGCCGGATCCGGATCCCACATATCCGATGAAGTGCGACGCGTGCTTCCTGAGGTACCTGCGGCTCTCGCGACCAGCTTCGTCGTAACTTTTGATGGTCTCAAGAATTGCATCTATGCCTGAGTTTTGCATTATCATACGGCATGTTTGTCCTGGCGTCATCAGAGCCGGAATCAGTGTCATTGCTATGCTCCTCTTGGATTTCGACTTCAGTGGGTGGGTCGATCTGGGATCCGGTCTCTCCAAGGAGATCCACTTCAGATTCGACTTGGACCGCTAGGTCTGCTTCAGGCTCGAATTTCTCCACTATCTCCGCAACTGGTGCGGGCTGGGTGGGATTACGGTTTTCTGAGATCCGGAACTCTGCCGCCTCCGCGGACAAAGGGGACCCAGAAGATTCTTCTGCCTCTATCATCACCGCTGGGGTGGGTGGGATAGGTTCAGCAAAATCGATGTAACATTGATCGCGCCAAAAGACATGATGGTGTAGGCAGTCACAGCCTCCCTAGCCGGAATCCAGGTCTCGTCAAGAATGATGAGAGGGACATCGCTGGCGTAGAGGATGCGACCGACGGCGATAGTCTCGCCGATTCCAATTCTTGCAGATTCTGCTCGGAACGCAGATCCGAAGCTCACTTGCCCCACGGTGGGCACCAACTGTCGTTGGATTGATGACAAGTACGCCATGAGGGGGTCCTCGAGGCTTGTGGAAGTGAGGGGTGTGAGCCGTACGGTGTTCCGGGACGATGAGCACACAAGTTTACCTGGGTTCGAATCCGCCGGCTTTGGACGGATCCTACTCCTGCTAGCAATCCAGTAATACGGCAGAGCCGGAATGTGGGTTACAAGGGTTTGCCTGTGCGAGTTGAGATTGTAGATATTGAGGGTGCCCTAAAGGCTCTCCTTAGGATGGCTTATATAGATATTCGGCCTAGGGTTTACAGGAGAGATCTATCCGGCTACGACTAAGAGTCGGTTACAGAGTACATCTTGAACTACAAGTAACATTATGGGCCTAAGTCGGTAAGTCTTCGGGGCCTTCCCGTAGCCGAATTGGACTCCGTCTCTTCTCCCTGACTGGGACGCCCGTGAAGCAAAGCTCTAACCCGAAGTGGGCCTCCCTGGTCAGTGAGGGACGCTGAGGATACCCAGAAAGTATATCCCCTACATCGATGAGTTCGATAGCAAGATCGTCCATCCTGGTCCTGCCTCCCTTCGTCCCTGGGATCCGATAAATTTTCTGGATGTCCACTCTGCACTCCTTTGGGATTTTAATGTTGATAGTCGGGCTTTCAAGCAGTTTAATGTCATTTGTGATGTCAACGCTAGTAAATGTTATCTGTTGGTTCACGAGAAAGTCATGAAATAGCGCCCTAATCCTTTCGCCCCACCTGCATGAAAATGAATTCAGACAAATAATATAGCAATAACTTTTGCAAGTAGACAGATCAGGATCAAAAAGATAGCAAAGTCTGCCAGATCCTGTCAGCCCCCATCTCGCAAAAAGGCTGGTATACGAGGACGTGCCCCTTCATGGAGAGTTGCACCACGGCGATCCTATGGTGATCGCGGCTGTACTCAAGGTTGAGACCTACGAACTGTTTTTTTTAACCGCAACCAACTCGTGTAATTATTCAGAGTGTTCCTCACCATCCGAGGGTCGGTGGTGTAGACGACATTGATCTTCTTCCCGCCATGTACTTCTATGTAGAAGTACACAGTCGCTTGCCTACCGTTGTTTCGGACATCCGAAAAGTCCATGACTATAGGCAAGAGGGAAAGGATACGGAGGAAGAGGGTGATGCCGTGGCGGAGGAAATGGATGAGGCCATGGAGGAGAAAGACGATGAGGCCGTGGAGGAGGAAATGAGATGGAGAAGTGAAACTGCTTACTGCAAGATTGGAACCAGCCTTACTAATATCTGGAATGGTGCACGACCGTTCGTAGTAGGGTGAAGGTGGAGAAAAATGGTGGTTTTACACGTCGATACTAGTGCTGCCTAAAATTTATTCTGCGCCACTTGCATGCAGTGGAATCGGGTCCGCCATGCATGATCCAAGTCAAACGTAGTCACGTTTGCGCGTGCCGACCTTCACTCACTGAAAGGCAGGCTGCACATTTTTCTCTCTTACAATTTATTTTTTCACTTCCTCTAGACGGTTCCGGTGCACACCCTCAATAATTACGCTCCCTTCCTTGTCTTCCACGCGGACAAGAACCGGCGGCGGCGGCGGTTCCTCACTGGGTCACTCCCTACTCGAACAACTGCCCCATCCCTAATTCCATCCCATCCATCCACCTCCTTATCACAATGCCTCCATTAATCTACCGGATTCCAAACTCCATTTGTTGCTATGGGTAGAGCTTGGGGTAGCAGCAGGCTAAAGCGAAAGGCAGGCAACGACGATGCGGATGGCCAGGGTGGCCGCCACCACAAGGATTGGGGATGGCCGAACCTCAGCGCCATGAACATGCATAGGATCGCCACGGGGTTGGACATCATCTCTGCCGGCCACCTCGCTTGCTGCATCCCTGGATACCGCTTCACGATGCGGGACATGGACGAACAACCATTCGGCATGCCAAGCCTTCTTACCACGATACCAGCAAATGGCCAAATGACCACGATGGCCACGTAAGTTCCAATATCTTGCTTATTGGTTCAGTCATATCGTTGATTCATATGTGCTGAACTCTCATCAAAATCCTATGTTCCTTTCATCGAACGTGTTGGGTGCACGCGTGGTTTGAACAAATTGAACCATTTAAGACTATTATGTACAGCAGAAGCTCTGCCCAAACCTGATATTCTGGTATTTTTGTAGTGACACAGTCTTAATTTAGGTGATAGACGAGTTGTCAATTTCGATTTCCAATGGAATGCCTACTAGGTGACATTCTATTTGCTAAAATAAAAATAAACAGATTAGACGATTTAAGGCTAGTATGCCCCGAGCTGTTAATGATCATCATCAGTAGTTTGTTCTGGGGGAGCTCTGCTCCTACTCCATCTATTGGGTATCTTCATAGTGATACAGGCACAATTTAGGCGATATTTGGGATATTTTAATCTAAAGGTACAGTTGTCAAATTGTATTTGCAATGGAATCCATGCTAGGTGATGGTACCAACTGACAACAAACTTTGCAGAATATTCATGAAAAAATGATGTTGTTGGATAAGCGATCGGAATCAGTAGTGGTGAATATCAAGGAAGAAGAAGAGACGGAAATGGGAGATGATCAGAACTGGGTGGGTGGCAACGGCGAATGGCTGGTCCTTTTATCAGAGGATAGGAGTACTTGGACTCTAAAAAATGGCTACAGATCGTTGAGATTTACATTGCCATCTTTGGAGGGTGTCGGCATTACTTCATTCAACAACGGGTGGCCGCCGCCCATTTCCGAATTCGCTGACAGGTTTAACATAGTAGAACTTGAGCTCCTGAAGGTACAGCTCCCACATAGACCGCGGGAGGTGTGGAAGACCTGGGAGTACGACCTCATAGCGGTGTTCGACAAGGCAATTGATGTGTCCAAAATGTATCTACTTTCCCGAACACTTTTTCTATTGTTTCTCCCCTAAATTTGTGTGATTTGGATACAACCAACCCGGACTGGCGCTGTTTTGAGCAGAATTACCTTGGTTTCTAGTTTTTGTGCAGAAAATCAACTATCAGGAAAAATCCCAGAAAATATGCCAAAAATCCTATTTCATTAGAAGATACACGGAGCCAGAAGACAAGACGGAGGAGGGCCACGAGGGGCCCACACCACATGGCCGTGCGGGCCAGCCTAGGCCACGCCTAGGGGTGGTGTGGCCGCCTCGGTCACCCCCTCGACCTCCCTCTTCGCCTATAAAATGCCTCCTAACCTAAAAACCCAGGGGGGGTCGACATTTTTCCTGAAACAGTTCTGCTACAACGCCACCACCAGATTACGCATATCAGAACCAGAAACTCTGTTCTGGCAACCTGTCGGGACGGGGGATTGGAGGAGATCATCGCCATCATCATAACCATCGCTTCGCCATCAACCATCCATGATTCCCCCATCTATGAGTGAGTAATCCCCCATTGTAGGCTATGGGGATGGTAGGGATTGGATGAGATCGTTCATGCAATGGCATCATATTGTTAGGGCATGGTGCCTAGTATCTATTATTAGTGCTTTTTGACTTTGTTGCAACTTCTTATGCTTAATGCTTGTCACTAGGGCCCGGGTACCATGATTTTAGATCTGAACATGTTATTGATTCATAATGATAGTATTGTTTGTGGTCTTACCTGCAAGTTGTATACACATATTGTTGTGTGGAACCAAAGGCCCCAAAGTGACAATAATCGAGATAACCGAAGGGAATGGCTTTGATGTGAGGATCACATGTGTTCATGGAGTGTTAATGCTTTGCTCTGGTGCTCTATTAAAAGGAGGACCTTAATTGCCAGTAGTTCCCTTGAGGCCCCGCTGCAAATGGGCTAGCAGGACAAAAGATGTTGTGCAAGTTCTCATTACAAGCACGTATGACTATATATGGAACACATGCCTATGATTATTTAGTACTTGGATGCTTTACCTTATTTATCTACAAATGCCCTATATCTTGATTGATGAATTGTATTGTCCATGCAACATCCATCCATCCCTATGCCTACCGCGCTTTAATCCTACCATTTACTGCAATTGTTACTACTGTCTTTACTTTTACTACTATTACTACTTTGCTATTGCTACTACAAAACTGTTGCTACTGATAAACTGCAGTGATAAAGACTGTTTCAAGGTGCATCTGAATTGACCACTCAGTTGTTAAGTCTTATAAATATTCTTTGGCTCCCCTTGTGTCGAATCAATAAATTGGTTTTTACTTCCTTCAAAGACTGTTGCGATCCCCTACACTTGTGGGTCATCAAGACTATTTTCTGGCGCCGTTGTTAGGGAGCATAACTCTATTTATTAAGTTCACTTGGAATCACTATTGTTCGCTGCCATCCATCCATCTTGGGTAAGTATCGTGATGGTAAGGTTCCTAATTTACCATCCACTACAAGGAGAGGTACGGTTCTTAACACCTTTGTTGCTCTTGATTCACCATCTATGATGAGTAAGCTCCTTACACCACCACATACACATGCTACACATACTGCTACTACTGCTCAATCCGAAACTTCTGATACTTATGATGTTGCTTCTACTGTGCTTGATAAGAGTGGTTCATTAGGTCCTTTCATAGATGCTACGATTGCTAGAACTATAGCTGGAAATACTGAAACTCCTAATGAAGACAGTACTACACCTGTGAGTTCACCTGAGTCTATAGAGAGCTATGATATTGAAGACGGATATATACAAATGAATGGTGAATTTCTGAAGAATGTCAAAATACTCATGGTAAAAGTGCTATTAAGATTCTCCTTGAGAGGCGTACTATAAAACCCAAATTATAACCTAACGATAAGTCTGCTACATCTCCCATAAACATTAAAGATAAAGATTATGATTTCTCTCTTGATTTATCTTACATAACCATTGTTGAGAAAGAACCTTTTTGTGGGACTAAGAATGAAAGTGTTGTAGCACATATGACTGAGCTTTCTACCATGAGTGACCTATTTTCTGATGATATTAAGATGCGCACCTACTTTGTTGCTAAATTTTTCCCTTTTTCACTGAAAGAAGAAGCTAAAGCTTGGTTTAATAATTTACCTCCTGGATCTATTGATAGCCCTGATTGCTTGATTAGTACTTTCTTTCAGAAATATTTCCCCCCTAGTGCTAGACATGCCATTTTGCAGGAACTTTTTGATTTTAAACAGGGAGAAAAGGAATATTGCATGAATCATGGGCAAGGTTTTGTGCTTTTATTCATGCCCAAGATGGATGTCCATTACCTAAGAATGAGCTTCTTGATATATATTATAATGGACTAACTGAAGAATCTAGGACATACCTGGATAGTTGTGCTGATTGTGTTTTCAGAAATAGAACTCCTAAAGAAGCTGAGGAATTAATGGCTAAATAATCAAGAATTATGATGACTGGACTCCACCTAAGCCAACTACACCTAAGTTAACTGTGTCTGAGCCAACACCAACACCAATGAAGAGAGGATATATTAAACTAAATGATGAAGTGATGAAGGAAGCTAAGAAATGTCTTAAGGAGAAGGGCATCCTAAAAGAATTGAGCAGGATTCTCAACAAATTGAAAATAGTGGTACTTCTCTTAAGAAAAGGAAAAACAAACATAAAACTACTGTAGGATCTTCTAAATACACTAAAAAATATTTTGTTGCTAAGAAACATGGTAATGAAAGAGAGCCTTGGGTCCAAAAACCTATGCATTTCCCTGATAAGAAACACAAGTCAAAGGAACACAAACACTATAATAAGTTTTGTGAGTGGATGAAACCTTTATTTTTGCAAATTCCTTTGACTGATGCTATTAAATTTCCTCCTTACTCAAAGTATATGAAGGATATTGTCTCTAATAAAAGGAAGAACCCCAGTGAAGAAATTTCTACTTTGCTTGCTAATTATTCCTTCAATGGTAAGGTTCCAAAGAAACTTGGAGACCCAGGGATTCCAACTATTCCTTGTTCTATTAAAAATAATCATGTTAGAACTGCTTTGTGTGATTTAGGAGCAGGAGTTAGTGTTATGCTTTTTTCTCTCTACAAAAGACTTCAATTGGAAAAATTAATACCAACTGATATATCTTTGAAAATGGTTGATAAATCTACTACTATTCCTGTCAGCATATGTGAGGATGTACCTGTTCAAGTGGCTGATAATTGCTTGATATTAATTGACTTTGTTGTGCTTGAAATGCCTGAAGATGAAAATATGTCTATAATTCTTGGAAGACCTTTTCTTAATACTGGAGGAGCTGTTATTAATTGCAATCAAGGAAAGGTGACTTTTAATGTTAATGACAAGGAGCATACTGTCTATTCCCCCAAGAAGATTGATAGGAATTATGGCTTAAATTCAATTGAAAATATTGAGGGCATTCAAGTTGGAGAAATATATTGTCCCATACCAAGAGAAAAATATGAAACTATTATGATTGGGACCATTCCTATCAAGGTTGAGGTAACATGATCATTGAGTGGAATACAAAGTTTTGTTTCATATAAAATTGCTTTGGTAACAAGACCTTATCAACCTTGTTAACAAAGGGATTTTAATGAACAAAACAATGTTTTCACCATGATTATTTTTTCTTACTTTTAATTTATCCATTTTAGTTTTTGCTTTCACTTAGTTCACTTTTCTGTTGCTATTTGGTTGCATATTAGAGTGTCTTAGAACTTCTGAAGTTTTAGTTCTTTTTTGTTTTTGCATCTTTCGAAAAACGTCTTTCTGTTAGAAAATCATTCATCAATACCTGAAAATTGCTCAAAAATAAAGTGTCTCGAAAAATTCCAGAAAATTCATATTAAATTTTTACGTGAAAAAAGGGGTAGAGGAGTACCTGGAGTGACCCAAGGGGGCCCACCAGGTAGGCACACCACCTGGTGGCGCGGCCACACCAAGGGCACGCCTGGCCATGGTGTGGGCCACCCTAGCCCTCCACTGACTCTCTTACTTGCCACTTCTTTCTCTCTCCCGAGAAAACACCAGTTCATTGCTCAAACTCGCGTTCTTACTATTCTTGCTCGCGATTATTCGATCTCCTTGCTCAACCCATCTTTGCTGCTGAAATTTGGAGCATTTGTTCTCCGGTATGTGACTCCTCCGCTTGTCCAAGTAGATTTGTGTTTAGTAGATTATATCTTGAGTATTTTGCTACTATAGGTGGCAGGTTATGTGAGCTTGTAAGCATGTTCAATGCTTAGAAAAATTGTTTTGATGCATGTTTAGGCCTCTTACAAGTCCCTATAAGTAGTTCCTTTTATTATGTAATCACTTTGCAATCACTTGTATGATGGTTGTCTAAACTTTCAGAAAAGAAGATGAATGAACACCAACTCAACCAACATGAATTAAGGTTGCCTGGGGTTCTGAAGGTTCACCATGAGGAGGAAGTCTTTCCTTCTATCTATCCATGCCCCGAATTCATGAGGGCTGCAGGGATTTCTCAAGATTTCCATACTCTAATTACTAATGCAGGATTGGAGCATTTTGTGGGAGACGAACCTACCCAATATGTGAAACTAACTATGTCTGTGGTGCAGGATTTCTGGTTCAGTTACTCCTTGCCTAACCCCATGGTCCACTACAAAACTTACAATGTAGCTATCGATCTCCCTTTTGATGACTTTTGTGCAGCTATTAAAGTACCACAGTGGGGTTCGTGTGGAAGAATTAGAGAGCGACCTGCACCACTCATGGACTTGTACGCGGAAATTTCCAAGGGGGCAGCTTCTCAAAGGAGAGTGGTAAAATTCGTAATATTCATCTCCCGTCTATTCGATACTTTGCCTACTTTATTGCCAAGTGTATTCTCGCTAGGAAAACTACTAATAAATTATCCTCATATGATCTAGCATTCATCTCAGTTGCTTTAAAACGAGATAGGACTTATAATTTGGGTGCCTTGATAGCTTTCCGTCTTGCTACTAACCGCGAGAAAGATGAAATGTGTAGAGGCCTCATCGCTTCTCGTTTATTAGCTTTGCATGGTGTAGTGCCTCATCATTTAGACCTATAGTTTCCCATAGAGAGTCTTGACCTTAATTCAATGATACAACATAAATTCGTTTCTTCTTGGGCTAATTTGAGTGATTTGTCTTATGAAAAAACCTTTCTCAAGGCTGGTTGGAGAAGGGATAAGTCCGAGCGTGTTGTTCTTTTGCCTGCACCTATTTTGTTTAACCTTGAAGCCATGGTAGGATGGTCACTCACCGAGGAAGAGCTTGATATGTATCTAGGGGAGCTCTCCTAGCAGGAGCAAGGTACTAGAAGGGAGGTTACAAATGATTCGGTCCAGCCCTCGAATGAAGGGGAGTCTTCGCACCAGCAGCCTACCTACGATTGGGGATCTTCTTCTTCTTCCCAAGGGCCTAACTACGATCATTCTTATGATGACCCGTTGGCCTGGAATCCTTACCCGCGTTGGGGTTGATACCCACTTAGACCAAAAGCCTAAGCTTGGGGGGAGGTATACCGCATCACACTCGTCTACATATCATGTCTAGTCGATACCTTGTATATCCATGCTTCGCTTTCTTTTTATTTTTGTTCTTGCTTTGTTTCTACTTTCTAAAACACAAAAAGACAAAAATATTTTCGTTATTTCTCTTTGCTTGCTTCTTTTTCTTTTTGCCTTGGTTTGCCTTTTTCTTTTAGCTTTGTCTTAATTATTTGAAAAACCCAAAATATTTCACTTTGCTTGTTCTTCCTTTCGTTCTTGCTTCTAAAAATCAAAAACATCAAAAAAATGTTCCTCTTTGGTTTTATGAAGTTCGTCGTAGGGTTCAGCAGTCCTAAGTGAAGTTTGGTTTCATGTTATTATTCAAGCCACACAAGTGAAGGGCAATAATGAAGATTAATGACAACTTGAGGTGTGGTAAGAGGCTCATAATGAACTCTATTTGTTTTCATTTTTGTACATATACTCATCATTGTGGGCATGCTTAGTCTGTTCATGAAAAGTGTATGATATTTAAGGATGCTTAGTAGTTCTCTCTCTCTTATGATCAGCTCCAGCTTGCTAATGGTTTGTAGCATGTCATATGAATATTTGCTTGCATTGTTCATTCATAACTTGGTATGACACTACGGTATCCTCCTCCGAATGTTTCACTTGAATTGACTTGGCACATGCTCACGCATGCATATGAATGAAACAATCAGTTAAGCCTCGATGATTTTTTTTCCTCAGGGTTCTTGAATCACTTTCATGCCATAATTAGTCCTGTTTTATTGCAAGCATGATTATGACAATTATTTATCTCTCGTTTGTTGCTCCCTTACTATTGCTAGCCTTCACGTGCACTGAGTATGAGCTCTACTCGTGTTTCCAACTCCCCAAAACCAATATATCAAAAAGTGTCCACCATACCTACCTAGTAGCATCATTTGCTATTCCGTGCATATTTCAGTATTCCTTGTTTTCTTCTGAATAAAATGTTTGCTTGTTATGAGAAAGTTAGTTAGTAAAGCTCTCACAAACTTGATGGCACACTTTATTTCTTGCACTTAATAAACCTGAACTATTGTGACTGTCCGTGAAAGTTATATGCTTGAAAATTATAGGCTGGAGATTAGCAGAACCGTGTTGTCACGGGGAACGCTTTCAACACCTTTAAATATATACCCATTTGATATCATGCTCTTTTGTTTACGTATCTCGTCGGTGTGAAATAAAGGGGGAGCTTGTAAGTCCATGGAGTTATGTATATGTGTTAGAGAAACGCCTGGGCCGCTGGTCTAATCCATGCCTAATCATGGTTGAAACCTGCAGCGTAACCATAATGAGCAATCTATGAAGCATTCTTCTTATACAAAAAGAGAGATAGAGATTGAGAAAAAGAAAAGAAAAGAAAAGAAAAAATGAGGAAAGAGGAAAGAGAGAAAAAAGCACCATTTTCCCATGGTAAATAAGAAGATTGTTGAGATGCTTATTGTCTGCTTGCCTTGTCATTTTGATATGGGGATTCTTCCATATCATCGGGCAATGGGTACCCCGTTGGTGGTTCTCTATGATACGCATGAATTTACTATGACAAGAACTTACCGGTAACTAAAGTTGAGTAGCATGAGGACCGACCCTCGTACTCGAGGGACATGAGATTTCTAGTTTATGGTCTGTCAAGCATATAACTTGTTGGGGGGATACCCCCGGGTAGGGTCACGCCGGGGTATAAATGCCGAGTTAGCCGAGGTTCGGCAAGGTCAAAGCAAATGCTGGCCGAGTCACCTCAAGGCAGGCCGGATCACGGAGTAACCCAGACCAGGGACGTCCACCTTACTTGGTCTCAACCGACTTAACCCGTATATCGGTAAGATATATCTAACTTGTATGCAGGAACAGGTATGGCCGGATCAACTATGCAGGATCCGGGTTATATCAAGCTTGTAAGAGAAGGAAGGTATCTCGCTGGTCAAAAGGTGGCTACTGTACGCGGAGCGTGAGCGAAGTGGACAGAGGCCGGACCACCGAGGCGTGGCCGACAAAGGTGACAAAGCCAATGTCGGGTGACGCAAGCGCCGCAGAGGCTCACGTAGCCTCTGCATGGGTGACACGGGGGAAAAGTAACCCGGTCGGCTTACTATTTTGGGAGGAGGCATATTCCCCGGAATATGCCTCCACATGTGCCCTAAGTGGAGACCTAACCACCCCTATATAAGGAGGGCTAGGGCTTCTGTAGAGGGGGTTGATTTCTGGGAGATTGCTTTGAGGGCTAGCTAGTGGTGAGAGTAAGATAGTTCTTTATTCCTCCTATCCCCAATACAGCTCTAGGAGCACTTGTAATCTGTGAAGGAGAATCAAATACAAAGCTTCTGTGTGGAATCACCACACTATCCCTCCCTGGATTCCCCTAGTGATTTAGTCCCCACATTTAGCCTATACATGGCATCTGCCGTGACACCACCACGACATAACTCGTATTGGACCTCACTTTAACCTTAATCATTTAAAGATGCTTATGATAGGGGCAATGAGAGCTCAAAGCTAATGAGTACCATACTTTCAGCATTTCGAAGCCTTTCAAACTTTCCAAAACCTTTCCACTTCCCTGTTGAGTCACCACTTATTCTATGAGCACTTTCTTGAGAGTGTAGTTGTCATTCTTAGTGTAATATGCTTGTCTCAAAATTTGGATTAATTGTGTTATGGCTTTGATACTTGAATCTTTGATATCTTTACTTCTAGTCTCAACTTGAACTTCAGAGGTGCCTTGGCATTTATGTTTGCTCTACAATCAAAGTCAAGCGAGATACCACTCTATCATACCTTTTTATGAGCATTGCAATGTCACTTATATTTATGTTTCATGCTGCTAATTATTTTTTGAGTTGGAATCTCTTCATAGCTTGCAATGACCATTAAGTAAACTTATTTGCATACTCTTTATTATGAATGGACTAAGTATTTAATCATATGCTGAGAATATATACATCTTATGAAGCAAATGTGTTTGTGAAAGTTCTTTTATCGCACTCAGTTTTTAACTGAATTGCTTGAGGACAAGCAATAAGCTAAGCTTGGGGAGTTAATACGTCCAAAACGTATCTACTTTCTCGAACACTTTTGCTATTTTTTCTCCTCTAAACTTATGTGATTTGGGTACAACTAACCCAGACTAATGCTGTTTTCAGCAGAATTACCTTGGTGTCTAGTTTTTGTGCAGAAAATCAACTATCAGGCAAAATCCCGGAAAATATGCCAAAAATCCTATTTCACTAGAAGATTCACTGAGCCAGAAGACGAGACGGAGGAGAGCCATGAGGGGCCCACACCACCTGGCCACGCGGGCCAGCCCAGGCCGCGCTTGGGGGTGGTGTGGCCGCCTCGGTCACCATCTCGGCCTCCCTCTTCGCCTATAAGATGCCTCCTGACCTAAAAACCTAGGGGGTTTGATGTTTTTTCAGAAAGAGTTCCACTACGCCGCCACCACCAGATTCCGCAAATCAGAACCTGAAACTCTGTTCTGCCACCCTGCCGGTACGGGGAATTGGAGGAGATCATCACCATCATCATCACCATCGCTTCTCCATCAACCATCCATGATTCCACCATCTATGAGTGAGTAATCCCCCGCTGTAGGCTATGGGGATGGTAGGGATTGGATGAGATCGTTCATGTAATGGCATCAGATTGTTAGGGCATGGTGCCTAGTATCTATTATTAGTGTTTTTTGACTTTGTTGCAACTTGTTATGCTTAATTCTTGTTACTAGAGCCCGAGTGCCATGATTTCATATCTGAACATGTTATTGATTCATGATGATGTATTGTTTGTGGTCTTACCTGCAAGTTGTATACACATATTGTTGTTTGGACCCAAAGGCCCCGAAGTGACAATAATCGGGATAACCGAAGGGAATGGCTTTGATGTGAGGATCACATGTGTTCATGGAGTGTTAATGCTTTGCTCTGGTGCTCTATTAAAAGGAGAACCTTAATTTCCAGTAGTTCCCTTGAGGCCCCGCTGCAAACGGGCTGGCAGGACAAAAGATGTTGTGCAAGTTCTCATTACGAGCACGTATGACTATATATGGAACACATGCCTATGATTATTTAGTACTTGGATGCTTTACCTTATTTATCTGCAAATGCCATATATCTTGATTGCTATATGAATTGTCTTGTCCATGCAACGCCCGTCCATCCATCCCTATGTCTACAGCGCTTTAATCCTATCGTTTACTGCAATTGTTACTACTGGCTTTACTTTTACTATTGTTACTACTTTGCTATTGCTACTACAAATCTGTTGCTACTGATAAACTGCTGTGAGCAAGGCTGTTTCCAGGTGCAGCTGAATTGACAAGTCAGTTGTTAAGGCTTATAAATATTCTTTGGCTCCTCTTGTGTCGAATCAATAAATTGGGTTTTACTTCCCTCGAAGACTATTGCGATCCCCTATACTTGTGGGTCATCAGCAATCACACTCATTAGATGCCCAGAAGACATGGAATGGACAGACTTGCGTGATGACTTCCTGCGGCCGGATAAGTATGTCAACGCCGTCTTTACCTCCAGCTACCATTCCAACAAACCTCAACGCATTTATGCGGTCACTGAACCTAGCGGCGACGTGCGTGTTTGGGAGCCGTTCATCTAGGGTGAGTCATGGTGTCATATAGCATGTAAAATCCCATTCAAAATTCTGCTTACTGACTGTAAGTAACACGCAGGTACCCACGCAGCCCCACGCATCATTCCAGCTCCGGTGATCGAAGATGTAGTAGCTGATGCTGAACTTAGGACACATCGCCGGTTCCTAGCACCTCTCGGAGGCGACATGAAACATGATGTTGAACTCATGTGGATTCATATCAGGGGAGCACTAAACAGCGTTGGTGATACAATAGAACATAAGGTGACACAACTTTCTTCATACCCATCACTACAGTGTCACGTTTTCTCAAGGTCCGCATGCCCATCCAAAGACCCGGTAGAGCAAGTCTGGAGCAGAGTCGACAATCTGAAGGGACAATCTGTGTTTCTTGGGATCAACTAACCTTTATTTGTCGGAGCCCCTGGAGCTGTTGAACCTGTAATTGCTCAGGTAGCCCTGGCTCCTGAGGCTGCTGGTGGTGGTGGTGGTGGTGGTGGAGCTGACAAAAAACTAGTTGATGCTGCTCCTGGTGAAGCTGACGAAATACTTGGTGATGCTGCTGCTAGTGAAGCTGACGAAATACTTGCTAATGCTGCTGCTGGTGAAGCTGACGAAATACCTGGTGAGGCTGTTGCTGGTGAAGCTGACGAAATACCTGCTGAGGCTGCTGCCGGAGTCTAGGAAGAACATGCTGGTGTTGTTGTTGAGGTGCCAGCACTTCTAGTGTTGATAGCAGACTGTGTGTTTGCTGCACACTCATGCGCCTATCATGTTGACACTCCAGATCCGACCTGGAGCCAAATCCACATCAGGGAGAGGGGCCTACAATTGGCTCATCAGTGGGGTCGTACGATTTGATGGACAATGACAGACGGCCAAACGCAGCATTCTAGTTCATTCCGACGATACCACCAGCTCCAGGGACCTAGTTCTCATACTGGCAGATCCGATGAACCATTTTTCTTTATCTTTATCTTTAGTTACGTTTATTTGTGTAAAGACTAAGCTATGCTTATTTGTGTAAGACTAAGTTAGGCCTATGCGTAATATTCAGTGAAGCCCAGCTTTTCTTTCCATGCCCATAACAGCATAATTGTAGCATAGAACAAACAAAGGTAATGTGCATACTAGGCATTTTTTTCTCAGGATAACAACCACTTCAAGTAAATGATACATGGTGTACGCATTTGAACGCATCACTAGAATGTGCCACATATTGATGATTGATGACATGGATCTAGCTTTTCTGTGTGTATTTGCATTGAATCGCTCATTGACTTGTTCACATATTTTTTGGCAATGGCTGATGAACTCCACTCTCTTGGTAACATGCTTCGTCAGTGAGCACTTATTGATGCAATGCAAAGTACAGAACATGGTCTTCATTGTCATTCCATTTAGGTTCTCTATGTTTCGTCATCACGGAGCTACTAATTTCAAATGAAAATCTAGTAAACAACATATGTGTACATTGTTACAGTATGCTACGGACACGGTACATAGAAGAAAAATTGATGCATTTTCACCTTGTTGGCGTTGTGCTGAACTAGGTGGATATGGTTTTGGGGTTCGGAGAGGAAGGTGCCGTGGCTGGTGCGTGTGCGACCACGGCGATGGCGAGATCGGATACTGGAGGAGGACAATAGGACCGAGCATGGTCAACATGGTAACAGATCTCACCCGAGAATGAATTCTCGTCCCCGCGTCGTGCCATGGGTGCGGCCATGGTGAGGGCGAGCTCTGATTTGGGATGGGGAGGAGAGCGGGGCCGAGCAGGTTCGTACAAGTCCTAGCTCCGCGCCATGGCCGCGACCATAGATTGCCGCCCCGGGGAAGAAGAAGACGCGTAAAGGATGCATGTGCCAACGCTGCAAGCCTACATGGCAGACACGACCGCAACGACATAACGGCGAAAGCTAACAGGAGGGGCCAACTTGACGGGCGTTAGCCTAATATTTTGAATTGAAACATAAAGTTGAATTCGTACCAAAAAAGACCCTCTGAGTATTTGGCACGCCAACTTTGGACAACGCAGCTGATTGCAAGCAACTTAGGTACCGCGTTGCCTGGGCGCCTCAACTTTCGGGCAGCAAAATGATATTCTCCAGGTGCCGTTGCTCACACCGGCTATCACCATGTGCCGCTGCTCGCGCAGGCCATCGCCTGCGTGCTGCCGTCCTCCAAGATGGACACCGCCACGTCCAGCCGCGCCTTTGCCGTTTAACACCGTGGGATCGTGCCGCCTCATCCAGACGCTATTGTGCGGCCTCCACCATTCATCTGCAAACCACGGTCTGGGCATCGCACGCCCACGCGCCACTGCTCACCCTGGCCGTCCTCGCGTGCCGCTGCTCGCGCTGGCCGTCGCCCACGCACCGCCGTCCTCCCAGAAGGACGCTACCACGTTCAGCCGCGCCTCTGCCGTCCACCACCATGGGATCATGCCACCTCGTCCAGACGATGCTTGGCGGCCTCCTCGACGCTTAGGCGCCATGCTCTGGCTCCAGCCCCCACTGTGTTGTCCGGGCTCCGGCATGTTGTCTGGCCTCATCTCGCGCTCACGGTGGCCAACCCTGGCGGAAGTATCTTGCGGACTACTCCGGGTGCGACTTTGCCGCCCGCACACATGGTCGCCGGAGCTCCATCAAGCTCTCTACCACCCCGATTTCCCCGGATCTAACGCCTGACGAGAGAGAAGGGAAAGTGGTGGAAGGGAAGAGAGACGTACGCAATCAGGTCCTTGAAACCCTCCACCAACGATGTGCTTGCGCCGCTGGCCATCTTGATCCCACCGGGGACGGACCACTTGGCTGGAAAGAGCTGGTGGAGTCCGACGCGCAGCACCTAGAAGGCTCCCATCCTGGAGGTTGAGATCACGCCCTCTTGGCGTGGAGCTGGCCCTTCATGGGCATGGATGCCTGTGGCAGATAAGGCCACCGCGCGAGGAGCTCGAAGAGGCAGCAGACGCGAACAACATCATCATCAAGGGCCTCTTCTTCTTCCTCCTCGCCTCCACGGTCGGCCAGGTCGAAGAAGATGCCACTATGGATGCTGGGTCGCCGCCACGGGCACTTATGAAGAGGTCTGGTTTGACAACATACATTAGTGTATCTGCTCACATTCTCTGAAGCAAACACTCATCCGATTTGACTTTCTTAACAGCCAAATAGATTGAAGAAGCTAACCATCCATTTTCGCACACTAAAAAGACAGAGATTTTATTACTCCGTAGAAGAAAACATGTCATAAAACAAAACCATAGGAATGCGTTACAAAAGAGTCACATGAAGTTTGAACTGCATTTGCGAGCTCCACGCTACATAATCTCAGACTTAATAGGCAGGCCCTCCTCTTCACTGGGCGCTGAAATGATGAACTGCTGCAGCGGTAGGAACCTCTGTCCCTATATCCATCCATTTTCATCATTTTCAACTGCTGAGTAAGTATATAGTATACCAAATAATGTCGAGGGTGTGTATGCCCAGGTTGTGCTTGCTCTATTGGTGGTTCGCTTCTATGCAGTATACACTAAAGTGCATTTCACATATATATTTTCCACCACGTGCTACTTAGAATAGTGTCAAAAAGTATAGATTCAGAAATGTTGCATGTCTGAATATAACCAGTACAATAAGATGTGAAGTAATTTCCATTACAGATATAACCAGAATAGCAAAATGTTCAGCATCTGAAATTGATAAACTACAAATAGGAACAAAATTGAAGTTTGAGATTGAGAAATACCTCAGGCAAAAATGCACCAACATGGGAGTTGTCCTTGAATGCGGTCTCGTGTACGAATGATCAAATGATGTAAAGAATTTTCTAAGCAAACAACAATGATCTTCTATGAGTACGTGCAAGCACTTTCAAATAATTCTGAACAAAGGGAACTTATCTCTTCTTTTCTACTTCTTTCATCCCGCATGAGACACTATGACCAGCTCTGACAGTCTCATGACAACTTGATTGATTGTTGATGTCAACTTTAAGGCTATATTCAGAAAATGGCTGGTATGACTTGCTAGCTTAAATAGGAAATCTGAAGTTTATGTGATAATTTTGACATCTTTTGCACAAATTTGGATGGCATGAGATGAAATTTACACAAATGCAACAAAACAAATTAAAGAACATATGGAAAAGAAAGGAGAATGTGTGGTATGAGAAAATTTAGGTACATTGACGGTTCCAGTAAGCAACTCTCGCTAGTCATGCTTAGTGCTAGAGAAAGTTGTTGTACGCTTGTGTGAAATCACTGCTCACATGCTGCTATTGAAAATATTTCGACATCTAAACATGCAACTGTAGTACCAAGCTTTTAACATCAAGTTTGACATCATCTAAACATGGAAGGGTAGTGTAAAGCTTTTAACTTCAAGTTTCACAATGCTTAGTGCCAGTACCTCGAGATGCAGGCTCGCAGACAGAGATAGATAATATTCAAGGACAGAGAGGACTACAACTAAAACATGCAATGATATCCAGGGAAATGACTGAAAGTGTGACAGTAGCTCCTAGATAAACACAGTAATGCGATGTTGATCTTTGGAGAAGAGAGTATTACCTGCCCAACAACTATGTTGTTGGTTTTCTGACCATGTAAACAACGACACACAAGGTGATCGTTCCTTGATACAATTTTCCAGTACCAACTCATCTACCCCTCCACAAACAATCAAGCTGATGATCAAGCTACAATCAAGGTATAAGTGACATTTTGATTGGAAACTACCCTCCTAATAAAACCAACCTTTGTAAAGTATGAATGAGTCTCTGAAAAGGAGTACATATCAAAAGTTTATATTACAATCTACCAGAACTGTCGGATAACTGTTTGTAAAGGAACCATATACTTCATATGGGAGCTAAGATGATGAACTGCTGCAGCAGCATGACCCTCTGTCCCTATATCCATCCATGCCATGCCAAGTGGATTTATATGTTGCCTACAACCAGGACATCAATAGGGCAACGATATTTTCCATAGACTAAGAAAACCATTAGGTTCCTAGTAATTACAACCAGTATCTTAGTCAGCTTAGATTTATGCAATGCATACCCCTTGATGATATTTGTGTATTTCCTATAGATTTTTCAGATTCTAATATCCATTGAAGAGAATCAAGAGATTGTTATACATATTGAGTTAAAATAAACTAAGTATCCACTCAAATTTCAAAGCACAAGCCTGCAAGGCTGTAGCAAACAGTCTTCAATCTACTCAATTTTGGCACATCTAATCTACTCGGCTGTAGCAAAGAAGGAAGAAATACACCTGAATTTTGTTATAAGAAATAAAACAGGAAGAACTGTAATTGCAAGCCTTCTACGGGGAATGGACAACAATTAATCTAACAATGATCTTCAAAGGAAAGATCGTAAGCAATAAACTAAGAAATATGGAAGCTGGTGCTACAGTCAAACATCAAAATCTAGGCACCATACCTTTGAATCTTTGATTAACGCCGGAAGTCAGGAAAATTATATGCACCCCGTTGTCCTGCCCCTAGCGGTTGAAAAGATCAGTGTTCTCACTAACCATTCATCGCTACTATTTGGAATAAATTAGGTATTTGTAAACACATTTAACGGTGCAAGTAACCTGGAATAACCATATCAGTCTTAGAGTTGTATGAGTGGCTAATCTAATAGACAATCTAGAATTTGATTAACTCTAAAAGTGATTGATAATCTAGTTGGATGAACTGTGGTTCAGGCTGCCACCGTTGTTCATCTAAAATTGTTACAGAAGCTAACTTGTCGCATCAACACTGAAGCATCAGTCTGTAATGCTTTTGCGAAAGCTAAAATCGGTTGCTCATAAAATCGTGTGCTAACAGATCGGAACCAGGTTGCAGACACAAAAACAACATCAGACCATGGAGTGTCACATATTGGCATCTTACAAGCATAACAAAAAGAGAAAGAATGCTTAAGGCTAGTAGAAATATAACCTACGCATAAAGAGGACGGCATGGTTACGATATCCTAATCCTCACGGCACAACAATGGACAATAAGGAATGGCCAGATCAAAGAACTTAGGCAGATTGATACCTTTTTAACGAGACGACAAAGGCTTACTCCCTTGGCAGAACCAGCTGAAAAGACGAAGGCGACATGAAAATAATCAAAAAACTGCAGCGTAGAAAAGAGGAGTGTAGATCATCATCACGCATCGACAGAAAACATAACTAAAATGCATAAAGCCTGGTACGGAAGAACCAAATATGTCACGTCCCAGATTTTAGAATGGAAAAGGTTAAATAGGATTCATGTGCATTGCATCTTGGCATCATGCAAATCTTCAAAATTCAAAACCCTGCTTCAAAATTTTATTTCATGTTTGCCAAAAAGTTCCTACAAGGAATACATAAGGGATTTATAAATCCACTATCTTCAATTAGGAAAACTACTAAAAAATTATCCTATGTTGATCCTCTGAATTTTAGAAAAATTTGAAGACAAAAATCAATCCATTTGGATTAAAAATGAAAAAGATATGAAGAGAAGAAGAAAATAGAAAAGGAAAAAAGATAACTAAAAAGAAACCCTAACTACCCCAGCTAATGGACCGACCCAGCTGATCCGGCCCAGCCCACCCACCTACCCCTCTCTAGCTACTTCCCACCTATCTACCGCGCCCACCCACGCAGAGCACAGCGCACGACGCGCAGCCGCAGCCCATCGAAGCCCAGGCCAGCCCATCACAGATCCTCCTCTCTATGTCTGACAGGTGGGACCTACCCCCGTCATCCCCTTCCTAGCGACAGAGCCGGACACGCACATGGCCCTAGATCCCCATCGATCTTCCCCCAAAGCCGGATGGATTTGTTCGTTGGTTTGCCCTCTCACAAGCATATCCACCCCCATAAAGCCCAGGCATCCACCCCGCCTTGCCGTTTTCCGAATTTCCGAAACCCTAGCCCCAACTAGAAGCTCACCTGCGTTGTCGCCTCTGGAGCTCGTAGTCGAGCACGAACTAGAGGTTTCTGAGCCCCCTTTCCCTCCTTTTGCCCCTATCATCTTCTCATCTCTCTTACTCATCGCCTCACCCTCATTCCCCTCTCATAGGAGCACCAGCGCCAGCCGCCGTTCATAGGCAAGGTGAGGACGAACACGTCGTTGGTCGTCCGGTCCTTTCTGGACGGCCCAGATTAGACGGCGTGACAAACTGGTACGGGCCAGTACCAGTGCGCCGCGTGGCTGACCCGTGGCGCACGCGTGGCACACCACGTCAATGTCGCGTCCGCGCTGACTCGGCGCCAGTCAGCGTAGTTTTTTCTACAAATAGAATAAATGAATTAAAATTGCAAAAAAATACATTGATCTTGTAAAATTCATAGAAAAACATATACATCTCCAAAAATTGCGAATGATGTACCGTTGTAAATATAATTTTGTGTAGAATATGGATCTATAATTGTATCAGACATTTACTGTAAGTATTTGTCATGATCATTTAAATGGTTTAATGCCCTTTTTAGAGCAATAAATTCGCAGAAAATAAACTACTGGTCATAAAAAATACAAATGATATACACCTGAAATCACAAAAATGTGTAGAACATGTTTCTGGAATAAAATTGCAAGTTTACAATAAATAAATTTTTAAGTGAATATAAATGCATATTGTAGTATTTTAATTGTACATAATGATCTGCAAACTATTTTGACATGAATCCTTTTGCTACTGGCTCTAAATCAACATATCATTCTAGGATTATGTTTACCAAAAATTAACAACAATGTTTACAATAGATGATAATTTAAACCGAATAAAGCCTATTAAATGGATCTAATTAATGCAATAAATGGTTTTGATGCATTAAAAAGTTTTCCATGCATGTCATCAATAGGTATAATGATCAGAGAACATTAAATAGCTGCTGAAACTTTTATTAAAGTGTCATGCATGCATTTGTTGCACTTGTTTGATCCCTATGTGGTGTTGTTTATTTGTTACATTGCTCTCGTGTAGATTGTGAGGATTGTGACCCTTGCGATTGCCCGGATTGTGTGTTTGACTCTAACAACTACCAAGGAAAGTGGAGCTTCATAAAATTCCTATTTACTTTCTATATGCATTATAGCTTTGTTTTGTTTTTGCAAGTTATATTTATTACTATGTGATATATCCTATTATGGTCGTAGCCTTTCTTGTTAGGTGAGCCACCAGAAATAGTTGTTCTTAGTTTGCTTATGTAGACAAGGATGGGTTACACCATGATAAAGATGGTTTTGAAATTTGTGTTTAGAAAACTTGAAAAACAACTTAATTAATGAACTCTCTAGGTGGAATTGATAATTGCTTGGTTCATGAATGTCGGTCCCATGTTTATGGTTTACCCGAGTATCTCACTTGTGGATGGCCACCCATGTTTCAGAAAAATAATTAGTGTCTTGATTTGGTAGCTTCCGTGTGCAACCATGTGCCAGTGAGTTATGGGTGGCTAGATGGACTTAGTAGGTCGGGGTGACCCGAGCTCTTCGTATCCAGAGATGTAGTGAATGTGATAGGTTGGTACGGTGCGTGGATGGGCTTGGGGAGCTACTTCCCGAATTTTCTCTTCTTGGACTTCTCCCTATCATGACTCAAAATGTGTGTCATGGTACGAGCGGGTCGACCAGGTCATATGGGTAAAGTGTATAACCCCTGTAGGGTGTAAAACTAAGTACTTAGGCATCTCCCCAGTAATATGGACGTTTGAGTTGCTGAATTATGGGTGCTATATATGACATGTTCTCATTCATTCTAACTTTGTAATTTCTAAAACTTGTGATTGAAACTTAATTGGGTTGTGTGATGATGATCAAATGCTTTACAAATGGTAGGATAAACTTATTTTGCTGCTGCAACTAAGCCTGAACCCCACAAGCCAGATATGCATGTAGATATTAGTCTCGTTGTTCTCTCGTAGTTTCACTTGCCAATACATTCAAAGTATTGACCACTCGTTGGCTACAACCTTTCATGTTGCAGGTTATTGTTCCGATTGTTCTGAGTGATCTTATAGGTTGCGAACCTTCACTCAATAGTTGTTCGCCTGTGGCACAATTGAAGATGGAGCCTATTATCTATTTATGCTTATGTATGCTACTTGATGTTTTGAGCTAGCTTTGAGCTAAGCGTTATGTAATAATTGAAAATTCTAGATCATTCCATGTAATAATGATGCATTGTTATATTCTTTGGTATTCATCTATACCGTGTGTGCCAGTGAACCGATCCAGGGATTGGCACTATACACAGGAACTCATCCTTATCAGGCGAGGGTGTTACAAAAGAATACATCAAATAGAAAATCAATTTCAGAATCGGACTTATGTTTTTTCATCGTACACAAATCTACTATATGTTCCTTGACCTCTAGAACGATAGTGTACCAATTACCTAGTCAATGCATAGATTATAATGCCCAGTTTATGAAGAAAAGGTCCAAACTCAAAACTACGAAAATACTATATGGTCCATTAAACCCCCGCAAAATTGTATCTGTAATGTATTCATTCTTTCTCACATGCTAAATATCATATACTGTAGAGCATGGATGTATCAAAAAGTAACTAAGGTGGTGTTATCTCTAAACATAGTGAACCATAGCCAAAATAAATCATAGGTGGTTACAGGCTACTAAATTGAAGTTTCTACTTCCTGGGAGCAAATTCTTGAGGTCAATGTATTAAATTTGAGCAAATGTCAAGTCCACACAACATGATAGTTTATTCTCAACATTACAATAAGGATTCTGTAAACCCATAAAATAAAGCAAAACACGTCAAACCGACCATCACCATGATTAAAAAAACACATCAAATGAAGTGGCTAGTACCTGAGGAAATATATGTTCAAATATAAATAAGAACTGCAAAATACAAACAGCTACGCAAAGCACTTGACATGTTATTCATGATTAGAGATTAATCTTCCCCTACAGCCTCCTTGGATCATACTAGAGTGCCAAATATATTGTCTTTTAAGTGAACACAGAGATGGAAGTCCAAAGTGAATATACCATTTGAGTTCAAACTGGTTGAGCGGCCTCATAATCAACCAGGTTTCCTTCGGCTGCCGCCGCTTCAGCTTGCAGCTGCTCTCGCAATGCCGCTGCACTTTCATAAAGTTTCCTCTCACTTGAGACCAATAATCAACCACTTACCATGCTAAGAAATAAACATGTAGCTTCCATTATTAGATTTCAAAACAGAGGAAACGCTAATGACTTAAAAAGTAGATATGTGCAAATACAACTAATGTTGAAACTCGTATTACCTAAAGTAGAGATTCTTATTCTTTCTTGCTTAACAACTTTGCACCAGTATTAGATATAATCAACCTTCTAAAATTAATTCTAGAAATGTAGGGATCACATAAACCTTTGAACAGGGAGGCCTTGTTTACCTATGGATGTTGCAGAGACAGCGATGTCAGGATCTGACCAACCACCGTGAATCCCCAGAGTGGCCATAAAACGAACTGAGAGTAGAGAATGAGATAGGAGGATGTCCTAAACCACACATCCATGGTTTTTATAGGGTGGCAAAATATATGAAGTACCGTGAGAGAAATAATTCAATTCATCAATTACAATGAGAAGGGAGAAACTGTACTAAACCATAAAAACACAGAACAATATTGATCTCTTTGGCGTCATGCCTTCATCATCAAGGAGTTCAACATCTCAACTTTGAAGTACATCCTTAAAATAAAAAGATCTTGTGGAGTAAAATGTTGGGGTTCCGCGTATGAAAACAATAAATTTTACTCTACACCCCTGAACCCCTGAAGCTGCCAGGACCTATCTATTAGTAATACAGTAACGGGAGGGGCTTTTCGCGAACTTACCCTTGAAGATCCAAAAGCGTTGTCAACGCTCAGGAGAGCGTGGTTGATGTAGTCGAGCCGAAGCCGACCTCAAGGTCGTGATGAAGTCCTTGCGCTCCTTCTGGCTCCAACGACTTGAGTGCCTCAAGTGCGACACCTCGCGGGGAGTTACACACGTCTGGTGCCTAACGATGACTCCCGCTTCCCTGATCCAGTAGCAGTTGCGGAAGTAGAGCTCTCGGATCCAAATCTCGCAGCGCGACGGCGCTCCGTGGTTAAGATGTATCTCGTTCGCGCAGTACAGACTTGGGACCACGGTGACGAGAGAGAGGGGGAGAGAGAAACTATCAATTAGAGGTCCTCCCAAAAGTGGGGAGACCTTTATTGATTATTGGTGTACTACCTCCCTCAAAGTCCCGGGGTGGGACTAAAGGAGAGGAGGGGACAATATGAATAAATGATTAAATCAGCATTTAACATTCATTTACATATTATTCAATGTCCGTGGCTATGGAACACCTTCCACTTCCACTCCGGACATCCTCCGGACTTACCGAAACCCTTCTGGTTTTCTCCCTTCTTTTCTTCGGTGATTCTACCGATCCTATAAACACTCTCTAAGCATCATCAAGCCCTTAATCGTGATACCCCACGGTTCAGGAACACTCCAGACATGGTCGGGACACTCCCGCACCAATGATCAACAGAGGGACCTGAATGGCCATGTGACCCCTGTGCCTTCCACAAAGATCTTTCGTCGTTTGAACCAGTACAATCGTGTCTTATTCCTTTTGTCACTCGATACTTGCATTGCCCGAGATCTGATCAATGACATCACCATGTCGTGTTCAATCTCGTTACTAAACAATGCTACTTGACTCGTTCCCACAAGTGATATCCCCGTGGTCCAATCACACGATGCGCAGCTATTGGATATAACTTCTCCGAGTGGGCCCTTGAGTATCTTCCGCTCTTGACATATATTGCCTCTACGGTTTCCTCCGAGTACCTGAACACACCTTTATAACCACCGTATTACCCGATGGCGTTTGATGCTATCTAAGCACTCTCGGGAGAAAGTGATTGATATCGCCTCACGGTCTAAGGAATAGTCTACGAGGATCCATTTCTAATCATCATAACTTGAACTTCGTGATATGATCGGGTCACGATGTTTAGGTTGGGTATTGGTTTATCATCTCATTCTTAGAATGAGATGACCTCATTTCCAACTGGCATAAATGCCACATGATCGGGAAACATGATCATCTGTTGACCAATGAACCAGTGACTAGAGTTTCACGGGGAACCCCTGGTTGTTTGTATATCACACGTGTATTGATGTTTCCACTCAAGTTATAGCATGATATAAAACTTAATCATAAACTATATGAAATATGATAATAGTCCTTACTACTATTTGTCTCTAGAGCATATTCCCAACAGTCTCCCACTTGCACTAGAGTACAAATACACTAGCTGCATTTGTTCTCAATCATTGGCACCATATATCCGGTACCCTAAGCATGCTTGCTCATGGAAGAGGTTGAGCCTTGGTATAGTCCCAAATCCTTTGCAACTTACTAATGTCACCTTGATTGACATTAATACTTTATCATCACATGATAGCATCTGTGTGTATGTATCGTCGCTGTGGCAGCAGAACGACGCCTGATTCCAGGAGCCTACAGTGACGTTAGATCAACCTCGAGGGCTTTCTCATGGGCACTGTGCCCTGGGACACGTCATTCTACATTAAAAGAGAATTAGCCCCGCCATAACATTATACAACAATTTAGATGGTACCCTTATCTATTATTATAAATGTATTTGTCGAAACTCCCGTGCACTCTGTGCAACTTTCGATGTTTTGTTCACCTCGCTTCCTACTTGACTTTAATTGGTATCTACAGGAGTTTCCAACATATTCCCTTATAACACAACTCTTTATGCTTTAAGATATGTTATCCTTTATGGATTTGGAAAATATGTCCACAGTTCTCTACTAGATTATGCGGACACACTTAGCTCAACGTTCTGTGATTCGAACTTAAACACTTTCAAACGTTGCTTATTTGGATCACATATTATGCTAAGTTATCATCATGGTTTACTAAGACAGAACCTATGTCTCAACATAGTGGATGACGATCATCCTTTTCTTTCTTTCAACCATTGATGTTAAACTTAATGCTATTCCTAATTTGAGTTATTAAGGACTGGTTTCTTAATTAACTTCTATCCTGAAACCCTTTTTCAGAATCCCTTGAGGAATACTACATAATATCATAATACACCTATTAGCAACTTCTATATCTTATGAATCATTATTCATAATTATTTGCGCTTTCATTCTTAACATACTTAAGAAATACTCTTATAAGCTCCGACTCAAAAATAGGTCAATCACATATTGTTTTAGGAAGACTTTCATAGCTCCCACTCAATTTTGTGCACATTGCATATCTCCTTACTATTTTGAACAACTTCAAAATCTTTTGATTAAATATCAAACTTGGAGTTTTACTATGAGATACTAGTACTTTACTAGTTTTAAATCCACTAGACATTTAGCATACATGAATCAAATTCATTTCAATTTGTCCAACACTTGACAAATTATGCTTTTGTCATTCACCCTTTTTTCCACTACGGCTTTGCAGTCATTTGTGATAATTCCAAGTAACCCCTTTACTTGTGAGATTCAGCAACGAATTGCTTTCTAATCTCAAGGGAATTTTACTTTTAGGATTTCTCATAATTTAATTTACCATTATTTCCTCTGTAGTTCGTAGGTATGTCATATTCCAAAAATCATGACAAGTGATTCAAAAATGTCTCCATACAAGATATGGATTTACATGTTGAATCCTACTTCATGTAGTGAACAACAATAGTGGAGGGAAAAACATAATGATCAAAATCATTGATTCTTTCCTTCTGTGAAGAGAATCATTTAGGAACGTTGTCCGTTGTGCTTCTCAACACTCTGATGCAGGGTTTTGAATCCTCATCATGTTTTACACTATTTTCCATTTGCTTCATAATTGAGAAACATCACCAAAAGTGAGCTTTCTCAAGAATGCACCAAAATCCAAGCAATACTAATCTTGCTTTCCTTTTGGTCTCAGCTATGGATTTCGTATTCAAAGTTTCCAATGAATACACTACAAGGACTTATTCGCTATTGTTTTGGCTATATCGAATAACCCCAAAACTTTCACGAATTCAAATGGTTTACTACATTCTAATTGAGTGTTAACTATTTCTAACTAATGGTCTCTACATCTACACTACAACGATTTATTTGGTGC
The DNA here is from genome assembly GCA_910589775.1 of Avena eriantha. Classification (NCBI taxonomy): domain Eukaryota; kingdom Viridiplantae; phylum Streptophyta; class Magnoliopsida; order Poales; family Poaceae; genus Avena; species Avena eriantha. The sequence continues at coordinate 84,155,933 of OU342746.1, read as the reverse complement.
CTTCTATTCAACCCCTTTGATCTCTAATATCACATTGTGATGCTTTGCATTTTGACGTTTCAAAACGCTTTACATTTCGCAATTACTTTTGTGCCTTCTTATAAAGTTCGAATTTCATTACTATTGATCAAATCATAGTAATTAGATTCTCTTTCATATTTATACCCTTTGTTGGTGAAACATTTTGATCGAATCAAATAGTTTCATATTCATGTTTCCTTTGGTAAACTACTTTACACATTAAAACAATCATTTAATGATAATTACCATTTTCGTTAAAACACAATACATCGAATATGTATTTATTTTTAACAATTCTTTAAACACTTTGTATTCAAGTAATACACGGTGTTCAAGTTATTTTGCCGAACTTAGGCATGATTTATATGTGACAAGAAATCGAATGACTTTCACATATTATCATATAACTTTGAATTCCAACAATGGTTGCATTCATTAATGAAATATCATTAAGTTGGGTATTTTAAACATGGCATTTTAATGTTTTACAAATGTTCATACATTATCAATTAGTTTCAAACAACAAGGATAATTCACAAGTAATAAAACAAGATATGAACACGAATAGAAATCATTCATAAAAGCAGAACAACTGTTTGTTACAAACTCATATGAATAACCATCTCACGAAGTGTAAGACACACTAAAGAAGTTCACAATCTCTTGATTACATTAATCATCCTAAACACAAACTAAAGGATAAATGTCGAGGGAGAGTGTCGTCGGCCATCATCATCATGCTTGCCATCAACACCAACGTCACCTCCTCTCCAGCAAGCACCTCTCATGCAGAAGGACCTGTTTTCACCAAAACAGAACAAGTATCAGATATACTTAACACTGCAATGTGTTTGCAAGATTATAACATTTATAAAACTGTAAATCAAATATATACCTTGGTCATCGATGACTCCAGCGACATTGGTTTCATCTATCACATTTCTGAAATGTGATATGAACTCGAGGAAATCCAGTATTTCTGTGTCGCCTCTCATAACGCAGATCCTAACTTGTGCTTGGAAGCTTGGAGGAATCGACCGCAGCACAACTCCCATCACAAATGAGCTTCAGTACCAGTTCTCCAGGTAGTATGCCAGACTCATGTACACATCGTAGAGGCGCAATAAGTGCTCATCCAGTGAGGAGCCCTCCTCCATCTTTATGGAGAGGAAGCACCCCATCAGCTCATACTCCCACATGCGCACTTGTTCCACGAAATGTGCTCTCAGATGTGCCATGACCATTCGGGGGTTGAGACGCCCCACCATTGGCCATAGCCCATCCTCCATTCCGAGGCGCATGGTCACTGATATAAATGTGGCCATCATACGGCGACGATAACGCAGATCCCACTACTCCTGGGTCTCATGAGAATAGGGTGGCTCCAGATACATCTCGCAGGTCATGTAGTCAGCTACATTGTTCTCTCCAAGGAGATCAAACAGGCGTATGACCCATGCACAAAAGTTGGATCCATCTAACTTGAGCTTTTCTCCTTTTAACCAATCGTCGATAGGAAAGGTAATATCGGGAAGAACCATTTTCTACATTTATAATTGCAAAAGGAATTTAGACTAAGTTTATAATTAAATGAGTTTACGATAACTCCACACAGAAACACCTATCCCCAAAAGGGTTTCTAGTGATAACACGCCCCCTATCAGCCACATCTCCCCCGATTGATCACGGCCATCGATGTGGGTTCAAAGGTGGACGCTAAACGTCGGTCACATCATTCATGCGACTCGTGCTCGATCTTTCGACCATCCGTGTTCCGAGGCCACGCTTCTGTGGCGTGCTAGGCTTGCCAACTCAATCTTAGTGTATTCGTTGTGCAACATGGCTTACACCCACTCTATGCGAACGTAGATATATCTGACACCCAGGCCTGTAACCCTGGATCGCCTCATACCGAAGAACTTTCTTGGTGGTGCACACTAAGGGGGAACACAATCGTTGGTAATTTTAATAGGGATCATCTTATTAGGCTACCGTCGAGTATCTAATACTAGCACACAATAAGACATACAAACAATAACATTGAATGTAAATGCTATGTGATATGGTCCTTCACGTCGTGATCTCCATCCGCCGTCACCGGGTTCCGGCGCCAGGGTTCCGGCGCCGTAGACACCAGGGTACCGGTGTCATTCCGGCGTGGTAGTTTGTCATTACCGTGACTATCTACTACTATGTAACAAAAGGTAATTACTTTACCTTTGCCACAACCATATCACAAAGCAACGCCCCCTGCAAAACAAAGTTAGACGCCTCTACTTTATCTTTGCTTGTTTTACGTGGCTGAATGGGCTTTCGTACAAGAACCGTTCTTACCTACGTACTTTCAGCACAACACTGATCAAGTAGTTGTCTCTACTACACCCCTTCCGGGGCCCTCCGTTGCAAATGGTATACCAACTAATGCGAGAGAGATAGACACCCCCTAAGCCACTTTATATGGTACAAGTCGTATGTCAAGCGTGGACCAGTCTCGCGAATGAACGTGTAAAGTAGGTTGGGGCCGCTTCATCAAGCATTACTACGATATACACAAGTACACGTGGGAGGGTAACAACTAAAAGATCAACGCCCACACGCTACATCTCATGTGTTCTACCCGTACTAGAATTACTACGCATAGACCTGGCTCTAATACCACTGTTGGGGTTCCGTGTATGAAAACAATAAATTTTACTCTACGCCCCTAAACCCCTGAAGCTGCCAAGACCTATCTATTAATAATACAGTAACGGGAGGAGCTTTTCGCGAACTTACCCTTGAAGACTAAAAAGCGTTGTCAACGCTCAGGAGAGCATGGTTGATGTAGTTGAGCCGAAGCCGACCTCAAGGTCATGATGAAGTCCTTGCGCTCCTTCTGGCTCTAACGACTTGAGTGCCTCAAGTGCGAAACCTCGCGGGGAGTTACACACGTCCGGTGCCTGACGATGACTCCCGCTTCCCCGATCCAGCAGCAGTTGTGGAAGTAGAGCTCCCGGATCTGAATCCCGCAGCGCGACGGCGCTCCGCGGTGAAGATGTCTCTCGTTCACACAGTCCAGACTTGGGACCACGGTCACGAGAGAGAGAGGGGGAGAGAGAAAATATCAATTAGAGGTCCTCCCAAAAGTGGGGAGACCCTTACTGATTATTGGTGTATTTTTCTAGGCCAAATAGCCCACTATATATAGGGGGAGGGGAGGTACTACCTCCCTCAAAGTCCCGGGGTGGGACTAAAGGAGAGGAGGGGGGAGGAGGTGGCCGCCGGCCACCTAGTGGGCCCCGTGCGGGCGGCTAGGCCCGGCCTCCCCCTTGGCCCCTCTCCCTCTCTCATTTCCCCTAATGGGCCCTCTCCCTCTAGAATTGGCCCATTAAGCCTTTTTGACCTTTAATTGATTTTCTCTTTATTAAATAAATATGAATAAATGATTAAATCAACATTTAACATTCATTTACATATTATTCAATCTCCGTGGCTATGGAACACCTTCCACTTCCTCCCTAGACATCCTCCGGACTTACCGAAACCCTTCCGGTTTTCTCCCTTATATTCTTCAGCGATTCTACCGATCCTATAAACACTCTCTAAGCATCATCAAGCCCTTAAGCATTATACCCCACGGTTCGGGAACACTCCAGACATGGTCGGGCCACTCCCGCACCAATGATCGACAGAGGGACCTGGATGGCCATGTGACCCCTATGCGTTCCACGAAGATCTTTCGTTGTTTGAACCGGGACAGTCGTGTCTTATTCCCTTTGTCATTCCATACTTGCATTGCCCGAGATCTGATCAATGACATCACCATGTCGTGTTCAATCTCGTTACTGAACAATGCTACTTGACTCGTTCCGACAAGTGATATCCCCATGATCCAATCACACGTTTCGCAGCTATTGGATATAACTTCTCCGAGTGGGCCCTTGAGTATCTTCCCGTCACATGGACGGACAAATCCCGCTCTTGACATATATTGCCTCTACGGTTTCCTCGGAGTACCTGAACACACCTTTATAACCACCGTATTACCAGATGGCGTTTGATGCTATCTAAGCACTCTAGGGAGACAGTGATTGATATCGCCTCACGGTCTAAGGAATAGTCTACGAGGATCCATTTCTAATCATCGTAACTTGAACTTCGTGACATGATCGGGTCACGATTTTTAGGTTGGGTATTGGTTTATCATATCATTCTCAGAATGAGATGACCTCATTTCCAACTGACATAAATGCCACATGATCAGGAAACATGATCATTTGTTGACCAATGAACCAGTGACTAGAGTTTCACTGGGAACCCCTGGTTGTTTGTATATCACACGTGTATTGATGTTTCCACTTAACACAGTTATAGCATGATATAAAACTTAATCATAAACTATATGGAATATGATAATAGTCCTTACTACTATTTGTCTCTAGGGCATATTTCCAACATAAAAAGGAAACAACTGAAAGCCTCTCACCCAGCAAGGAACCGCATAGAGAGAATCTCAAGTTCTTGAGCAGGACATTTATCTCCTAAAAGCATAGCCTAACCATATGGTGAAGAATCTCAATGTCTTGGCCCAAGTTTGCACCTCCAGTTTCCAGCTTAGTGCACCATCGACCATAGATGAAGACGTTAGGGAGAACATAAGAAATTGGTATGCCTAGGGGTGCTGTAGAGATGGCAAAAAGGTGAACTACGAAACATGTGTAGGATTAAAAAGGGACTTGTGATCATAGAAATAATTTCAACTATCAATCGTTTTCAATAAAATCCATTTCAAGAATTTGCTTTGTTTTAGTACTTGTGACATCCAACATCGATGCAGTAGGATTATAGCCATCCCTTATTTTAGGCACTGCTGGAACTGACTGTTTGTAAACTTCAGTTAGTTCACCAGTTCAGGAAGAAAACACACAGCGTAAAACATACCTCGGAAAACTCAAGAAGATTGAATACATGGAACCTAAGGGACCAGCGAGTTGCCCTCTCTGAATCAAATGATTATAGCCATCCCTTATGTGCTAAAGTGGAGTTTGTGTTTAGTTTAACTTGTGCCCTTGCTAGATGTGCATCCATGGATGGAGCTTACCTTATGGCCTTGCTAGGGATGTTTGTTAGCTTGTGCCCTTGCTGGGATGTTTACCAGAGAGGTTAACTTGTGCCCTTGCTGGATGGAGCTTACCAGAGAGGTTAACTTGTGCCCTTCCATGGATGTTTGTTAGCAAGGCCCACGATTCATAAGGGATGTTTACCAGACAGGTTAACTTGTGCCCTTGCTGGATGTGCATCCATGGATGTATTACCTTATGGCCTTGCTAGGGATGAACCTAAGGGACCAGCGAGTTGCTATAATCTGTGGACGGCGAACAGACACATAATTTTCAGAGAGGCTAACCTAGACAATTAATAAAAAGATGTATTACCAAAACTACTTATCATTTGATTCAGAAATGCTTTGAACAAAAACTAAAGAAGAGCCCTTATGCTGTAAGCATGTGCGCAAGCAAATATCTATTAATTTCTTGAATACAATCTCAGTTAATATTTCCGGCAGCATATCATAACAAAAAAATAGTATGTAATCAAGTTCTAGGAACACTACATACCTAAAAAGGGGACATGAAACCATGGTACTTGCTTGTCGGACAACACACATAACCATCTCACTTCATTTCTAGAGAAGGATCAATAATTAGAATACTGGACATCAACTGCAAAAGTCCCATACTTGCTTCATCACTGAAAGTCTAAAGGAGTGATGAGGAGGAAAATGAATAATCTCTTGATATCTTACAATAATTCATACAAAGAAAACAAACATAGGAGGTATTCACCTAGACCTTGCAGATTAAAGTAGTACATGGATTAATTCTCTCGTGCAACCTTGTTGGATTATTGTCAAACAGCTTGTAGGCACAAATCAAATAGCATCCAGATGCGAATTTGGGGGATTCAATCAAAACATGGTCAAAGGAGAGATGATGAGGAAAATAAGGAGGAAGAGAGCATCACCTTGAGTTGACGTCATAGTATAGAGGATAAAGAACGTAAACAAGCTCACCTGCACCACAGAATTCTTTGCTGGTCCGTGGCAACCGGAGCTTGGGGAGAGAGAGAATAGTTGTGCAGCAGCAGTACCACCAGTGGACCGCGCTTCTGTCTAATCCCCTGCATCAGACAGCCGCTAACCCACGTGTTCATCCATGTCCGACCTGGTTATGTGAGCTCGGGGGGAGAGAGGGATAGGAAGAGAGCGGAAGGGAAAGGGGATGCCGGGAGGGAGAGAGAACACGCAGAGGAGAAGCACAGGTGGCGGCGATGTGGAACCAGGAGGATGACGTGGAACTAGGAGGACGACGAGGTGATGAGCTCGCCCAGAAGATGGGAGGTGTTGGCTCGATCTGGAGGAATTGGATCGACGCAGGGAAAAGTGCAGGTGGGGTGGCGGCGGCTCATCCAGGAGGGGAGTGGGGATTGGGGGAGGAGGACGGTGAGGATTGGCCCTAGCAATCTTTTCCACCTCGCGCGGGGAGATCATGCCCCTGCCCAAACAATTGTCCCCTTGTCATATCGCGACGGACCGAAAACATAAACACGGACAAGTAGGTCCAGGAAAAACTGGCAAGTTAGTACGGTACAGGCAAGTCCACGGTGTACAACCAGTGGTGTAAGTAGCATATTTAACAACAAGGTCTAAATTGTCTAGCAATGAATTAGTGTACCAGATTTCCTGCTGGAGCTTAATCCAATGACCGAAATGTGCTAATTGCTATGGAACCGGCTGGGGTTTGCCCCTATTATACCTTTAGATTGCTTTACTAAGAGGAGCCTCCAATTCTAGTCTATCTTACTTGTAATTTTCAGAGTATGGTGTCCACGATGGTACATATTACTTTATCTGAACACCGTGCACATGCTCTGGGTGATGTCAGCTCTGTTGATCAAATTTAAGAAATAGCAATACAATGGAACATGGGAATAAGATGACCTTTAAGATGTTCAGGTTCGCTCAATCTCATGTGGAGCACATTGGTATAGCTCGTGTATATCGTCACTCTAGTATGTTTAACGGGTTCAACGTTGCAAACCTGAATGGCGAAAAATCTATGCACCAGGACAACAATTTAATTGTTTTTATTCCTATATTATCGCATTAAAAATCACTTGGAACATACTACTCCCTCTGTCTCGGTTTACGGGGCTCAAAATGTTTTGCATCGTGACCAAGACAATTTTACATTGGACTTCTCATCTCTCCATTTAGCCGCCACCATTAACTCCATCTCTTTAACACGGCATGCATGCAACAATCTGGACGTGAAAACTGGTTTTGTTTTCCACCCCACCCACATGCATGGGTAATTAGTGAGGGGCTACTACTCTTAATTAAATACATGCAGGCCTTAGAGGGAGGTATTGTGGGACAAATGTTTTTTCAATTAGGCCCAGTGTCCCAGAACGGAGGGAGTACGAAACATTTTTAAAAAAGAACTAATTGTAATCTCTTCAATGCTTGGATACAAATTCCAGCTAACAGGGAGTTGTAAAAGATTAAGCTTGGAAAAGAAATTTCAATGGTAAAGTCCAGACCCACATGATCTTCCCTTGTGGTGCAAGATTCTATAATATAAATAGCACTTTTGCTTTGGTGCCCCCTTCCTCTTCAAACTTTGACAGACAAAAGCTCGATGCCGATTTGTTTTGAAAACCGTACGGACCCACCAAAGCCAGTATGATCCTTTTAGACCTATACTCATAGTACACGTATACTAACGTGCCTACGGGAGGCGGAAATCAGGAGACATATAGCAGTAGCAACAAAAATTCAAAACATTGCATGCAAAGATGTAGATCACGATAACGGGAGGTGGGATCAGCCAGTGAAAACGTGAAGTATACCTACCTCGACCGAGTACACCTATACGGAGGTATACATAGCGTGGATATGGGTTTCGACTAGTCAAATGAAAAATGGCCCATGCAAACTTAAGTTTGAAGGGAGAGACACTGAAACAGACCTCTATAAATAGAACAAAGGAGACAATAGGAAACTAATTAGAAAGTATCTGCATGTAACCTCACTTCCAAAGATATAACTTAATCTTGGATGCTTTATATGAGAGTAAACAACATACGGATGATGAACAAAACGCGCCTACCCAGGTCTGGAGTGCTCGCGAATGAGCTCTTCTTCCATTGGAGAAGTGACGTGGAGTGGGGTAAGAAGAGATCAACCAACTGCTGCAGGCGACGAAAATGGGACAGGGACGAATATGACATGTGTATGCAATAAACATTAAAAAATAAGAAGGAAATTCACACACTATTTCCATCTATAAATGGAACCAACATTGTGGGTATCATCACAGTAGTTTCCATGGGAAGTATGGTGAAAACCTAAAGAAATTGCTTCTCCTGCAACATTTATAAAAAAATAGCAATACATATATTTGGATAAAATATATCACACACTTGAGAGATGAGTTGAGTTCTGATGCTTACAAACAATAGAGATGGAGAGAAGATGGACTCCACATAAAGATACTAACACTGGTTGCTTAATTAGGAAAATAAAATGACATGGCTGTTAGGAGACACATAGGATATTTATCTACATCTCACGGGTGTTATTAGGGATCCAAGTGGGCAGTCCAACGGACTACACAGACAGTCCCGCCAATGCTAAATGAGTGCAAGCATAGTTAGGTGCCTAAATAAGTGCATGCATGATTAGAAGAAAAATTAGAATCGGAAAAAGCTAGGCGGACGGGCCGGGATGATTTGGCGGACGTCGCCTGAGTCGATAGGTGTTATCCCCTGAAAAGTCAAATAGACGACAATTAGTTTAAGATAACCAAATAACTAAGCTAACTATTGCTAAAAATAAATTCATGCCACCATATTAATATGGACATCCCAGGATTAGTAGATTTGGTAATACCAGAACCGACCAATAGGTAGGAATTGCCACACTTAGCAAAAGATTTGATCACTTTCCTTTTAGGAATTGCCTGACATACACTAAAATCCTTAAGGGTCCTCTAACTCATGGTATGACAAATCTGGATGGGTTGGGGTAAGACCGGAAGATTATTCTCTAATAAAATAAGTATGCATAATATGCAAAAGGAGACCATGCTATGAGATAGATCCTACACTAGTAGAAATAGACCTTTGGTCCAGGGGTATTAGTCCCGGTTCTGCTACAAACCGCGACTAATGCCCCGGTCCCAACGGCTCTATCTGGCCACAGGGGCGGCAGACACTAGTCCCCGTTCAAACGGATCATTTAGTCCCGGTTCGTGTAACAAATCGGGAAAAAAGGGCGCTAGGCAGGCTAGGTCCGGCGCCAGACCGGGACTAAAGGTGGACCTTTAATCCCGGTTTGTTATACGAACCGGGACTAAAGGCCTGGTTATATCTTCTTCCCCAACCTGCCCGAGCCACCATTTCAAGCTGGTGGCTCCTCTCTCTTTCTTGCTTCAACAAATTCGAGTTCATGCCCAATTGTTTCTCAAGATTTGTCTATATTTTGTGGTGCCCCATCTATCCAAAGGTTCTAAAAGGTGAGCAACTTCATCCTTTGAACTCTCATTGCTATATTAGCTCATTTCATGCTCTATCTTGTAGATGGATTTGTGGATTTAGTTTGGTAGTAATTTTTGTAATGATAACATGAGATCGATGTTTAGATTCTATCTATCTTGTATTAATGTAAGGAACTCCAAGGTAAATATCACAATATGTGGATTCTATCTATATATCTTGTTTTGGCACATAGTCTCGAAATTTGATTTTAGAAGCACACACATGCATGAGTTCATCATTCTAACTAGCTAGGCACATAGTCTCGAAATTCAGATGATTCACAAATGCATCATGCCACCGTCGAGCAACAAAATATTCTTGTTCTTCTACCTGCCGTCACAAAATCCATTGCAACAAAAATGAGAACCAAAACTATGAAGGCATACATATATATATTGGCGCCCTAGCATTTTAATCATCGGTCGTTTAAGCAAAGCAAAACACGAACACTCCGTGGAGCTACCAAATTAAATTAGGGATTGCCTCTATGGCGAGCTCCTCGAAGATGTCTAAGGACGGGATCCTAAGACATCTCCGAGAAGCTCTGCCGTAGTGGTGTCCCTGCTCTCGCACACCATCTTTCAGTTTATATCTTCTCTAGCTAGATCAGTATGCTGGTGGAGCTAACTAATTTCACATATTAGGGAGTGCCTCTACGGCGAGCTCCTCGAAGATGTCTGAGGACGAGGTCCTAAGACATCTTCAAGAAGATCCACCGTAGTGGTGTCCCTAGTCTCGCACACTATCTATTTATAGATTAAGCAACACAACATAGTATCGGGCAATGAAGACATAATGTCGACACACTCACCCCTGCATAGTGCTGCACCCAAAATAGTGTCGTCATTTACTGGCTTAGTGCTGCCCACTGAGGACATAGTGTCGACATGTTGTCGCCACATCCACATTTAGTCCTGGTTGGTGCCTCCAACCGGGACTAAAGTTTCATCATATCTTTAGTCCCGGTTGTTGGCTTTAATTTTGTTTTTTAGACCAGTACTAATTTTATGATCATGATTCTGTTTGATGTACTTAATTATATAATGCAGATGAGCCGGCAATGGATGTTCGCTGACCGACTCTCTAGCGAGTTCATTAAAGGAGTGCATTCTTTTCTCCTTGTGGTCGAGGCAAACAAGCGGAATGGTTTTATGTATTGTCCATGTGGTGTCTGTCGGAATCATAAGGAATACTCTTCCTCAAGAGTCTTTCACAGCCACCTGTTTCAGTCCGGTTTCATGACCAGCTATAATTGTCGGATCAAGCACGGAGAAAGAGGGGTTATGATAGAAGACAACGAAGAAGAAGAGAATGATAACGACTATCCTACTATGTCCCCTGAATACAATGGTACTATAATGGAAGACAATGATGAAGAAGAAGATGAAGAACAAGCATCAGATTTTCCTGATGATGATCTTAGTCAGGCCATTGCTGATGGCTAGGAAGAATGTGTAACTGAAAGGGAGAGGTTGAAGTTCAAGCTGATGTTAGAGGATCACAACAAATTTTTGTACCCAAATTGTAAAGATGGGCACAAAAACTGGGTAGCACACTGGAATTGCTGCAATGGAAGGCAGAGAATGGTGTGACTGACAAAGGATTTGAAAAGTTGCTGAAAAGAATGAAGAAGTTGCTTCCAAAGGATAATGAACTGCCCTCCAGTACCTATGAAGTAAAGAAGATTGTCTACCCTCTAGGATTAGAGGTGTAGAAGATACATGCATGCATTAATGACTGCATCCTCTACCGCGGCGAGGAGTACGAGAATTTGGATGCATGCCTAGTATGCACTGCCTTGTGCTATAAGATAAGACGAGATGACCCTGGTGATGTTGAGGGCGAGCGCCGCATGAAGAGGGTTCCTGCCAAGGTGATGTGGTATGCTCCAATAATACCACGGTTGAAACGTTTGTTTAGGAACAAAGAGCATGCCAAGTTGTTGCGATGGCACTGATGGGTCATAATGGAGAAAAATCAAGATAGAGTTTCCAGACATTGCAGGTGACGCGAGGAACTTATGGTTTGGTCTAAGTACAGATGGCATGAATCCTTTTGGGGAGCAGAGCTGCATTCATAGCACCTGGCCTGTGACTCTATGTATATATAACCTTCCTCCTTAGTTGTGCATGTAGTGGAAGTTCATTATGATGTCAATGCTCATCCAAGGCCCGAAGCAACCCGGCAACGAAATTGATGTGTACATAAGTCCATTAGTTGAAGAACTCTTACAGTTGTGGCATGGACAAGGTGTACGTGTGTGGGATGAGAACAAGCAGGAGGAATTTGACCTACGAGCATTGTTGTTCATAACAATCAATGATTGGCCTGCTCTTAGTAACATTTCAGGACAGACAAACAAGGGATACAATACATGCACGCACTTTTTAAATGAGACTGAAAGTATATATTTGGATAAATGTAAGAAGAATGTGTACCCGGGGAATCGTCGTTTTCTTCCGCCCACAAACACCCTAAGAAAGAAAGGTAAGCATTTCAATGGCGAGGCAGACAGCCGGTGTAAGCCTATCCACCATACTTGTGATGATGTATTTGATATGGTGAAGGATTTAAAAGTAATCTTTGGAAAGGGTCCTGGTAGACAATCTGTTCCAAAGGATGATGTCGGACACGCACCCATGTGGAAAAACAAATCTATATTTTGGGGGCTACCCTGTTGGAAAGTCCTAGAGGTCCGCTCTGCAATTGACGTGATGCACCTGACGAAGAATATTTGCGTGATGTTTCTAGGCTTCTTGGGAGTGTATGGGAAGAATAAAGATACACCGGGACCACGGCAGGACCAACAACGTATGAAAGACCGAGACGGCATGCATCCAGAGTTGTTTGAAGGTACTGCCAGCTACGCTCTTACCAAAGAAGAGAAGGAAATATTTTTTGAAGTCCTTTACAGTATCAAGGTCCCGTCTGGTTTCTCGTTGAACATAAAGGGAATAATAAATATGACAGAGAAAATTTTAAAACCTAAAGTCTCATGACTGCCACGTGCTTATGACACAGCTGCTTCCGATTGCATTGAGGGGACTCCTACCGGAAAATGTTCGAGTGCCCATTGTGAAGATATGTGTGTTTCTCAATGCAATTTCTCAGAAGGTAATCAGTCTAGATAGTCTACCAAGGTTACAGAAAGACGTGGTCCAATGTCTTGTCAACTTCGAGTTGGTGTTCCCACCATCCTTCTTCAATATTATGACGTACCTCCTAGTTCACCTATTCGAAGAGATTAATATTCTCGGTCCTGTATTTCTACACAATATGCTCCCCTTTGAGAGGTTCATGGGAGTCTTAAATAAATATGTTCATAATCATGCTAGGCCAGAAGGAAGCACCTCAAAGGGATATGGAACAGAGGAGGTCATTGAGTTTTGTGTTGACTTTATTCCTAACCTTAAGCCCATCGGTGTTCCTGAATCACGACATGAGGGTAGACTAAGTGGAAAAGGCACGCTAGGAAAGAAATCAAGGATATGTATGGACAAACCTTCTCTCACTAAAGCACACTACACAGTTCTGCAAAGTTCCACCTTGGTGGCTCCGTATATCGAGGAACACAAGAATATTGTACACTCCAACAACCCGGGGAAGCCTGGCTCCTGGATTAGAGATGAACACATGAGGACTTTCGACGGTTGGTTGCTGACACATCTCATGAATGACATCAATGTTGGAGAGCAGTTTAACTTGTTGGCCAGGTCACCATCTTCGACTATATTGACTTTCCAAGGGTATGAGATAAATGGGAATACATTTTACACGATCGCCCAAGATAAAAAGAGCACCAACCAAAACAGTGGTGTCCGATTTGATGCAACAGATCACGAGAATGGGCAAAAGGATACATGTTATGGTTACATAGAGGAGATATGAGAACTTGACCATGGACCTTATTTTAAGGTCCCTTTTTCGGTGCAAATGGGTCAAGCTGACAGGAGGCGGGGTTGAGGTAGACAAGAAATATGGAATGAAAATAGTGGGTCTCTACAACCTTGCGTATAGAGATGAACCATTTGTCCTAGCCAATGATGTGGCTCAGGTTTTTTATGTGAAGGACATGTCTACCAAACCGAGAAAAAGGAAATATAAGAAAAACAATACAGCATACGATGAGCCAAAGCGCCACATAGTTCTTTTAGAAAAAAGAAACATCGTGGGGGTGGAGGATAAGACAGACATCTCAGAAGATTATGATAAGTTTCATGAAATTCCGGCCTTCGATGTGAAGGATGACCCAAGCATCCCGTTAAGTAAGGAAGATGCTCCATGGTTACGGATTAGAAGAAAACCCTAACAATAGAGAGGTGTGGATGTTGGTGATGTACAATATTATTAAACCTTTATTTTTAATGATCTGCTTATATATATGGATATGAACTGTCTCGATCTCAATAGGGAGTTTTGCAACTTGTTGTGGCTAACAACAAAGACATTTATTAATATTAAAACGTAAAAAATAGTCATAATCATATCTAGCCCTTTAGTACATAGCTTCAGGGTCGTCTTCAGAATCGTCATCGTCATCATCGTCGCTTGTAGCACGCGGCTGGATCCTCAGCCCTTCCTCGGCTTGTGCATGGGGGAACGGGGGAGGGGGAACCTGCCACTCCGGCCTCGGATTCACGACGCACGGGGGAGGGGGATCCCGGATGACGACCCCGGTACGCCCTCGTCCTTCACCAACACCACCATTCTTGTTGCTATGCGGCTAGTGAAAGTGCTGGTACCTCGGGCGAGGATGGTCTCCCATGGCGATGTAGCGCATCACGCCGGCAATAGTCCAGTTCGCCCACCACAGGCGGTGACCGGCCTCGTTGTGGTTCACTAGGGGCAGGTCGTCACCCTCGTATCTGGCGAGCTCCCTTTCCCGCCGGTTTGCGAAGAAGGCATTCTAGGTGTCGAGGTTGTCGAGTTACCAGTGGGGATCCATCCGCTGCTCCAGCGTGAGCTCAAGGTAGAATTGGTTTGTGATGGCCTCCTGGCAGGCCGAACCTTGAGGCAAGAGAGGAACAGGAACCCCTCCAGCGCTCAGCATCCAGCCAGTGGGCAGCCGGTACCCTAGCGGGCATGGGTAGCTGGAGGCGTATAGTGCCTCGGTCTCCTCAAGCGTCAGAAAGGCCCAGTAAGAGGTGTCCATTGTTGTGAGAGAGAAGGTGTGGATGTGTGGATGGACATGGCGGTTGATGGCCCAAAATATATCGAGCTCGTTGGGGAACCCCAAAAGGAAGGTATGGTGAGCACATCAGCAAGTTTTCCCTCATTTATGAAACCAAGGTTATCGAACCAGTAGGAGCAAGGAAACACCTCCAAGGTGTTGTTTCCAACTTGGAATCATTCACAACACAACCACAGAACTTTGCCCCAACTTACAGTGAGGTTGTCAATCTCACCGGTTTTGCTGAAAACAAAGGATTAAACGTATTGTGTGGAAGATACTAATTGCTTGTAGAAAGTAAACAGAAAACATTAAATAGATTGTACATGGATGGTAAAAGAAAGTACCGGGGTCCATAGTTCACTAGTGGTGATTCTCCTAAAGATAGATGACATGTTGGGTGAAAAAATTACAGCGGGGCAATTGACAAACACCGAGAAAGCATTCATACATATACTAATCATCTTGACTCCTATGAGATTTGATTGGGCATTACAACATTATACATAGACCGCAATCCAACTGCATCTATGACTAATAATCCCCCTTCAGGTTATCATCCAAACCCCCTCCAATATTAAGTTGCAAGCAACAGATAATTGCATTAAGCATTACGTGTAAAGTAAACAATATGATTGTTCTATGAACAAAGGATTGCCGTTTTCTCCCTAGTAGAAACAACACATCTAGTACCTTAGAGATTTCTGTCACTTCCCCAGATTACTAGAGGCATGAACCCACTATCGAGCATAAATACTCCCTCTTGGAGTTGCTAGCATCTACTCGGCCAAGATAGCTACTAACAACGGAGAGCATGCAAGATCACAAATAACAAAGACATGATAGAATCAATAATCAATCTGAAATAGCATCTCAATATCCATCGGATCCCCGCAAACAAAACATGTAGGATTACAAATAGATGATCTTTATCATGAACGGAGCTCACAAGATCTATACATGGTAGCACAAAGGAGAAGAACCAACCATCTAGCTACTACATGGACCCGTAGTCCAAGGATGAACTACTCACGCATGACACCGGAGGCTTGCATGGTGATGAAGAAGGCTTCCAGGGTGAATTCTCCCCTCCGGCAGGGTGCCGGGAAGAGCTTCAGATCCCTCCCGATCTAGGGATAGAGATGACGGTGGCTACAGACTCTTTTGTGGAATTTTAGTCAGGTACTTAGGGTTTCTGTATCGGAGGCATCTTATAGGGGAAAGGAGAGGCCGAGGGGGTTCCCTAGGAGGCCACACCACCCCCTGGTGCCGGCCATGCCTGGCCGCACGGCCAGGTGGTGTGGCCAGCCTATGGCCCCTCTCCATCTCGTATTCTGGCTCTGTGTCCCCCTCGGTGAAATATTGACTTTGGCTTTTGTCCCGTCCAATTCCGAGAATATTCATTTTCTGACTTCCTTGGAACCAAAAGCAACAGAAAACATGCAGCTGGCACTGTGGCATCTTGTTAATAGGTTAGTCCAAGAAAGTGTATAAAAATACTCAAAAGTGTGGACAAAACATAAGAAAGTAGATATAAAACAAGCATGGAACATCAAAAATTATAGATACGTTAGCAACGTATAAACATCCCCAAGCTTAACTCCTGCCCATCCTCGAGTAGGTAAGTGATAAAAAGAAAGAATAATTTTTGAGGTGACATGCACCATCATAAACTTGATCAAAGTATTTGTAAAGCATTGGTAGCTGGGATCATAGTACTTTAACATAGCATGAAAGATATAGTTCTAACAATAAGACATAGCAACTATGTTGTAACATGAAAAGGCACAAACAAAAGATTCATGAATAACAATGCTTTGCAAGACGTTTGTTTGTTTCACATAAATAAAGCATAATGAGAATGGTATTTAGTTTGGCCCTCATAGAGTAGCAAAACATAAATGCATAGGACACCTTCAAAGTTCATAAAAGTGACTAGATACAAATAGTTTAAGAAGAAGCAATATCAAAGTTATGCATCAATCAACAAGTCTTGGAGCAATGCACATAGAACTAAGAATGGTCACTATGCTCTCTTGTAACACCCTCGAATCGGCCCTATGCAAGTTTTAGCGATTCCCGCCAAAACCCGCATAGAAGCGATTCAAAGATGCCCACCATGCACTTGCGTGCGGGTGGAAAATGAAGTAATACCATTACACAGTAGTCTACGATGGAACCCACAAAACATATATATACAACAACGACTCCATGAGTCAAAAATACAGATATACAATACAAAGATCCAAACCACCTTGAAACGATACCACATCCGAGTACTGATAAGATGCAAATGGGGCTAAGAGCCCTGAAGAAAAACCAATGGTGTCCATAACCCTGCCCAGGCCAAGCCGGAAGGGTAACCCTGCTAACGACGTCTATCTCAAACCTGCTAAAACAAAAGGGGTGCCGACAAAGGGCAAAGGAAAAAGAGGAGCGTCAGTACTGAGGCCAGTACACGGCGAGGCTAGAATTCGGCGGCTCTCGCCTACTTAGGTATGGTGGACTGAAGCGGTAGCGAAGCATGCACTAAATAACCTATAGAGACTTGAAACCACTGTCGGTATTAGAGAGGGATAAGAAAAGACCTATTCGGGACCAACCTGGTACTAACACCAATCGTACCCATCCTGGTATTCCCCCTAGACCAATCGAGGAAGTCAAACCGAGGAACTCACACAGTTGGCAGTTTTATTCATTCCATTATAGTTGCAGCACTTACTAGTCACATATAGATAGCATGAGTCATCCCAAACCCAGCAGTTGTTGGCACTTTTATTTAATTCCATTGGAGTTGCGATACTTACTAGGCGGTATAACATGACACGATACACCCCAGTTCCACCAGTTGTTGGCACTTTTATTATCCATTCCGTTGTAGTGAAGCTGATTACTAGTCACATATTAAGTCAAATTTATAGCACTACTTTAGTTATGCTTGTCTATGTTCGAGATACTGTGCTCCAAGTTGTCCATAACCGCGGACACGGCTTTCAGAAAGATTTACCCTGCAGGGGTGCACAAATAGCAACACACACACGATCAACCTCGGAAAAACCAAATCAAAACCCAACGAGGCTTTCACGACAAAGCAATCACAGGATACACAAATATTTCAGGGGGACACCCCACTAAGCTACCCACAACGAAGCTGGCCGGCTCCGAGATGGACCCAGGGTTTGTGTCAATGGCTGTAAACGACTGGAAACCCGAAAGTGTGAATGGTCTTGTCGATACCGCGAAAACACTCCACGTTCCAAAACAGTACAGGTGCTCCACGCACAATCATAAATAAAGCAAAAAAGCATGGCATAAGAACAGGCTAGTAATAAAGCCCCAAACTAGTTTGTGGCCCCAAGAAATAAGAAATGAATCAAGCTCTGGCTAAGGGGATCCATAGGGTCTCCTGGATGTGGATAGTGCGAATAATCGAGGAACATGTATCAAGTACTCGGGCCTATGGGACACAAGTAGACTTAGAAACCAAATAGAATATATTGCCCACCGGTGCCTATTTCATTAGTTATCCCAGCAATTTAATAGTTGTATTTAAAGTCATGATCATCTTCACCGTAAAGCATATGACAACATTCCAACAACTGTGTGGTACTTCACGACACGGGATCGCTCCTGAGGAAGCGACTACGACTCGCAAGACCATCTATCTACCAAACAACAAGTAATAGGAGGTGTCCAAGGCAATATAAAGGTTGCACAGAATATATATCTGGTACGGAACACTAAAGCATCGTGACACGGATAGCAATAGATCAACAGGAGGAGATAAAGACTATAAATGCAAAATAGGTAGAAAGAGGGAGAATGCTCGCATGGGAAACATAGCCGAAGATTCATTATCCGAAGAACTTGTCGATACTCGCATCAACTCAAGGGCCTAATCCGTGAAGAAGCAAAGCACTAAAAGAAACACCGGATGCACTATTTAATACTAGGCAAAAGATCCGGCATGATGTATGTATGATACAGGACATGGCAATGATGCGATGCAATTAGACAATATTAAGCGGAACCGGGGCATCGACAATTAATTAATGGTTCAAGTTATTTACATACCCCGCAATTTAAATGTTGTCTTAACAAGGCAAAACATGGTATCGGTTCGCTATACAAATTTAAATGACGACAATATGAGACTAGAAAATCCCGCATATGGTCTCCATATTTAATTTAGGTGAATAGTCTAAATACCCACAGACAACCACAATATGTATGCGAGTATGAATGATTTAATATGCAACAACTATAGATGTCATATATTATAAAAATAGGGGTCTCGGAAAGGAGATCACATTTTGGGGTCGAAGATCTTGAGGATTCTGAGGGTGTTCTGGTTCGGGATCGGCGGGATCGATCTTATGGTCGACGAGATCAGGGTCTTTGGGTCCAAGAAGGGAACCTGGGCACTCCGTCTAGATGACCTAATGGATCCGAGAAGGAGGACTTTGGGTCAAACATCTTCGCCTTCAGCCATGATGGCGGCCTCGTCGATGATTCGAGCATCGACAGTTCATGAGCACACGAGCAGTTGGCGAGGAGTGGCGAAGCACCGGAATGGGGGACCTGAATCTGAGACCAACCAAGCCATGTTCTGATTCTATTGTTCCAAACTCAAAAGGATACAAAAATAGCCGCTACACCATACTAACCACCATGGCAGATATGCATGCCAAGACATGGGCATGAAGTGGAGGAGCTCACGGGGCTCGCATGGACGGTCGGGCACGGGGAAGCGCGTGGGACGGCACGAGACAAAGGCGAGTAGGATCTTGCGGCCGCGCTACAGGGGAAGACCGTCGGGCGCCTGGCCAGAGTGAGCTCGGTCAGCGACATTGGCTTGCTGCTGGGACAGGACGGCGCGCTTGCGGGGCTGGCGGTGGCTCGGGGCAGCGGTCACGGGCAAAGCGGGTCAGTGAGGAGCTCGAGGGAAACACGTGTGGCGGCGGTGCTCGCTGTCAGGGTAGGGCGGCGAGCTCCAGGGGAAAAGGGCGACGATGTTGGCCGAAGAGGGTAGCGGTGCCCTAGGATCGAGGGAGAGGTGGCGGCGGGAGTTCGCGAGGTCGGGGTAGGGTCACGGTGCTGCAGACGCTGCGTTGGCCGGTGAGACAACCGAGAGGAAGGGGCCGTGGAGGCGGGACTCTGGCCGCGGAGGGGAGCCGACGGTGCTGCGGGAGGAGGCCGAGGCGAGGCAGCGGCCTGGCAGCAGTGGGCCGGGGAGAGAGGAAGGCGGCGGCCGATGGCGGGCTTGGTGATGCGGGTGAGGGAGGCGGCGGCGATCGAGGGAGATGGGGGCTCACGAGTAGTAGGTGGGGATCACGAGGGAGCGGGCGGTGCAAGGTGGGACCGGGTTCGGTCGCTAGCGGCTGAGCTGGTTGGCGACGGGGTGGATAGGATAGATGGGGTGGAGTTAGGGTTTAGCTGAGCTCTAGAGAAGATTAGGGTTAGGTTTTATGGGGCCGAGGTTGTAGGTGGCCTAGCCTACTGGCTGGGCTGCCTCCCCGATAAAATATTTTATTTTATTTAGTTTTTTTCTTTTAAGAGACATCTGCAAATAGTTTCTAGGCAAATAAAAATATATCCGGAAGGACCGGGTTTTATCATTTGAAAATAAGAAGGGGATATTTAGAAAATAAAGATAGGCTTTTATAAAATAGTTTTTGGCAAAAAGATGCATGATGACAATAATGCTCAAATGCAATGTGGCATGATGACATGAGCATGTTGTCATGAGGATGCAATGCACAAAGTAAGAATAACACGCGATTTTCTAGTAGTGGGTTTATCGGGGTGCTACAATTTGACACCACTAACAATGGATCTCGCCCTCGAGATCCGCCTCATGGTACGGGGAAGAAGGCCGATGATCTGGATATTTTCGCTCCGTGTAGATCCTCGCGACACCACTAACAAAGATCATGCTTCATCTTGAATCGACACCATCAACAAGAGATCGTTGCTCGCGTTCGTCGAGAGAACACTACTAGAAAATCGTGTGTTATTTTTATTTTGTGCATCATCATGATAGCATGCTCGTATCATCATGCCACATTGCATTTGAGCATCATCATCTTCATGCATATGTGTTGTTCTAAACATATTTTTGGTAAAGCTCTGTTTTTGTTTTTGCTAAATACCCTCTCTTATTTCAAAATATTATTTGATTAAAACTATTTATAAAAAATTGGTTTCATTACGGAAACAGAACAGAAAATGTTTTTTTAAAGAGGGAGGCAGACCTCCCAGCCGGACAGATCAAGCCCATCCCGACCGGAGGCCCACCTACAACCTCCACCTACCGAAACCCTAGTTACCCAAACCCCACTCCCTCCACCTTGCCGCCGCCACAGCGCACTCACCCGCGTGCTGAACCCAGCCCCGTAACCCCCACCTATTCCCGCTACCGACAACACCCACCGCGGCCTCGCGAGTCACGAGCCACCCACGCGTCACGCCAGCACCCTGCCTGTGACCCCACCACCCATCGTGACCCCACCACGATCGATCCCTACCCCGCTCCCTCTCCATCCCCGTGAGCGACCCCACCACGAGTCGCCTCTCTCCCTCGCGCACGGTTCCTCCCGCACGCCAACTGCTCCGACGAGATCCCCACCATCCCCGCCGCCCTCTGCTTCCTCGCCTGGCCTAGGTGTTGCCGCTCGCCCCGTCGCCGGCATGCGCCTCGCCCACCTCCTCCTCTGCATGCCTCTGCGCCGACCACCTTCCGCGTCACCTCGTCGCCTGCGTGTGCGCCCGCGGCACCTGCGAGCCCCACCGCGTCGGCCTCCACAATCACAGACCGGGAGCACCGCCGTCGCCTCACCGCCTTTGTGTAGCATAGCCACCAAGCACGCTCGCAGGCGCCACCTACGCCACCCTCCCGGAGGCCACCATCGCCTTCTCCCTTCTGGCCGTGAGCCCATCGACGCGGCCCTTGTAGAGCTCCTCCGGCCGCACCGTCCTCTTCAACTGCCGCCGCCGTCGACCCGCGACCTCGCTGCAGAGCCGCCTGGCGCGTGCCACCCGAGCAGGCCCTACACCGACCTCGCCCTTCGCCACCGGCATGCCCTCCCTCGAGTTCCTGCTTTTGTGCCTCCATGGGATCAACCCTCGGTAGTTCCGGCCGCGTCCTGAAACTCCTCCCCACCCCTCTTCTGGCCGCCGTCGCGTCGTCTCCCCTTCGCTGCTCTGCTCCTCCCTGTCCGCGAGCGCCTCCACCTGCTGCAAGCCGGCCTCGCGGGAACCTCCTCTGTCCGCGGCCAGAGACCCCTCCCCGCCTCGTCGAGCAAGCACTACCGCCCGCGTGCGAGTCCCGCCACCGAGCCAGTTTGTTGCCATCCGGATGTATCCCGTCAGCAAGGTGTTCGAGTTAATGTATGAATGGGACACGGGCCTCCGCGTAGTGTCCTATTTAGTGTCTGCTGTCGTGTTTTGGTGATATGTCTTCGGTAGAAGACTATTACAAGTTCTCTCGAGTTGACAAGCTCATTGCCAAGATCTCCTTCCCGGTACCATGACCCCGAGCCATCGACGAGGAACCGCGAACCCGAACCCGGAGATCTCCGTCACGGAACAATAAGTCCTTTGGGGTGGAACCGACAAGATCTACCTCACGGACCCCAAGACCTACTTCCCGGACTCCAAAGAAGGATCCTCGAAGACCGATCCTGCTGAGCCCGAACCCCCATCGAACCCTCGACACCCAAGATCTTCGGACCTTAATGTGTGACCCCTTTTTCCAAGACCTCTATTTTTATAAATGACATATAAATTGTTGCATATTAAATTGTTCATACTTACATGCATATTGTGGGTGTTTAGGGCTATCTCGACGATTCACCTAAATGAAATATGGAGACCATATGCGGCTTTCTTATATTAGCTCCATTTAAATTTGTGTAGCGAACCGATGCCATGTTTTGCCTTGTTAAGTCAACATTTAAATTACGGGGTATCTAAACAACATGAATCTATTAATTAATTGTCGGGACCCCGCTTCCGCTTAATATTGCCTAGTCGCATTGCATCTGTACCATGTCATACATCATATATGCATCATGTTGATCTTCTACCATAGTATTAAATAGTGCATCCGGTGTTTCTTTTAGTGTTTGCTTCTTCACGGATTAGGCCATTGAGTGGATGCGAGTATCGACAAGTCCTTCGGATAATGTATCTTCGGCAATGTTTCCCAGGCGAGCATTCTCCCCCTTTCTACATATTTTGCATTTATAGTCTTTATTTCCTCCTGTTGCTCTATTGCTATCCATGTCGTGATGCTTTAGTGTTCCGTACCAGATATATTCCGTGCAGCCTTTATATTGCCTTGGACACCTCCTATTACCTATTGTTTGGTAGATAGATGGTCTTGCGAGTCGTAGTCGCTTGCTCAGGTGCGATCCCGTGTCGTGAAGTACCACACAGTTGTTGGAATGTTGTCATATGCTTTACGGTGGGAGGATCATGACTTTAAATACAACTATTAAATTGCTGGGATAACTAATGAAACAGGCACCGATGGACAATATAAGCTATTTGGTTTTTCATGTCCACTTGTGTCCCGTAGGCCCCGAGTACTTGATAACTATTCCTTGATTATTCGCACTATCCACATCCGGGAGACCCTATGGATCCCCCTTAGCAAGAGCTTGATTCATTTCTTATTTATTGGGGCCACAAAGTAGTTTGGGGGTTTATTACTATCATGTACTTATGCCATGCTTTACTGTTTTATTTACGATTGTGCGTGGAGCACCTGTACTGTTTTGGAACGTGGAATGTTTTCGCGGTATCGACAAGCCCAGTCACACTTTCGGGTTCCCAGTCGTTTACAGCCATTGACACAAACCCTGGGTCTGTCTCAGAGCCGGCCAAGTTCATTGTGGGTAGCTTAGTAGGGTGGCCCCCCGAAATGATTTACGAATCCTGTGATTGCTTTGTCGTGAAAGCCTCGTTGGGTTTTGATTTGGTTTTTCCGAGGTTGATCGTGTGTGTGTTGCTATTTGTGCACCCCTACAGGGTAAATCTTTCTAAAAGCCGTGTCCGCGGTTATGGACGACTTGGAGCACTGTATCTCGATCATAGACAAGCATAACTAAAGTAGTGCAATAAATTTGACTTAATATGTGACTGGTAATCAGCTTCACTACAATGGAATGGATAATAAAAGTGCCAACAACTAGTGGAACTGGGGTGTATCATGTCATGTTATACCTGCCTAGTAAGTATCGCAACTCCAATGGAATGAAATAAAAGTGCCAACAACTACTGGGTTTAGGATGTCACATGCTAATTGTATCTGACTAGTAAGTACTGCAACTACAACTGAATGGTTAACCAAAATTGCCCCCTATTTATGCTATCAGGATGACTCATGCTATCTATATCTGACTAGTAAATGCTGCAACTATAATGGAATGAATAAAACTGCCAACTGTGTGAGTTCTTCGGTTTGACTTCCTCGTGTGGTATCGAGGGGGAATATCAGGATGGGTATGATTGGTGTTAGTATAAGGTTGGTTCCGAATAGGTCTTTCTTATCCCTCTCTAATAGTCAACAATTTTATTGAGTCTTTATAGGTTGTTTAGTGCATGCTTCGCTCCCGCTTCAGTCCACCATACCTATGTAGGCGAGAGCAGCCAAATTCTAGCCTCGCCGTGTACTGGCCTCAGTACTGACGCTCTTCTTTTTCCTTTGCCCTTTGTCGGCACCCCTTTTGTTTTAGCAGGTTTGAGATCGACGTCGTTAGCAGGGTTACCCTTCCGGCTTGGCCTGGGCAGGGTTATGGACGCCATTGATTATTCTTCAGGGCTCTTAGCCCCATTTGCATCTTATCCGTACTCGGATGTTGTATCGTTTTCAAGGTGATTTGGATCTTTGTACTGTATATCTGTATTCTTGACTCAGTGAGTCATTGCTGTATATATATCTGTTCTGTGGGTTCCATCGTGGACTATTGTGTAATGATATTACTTCGTTTTCCACCCGCACGAAAGTGCCTGGTGGGCGTCCTTGAATCGTTTCTATGCGGGTTTGGTGGGAAACGCTAAAACTTGCATAGGGACGATCCGAGGGTGTTACATAAAGGTATCGAAAGAAAAGTCCACCTCTAACTTCCAAGGAAGGAGTAAAGATTGCATCGGTCCACCATACAATGTACAAAAGCGAATGCTAAGAGTAGTGGTATGGTCGCGAATCCATCCCGCACTCAAAGCATTACTCGGTACATGAATTGAAGAATCATGCGACCAACTCTAGGAATTCAGACTGAAGATCTTGACAAGCGATATTCGGATAATAAAGGAATGATGCAGGCTCTTCTTTGGATCTGACGTAGATGAGGAAGTTGTGTTGGAAAACACCAGAAGGCACAAGAAGGAACAAAGAGAAGTCCAACAGATGAAGGATTCCTCAAATAGGATGAAGACCGAATGTAGAAGCACCATTAACAAACAAGGAAGCAAAACCCTGAAGGTACGACGAAAACCCAACCACGAGAATTCCTAGACTTTAGGAAAAGATAAGAGAGCGGATTCAAAACACGCAGAGGTAAGACGAGAATAGCATAGGGGTAAGGTGTAAAATCAGACCTAATCAGATCTATCCAACCAATTTTGTAAAATAGTTTTGACACTCTACATCGACCGTTAGCTAGGTTATCCTACAGGCTGGACCAGTGGGGTATCGCAACTGCTGGGCTCTGATACCACTCTGTAACACCCTCGAATCGGCCCTATGCAAGTTTTAGTGATTCCCGCCAAAACCCGCATAGAAGCGATTAAAAGATGCCCACCAGGCACTTGCGTGCGGGTAGAAAATGAAGTAATACCATTACACAATAGTCAACGATGGATCCTACAAAACATATATATACAACAACGACTCCATGAGTCAAAAATACAGATATACAATACAAAGATCCAAATCACCTTGAAACGATACAACATCCGAGTACGGATAAGATGCAAATGGGGCTAAGAGCCCTGAAGAATAACCAATGGCGTCCATAACCCTGCCCAGGCCAAGCCGGAAGGGTAACCCTGCTAACGACGTCTATCTCAAACCTGCTAAAACAAATGGGGTGCCGACAAAGGGCAAAGGAAAAAGAGGAGCGTCAGTACTGAGGCCAGTACACGGCGAGGCTAGAATTCGGCGGCTCTCGCCTACATAGGTATGGTGGACTGAAGCGGCAGCAAAGCATGCACTAAATAACCTATAGAGACTTGAAACCACTGTCGGCTATTAGAGAGGGATAAGAAAAGACTTATTCGGGACCAACCTGATACTAACACCAATCATACCCATCCTGGTATTCCCCCTCGAGACCAAACGAGGAAGTCAAACCGAGGAACTCACACAGTTGGCAGTTTTATTCATTCCATTATAGTTGCAGCACTTACTAGTCACATATAGATAGCATGAGTCATCCCAAACCCAGCAGTTGTTGGCACTTTTATTTAATTCCATTGGAGTTGCGATACTTACGAGGCGGTATAACATGACACGATACACCCCAGTTGCACCAGTTGTTGGCACTTTTATTATCCATTCCGTTGTAGTGAAGCTGATTACTAGTCACATATTAAGTCAAATTTATAGCACTACTTTAGTTATGCTTATCTATGATCGAGATACTGTGCTCCAAGTCGTCCATAACCGCGGACATGGCCTTCAGAAAGATTTACCCTGCAGGGGTGCACAAATATCAACACAGACACGATCAACCTCGGAAAACCAAATCAAAACCCAACGAGGCTTTCACGACAAAGCAATCACAGGATTCGTAAATCATTTCAGGGGGCCACCCCACTAAGCTACCCGCAACGAAGTTGGCCGGCTCCGAGACAGACCTAGGGTTTGTGTCAATGGTTGTAAACGACTGGGAACCCGAAAGTGTGACCGGGCTTGTCGATACCGCGAAAACATTCCACGTTCCAAAACAGTACAGGTGCTCCACGCACAATCGTAAATAAAGCAGTAAAGCATGGCATAAGTACAGGATAGTAATAAAGCCCCAAACTACTTTGTGGCCCCAAGAAATAAGAAATGAATCAAGCTCTGGCTAAGGGGGATCCATAGGGTCTCCCGGATGTGGATAGTGCCAATAATCAAGGAATAGGTATCAAGTAATCGGGACCTACGGGACACAAGTGGACATGAAAAACCAAATAGCATATATTGTCCATCGGTGCCTCTTTCATTAGTTATCCTAGCAATTTAATAGTTGTATTTAAAGTCATGATCCTCCCACCGTAAAGCATATGACAACATTCCAACAATTGTGTGGTACTTCACGACATGGGATCGCACCTGAGCAAGCGACTACGACTCGCAAGACCATCTATCTACCAAACAACAGGTAATAGAAGGTGTCCAAGGCAATATAAAGGCTGCACGGAATATATATGTGGTATGGAACACTAAAGCATCACGACACGGATAGCAATAGATCAACAGGAGGAAATAAAGACTATAAATGCAAAATAGGTAGAAAGGGGGAGAATGCTCACCTGGGAAACATAGCCGAAGATTCATTATCCGAAGAACTTGTCGATACTCGCATCAACTCAACGGCCTAATCCGTGAAGAAGCAAAGCACTAAAAGAAACACCGGATGCACTATTTAATACTACGGCAAGAGATCCGGCATAATGTATGTATGATATAGGACATGGCAATGATGCGATGCAATTAGACAATATTAAGCGGAACCGGGGCCCCGACAATTAATTAATGGTTCAAGTTATTTAGATACCCCGCAATTTAAATGTTGTCTTAACAAGGCAAAACATGGTATCGGTTCGCTACACAAATTTAAATAAAGACCATATAAGACTAGAAAAGACCGCATATGGTCTCCATATTTAATTTAGGTGAATAGTCTAAATACCCCCAAACAACCACAATATGTATGCGAGTATGAATCATTTAATATGCAACAACTATAGATGTCATATATTATAAAAATAGGGGTCTCGGAAAGGGGTTCACATTTTGGGGTCGAAGATCTTGAGGATTCCGAGGGTGTTCTGGTTCGGGATCGGCGGGATCGGTCTTGTGGTCGACGAGATATGTGTCTTCGGGTCCAAGCAGGGAACCTGGGCGCTCCGTGTAGATGACCTAATGGATCCAAGAAGGAGGACTTTGGGTCCAGCATCTTCGCCTTCAGCCATGATGGTGGCCTCGTCAATGATTCGAGCATCGGCAGTTCATGAGCACACGAGCAGTTGGCGAGGAGTGGCGAAGCACCGGCATGGGGGACCTAAATATGAGACCAACCAAGCCATGTTCTGATTCTATTGTTCCAAACTCAAAAGGATACAGAAATAGCTGCTACACCACACTAACCACCACGGTAGATATGCATGCCAAGACATGGGCATGAACCGGACGAGCTCACGGGGCTCGCATGGACGGCCGGGCACGGGAAAGCGCATGGGACGGCACGAGACAAAGGCGAGTAGGATCTTGCGGCCGTGCTGCAGGGGCAGACCGTCGGGCGCCTGGCCGGAGTGAGCTCGGGCAGCGACGTTGGCTTGCTGCTGGGACAGGACGGCACGCTCGTGGGGCTGGCGGCGGCTCAGGGCAGCGGTCACGGGCAGAGCGGGTCGGTGAGGAGCTCGAGGGAAACACGTGCGGCGGTGGTGCTCGCTGTCGGGGTAGGGTGGCGAGCTCTAGGGGAAAAGGGCGACGATGTCGGCCGAAGAGGGCAGCGGTGCCCTAGGATCGAGGGAGAGGTGGCGGCGGGAGTTCGCGAGGTCGGGGTAGGGTCACGATGCTGCAGACGCTGCGTTGGCCGGCGAGGCAACCGAGAGGAAGGGGCCGCGGAGGCGGGACTCTGGCCGCGGAGGGGAGCCGACGGTGCTGCGGGAGGAGGCCGAGGCGAGGCAGCGGCCTGACAGCAGTGGGCCGGGGAGAGAGGAAGGCGTCGGCCGATGGCGGGCTTGGTGATGCGGGTGAGGGAGGCAGCGGCGATCAGGGGAGATGGGGGCTCACGAGTAGTAGGTGGGGATCACGAGGGAGCGGGCGGTGCGAGGTGGGACTGGGTTCGGTCGCTAGCGGCTGAGCTGGTTGGCGACGGGGTGGATAGGATTGATGGGGTGGAGTTAGGGTTAGGGTTTAGCTGAGATCTAGAGAAGATTAGGGTTAGGTTTTATTGGGCCGAGGTTGTAGGTGGCCTAGCCTACTGGCTAGGCTGCCTCCCCGGTAAAATATTTTATTTTATTTAATTTTTTTTATTTTAAGAGACATCTGCAAATAGTTTCTAGGAAAATAAAAATATATCCGGAAGGACCGGGTTTTATCATTTGAAAATAAGAAGGGGATATTTAGAAAACAAAGATAGGCTTTTATAAAATAGTTTTTGGCAAAAAGATGCATGATGACAATGATGCTCAAATGCAATGTGGCATGATGACATGAGCATGTTGTCATGAGGATGCAATGCACAAAGTAAGAATAACACGCGAGTTTCTAGTAGTGGGTTTATCGGGGTGCTACATCTCTCAATAGGTGTATAAAGATAGAAGATGGAGACTCAACATAAAAATAAAAGAAAGGCCTTCATAGAAGGAAGCAGGGATTCAAGTCTCATAAAGAGCTTCCAAAAATTATGGTAATTACTAGTTTTCATCTCTCATTGTCCCTATCATAAGCATCTTTACGTGATTAAGGTTAAAGTGACACAACTAAACGGATATGCTTGACAAGTTATAAATTGAAATCTCATGCCCCTTACTTACGAGTACCGAACCTCATGCTACTCAACTTATGTCACAAGTAAGATCTTGCCATTGTAAGTACATATGTATCATAGAGAACCACCAACAGGGTACCCCTTGCACATGATACAAGAGCTATCCCATAATCAAAATAACAAGGCAAGCAGACAATGAGCATCTCAGCGATCTTTTATTTACTATTTGCATAGGTTTTTATTGAGGATGCTTCATAGAGTGCTCATTATTGTTATACTGCAAGTTTTCACCATAATTAGGCATGTCTTAGGCTAGCGGCCCAGGCGTTTCTCTAAACACATACAAACTCCATGATCTTACAAGCTCTCCTTTTATTTTACACCGCCGGGATCCATAAGCAAAAGAATCATGATATCAACGGAATATAAGTGCAACTAGCCATCGTTTGGCGTGGCGCATGCCGCGCCCGTATCTTGAGCCCGTCATTAGGAGTCAGTGGAATGCATCACACAGGGAGCGTATTTTAAGCCCCATGTCTCGACCCGTCACTAGGACTACACCGAGCATTTGGAACTATGGTGTTGTTTGATGTGATAGATGCAAACCGATCTTGCCATGAGTTATGAATAGAACGTTGAACTGGGTTCACATCAATATAAACACAGATTTAATAAAGCAAAATTAACAAACATAATGCACTTTGATCATATGCATAGCATATTCCGATCTCTCTTTCTTGTGTCATATCTCCGGTTCAAAAGTCACAATGTTATAAAAGGAGTAAAATTGCATCCAACGAAGATATGAATAGAACGATGAACTGGGTTCACATCAACACAAACACAGATTTAATAAAGCAAAATTAACAAACATAATGCACTTTGATCATACGCATAGAATATTCCGATTTCTCTTTCTTGTGTCGTATCTACGGTTCAAAATAACAATGTCATAAAAGGACGAAAATTACATCCACAAAGATCAATTATATAATTCCACCACTCGGTTAGTTCTAAAGAGCTGCAATTTTCCTAAAAAAGAACAGTGAAAACAATACAACGCAATACAATGAGTATTATGAAGTTCAGTATGCTGAGTGTATGCAATATAAAATGACCGAAAACGTTTCTTATGTAGCACATCTCCTACCGAAGAGGGATGATATATTTATTTGACCTCTTTAATTTAGTCGTGCTTAGTAACTTCTTGCTTGAGCTGATTGCTTAGGACTCTTTTCAGTAGATTTGCTCAAAGCACTCGTCAGGAACATGAGACAACTTTGACGTAGCTCATCTGTCAGGAGAAACAATTCCAGTTCCCTTACTAAGTGTATGTCCATTTGATAATCGAATAGTGAAACAATATAAGCTCAGAGACAGAAAAGGATAGTGAAACAATTTAAGTGTGAAGACATTTTCTAAGAAAAAATACATATAAGCAAAAAATACGAAGCAAACATGCGTCTAGCCATGGTTATGTTGGGCAGCAGGAATTATCACCCATTCAAAAGATACTTCACTTTTCAGGGGGAGAAGCTAGCATGTTTAAGTAAATCGTACAGTTAACTCAAAAACTACTTATTTTGATAGCGAAGCCATAAAGTTGCATCATTTGCGTGCCCACCAGGGACAATAATTTTTTTTGGATCGAAGCAAATGCAGTACAACAGTGAAACGAGGGGGCATACCAATTACCTGCTCAAAGACCTCCTGGACCGAAAGTTGAAGTGCTATAGCTAGATAAAATGGTTCGATTGTAAGTAGAATCAGCTATTCGGGCCATCGCGATGGTGAGCCCCCTGAAATTGTTAGGGTACCTTTCGCCTCGAACCATTGTTCTGAGGGATCCCCTCGGCTCGGGCTCGCGGTCGCCACGGTTGGAGAGGATGTGACGCATATTGTGCGTCTAGAGAGCTCGGCAGGCTTGGTTGGCGGCGATATGGATTCGTGCGTCAATCGGCTGGACTTGGCGGTGACCGTGTTGTGCACTGGTCGCGGCTCGGTGGTGGAATTTGCGGGGTTTGCTATCCGCGGCTGGAGCTGTTGTGGCTCGGGTAGTGGGCAGTTGACGGCGTTGGCGACCGTCCATTCACCGGGACGGCCGCTGAAGGCCGCGCGACTGCCACTCGAGTGGGAGTACATCCGCCCCCATGGGTCGACCCCCGCGGTTTGCTGTTGCACCGCTCTGACGAGTAGGGTCTGAGCGTACTTGACCTGCAGCGTGCCCTCTCCCGTGAGGATGAGGTTGGCGACTTGACATTGTCCATCGGGGTGGAGTAGAGTAGGAGCCTGTTGGCGTCGAGCTCCTGTGGCGCGATCATGATCCGCGGCTGCTCCGGGGGAGGCGAGCGGCAGGGTGGTGGTGGGGCTCCATGTGCAGGCGCCCTAGCGGTCAGGCGACTGTCGCCTAGTGGCGCGTTGCGGCAGCGGTCGAGCTCGGCCGCACGTGCGGGGTCGCGCTCATCATCGAAGTTCAGGGTGCAGCCTTGGACGGTGGGGTCGAGGCGGATCCTGATACGACACTGGTGGTAAAGAGATAGCCCCCACGCCATTTGCTGTGATGTATTCTACATGTGTATACTATTCATGTGGAAATAGAAAATGAAAAAGAAGTATTTTATAGGTCGGTCCATCATGCTGGAATAGGAAACACCAGTGAGGACCGGGTCCGTGGACGCTTATGTTTGGAAAGCAAATAAAAAAGCAGAATCTCCTCCACACACGATTTCTATTCTGAGCAAGTCTGCCAATCTCATTAATTTGGTTAACTAATTTTCAAAATACTCCCTCCGTTTCAAAATATAAGACGTTTTAGCTTTGTGAATGAAGTGTATCTAGACCTCTTTTAGTGTCTAGGTTCACTCTAAACCTAGAAGAACCTAGACACTAAAAGAAGTCTAGATACATTTTATTTATAAAGCTAAAACGTCTTATATTTTAAAACAGAGGGAGTATAAGTGTGTACAAGCCTAAATCATCATAGCGTAAGCAGGGGCAGCTTTTATGTGCTTAAACCGGTCTATATTAATGCTTCGGCTCTACCCAGTAATTTATATGCTCTGGTCTATTTGATCGTGAGACTACAGGAATCACGGGCACGGGCATCCCAACCATTACCACACCTTCACGTGTCCTCCGTAATCTACATCGTGTTCAGGCTCCATCTTGTTATGTTGATATTCCTGATTTATTCGTTCATCTTTCTAGCTCTCCTGGGAGATGGAATCACAGTAGTCTTCTTCCCTGACGTGAACAGCTCCTTAGAATTAGCTTCATTTTTATATTATGAGCTATCTATAATATGTTTTGTTTGCCCGGTCGATAAGAATATGAATCATAAGAAAAACAAATAAAGCTAAATAAATATCAATCGGCTAGACTTGACTGAGTGAAAAAAATCAAGTGAAATGAGGCGTCACTCGATGATTTAAAAAATATATTTAGTGTTAGATTAATTATTTTTTATGAAATGAGGCATGTCTAACTTAAAAAACGTACATGTGTGTTTAAAGAGACAGACAAATTACAAAAGTATAGTTAGATAAAACTGTAAAAGATGCCAACTCCAGACTTTGGATATAATCCTGGTATATTTAACAATACTACTTGTTTAAAATAATTCCTGGTATATACTAATGTGAATGTACCTGCATAGTCTGCCGCTGCGGATCCCAGGAAAAAGTCTTTTGCGGTGTATGCACCACTGCT
Organism: Avena eriantha; assembly: GCA_910589775.1. Lineage (NCBI taxonomy): Eukaryota > Viridiplantae > Streptophyta > Magnoliopsida > Poales > Poaceae > Avena > Avena eriantha. The sequence continues at coordinate 84,122,744 of OU342746.1, read as the reverse complement.
AGTTAACCAGCAGGAGTATGCATCAGGGCTGTTGACAGGGAGACAAAGCTTGTATCCTTTCCAATAGATCTAGAATCCTGAGAAAAGGTAAACCATCGAGCCTGCACATCTCGTATGTGAATAGAAGAAAGTTATTGGGTTGTGGGATAACTTCTTGTATCGTTCAGCCCTGAGTAACCTTGATTCTGTATGGATGATCTGTTGTCTTATACTTCTTCGGCGCACTGTCAACAATGAATGCTTAAAAGGTGTAGACTGAACCTTCTTTGAGTAGTTCCTTAAATTGATTTCTGCATATAGCTGAGACGCATCCCTCCATTGTATTCCCTAGCATAGAAGAATAATTTGAAGCCTCATCCGATTAAGTTGGCATGTATTATCTATAAGCCAAAAATTCAGCAATCAATACTGAACTGACAGGGTGATTACATGGTTTTTATGATGTGGGTAGCTGGCATAGGTTTGTATCAATGTCAAGAAAAACGCATAAAACATGGTTTGTTAGTTTCATACAAACTTTTAATTCTTATGACATGACACATGGAAAACCTGATGCCATTTATAGTTGAAATAGAAGGAAACATGAAGGTACAAAACTGGAGAGCACAAAGTATAAGGCTCGACAAAATGCACATCAACTTTAAAAAAAAAATTCATATAGGGATAAGTCGGGTTCATTTACTTGGGCATAAGAACCCCTTTTCCCAGAAAGGAAAATAAACTAAATCCGACGTCGTATAAAGAGGATGGTCAACTAATGCAAGCTTGGAAAGTATAATAAGAATAATAATTCCACCATGAGAAAAAGGACACTTACACCTTGTCTTTGTTAGGAAAATCTCAGTGTGTTCAGTTCCTTTAGCTGAGAGCTGGGCCGTATTCCAGCTTCTTGCAAATAGAGAATCACTGGAATGATTTAACTGCAATGATTTTTCCAGAGAGTGGAAGATTGGGAGAGGATAACCAGGTTTCAAAATAAAAACAAAGGAAACTGATGGCAACAGGCAGGAATGAAACGCAGCACTCATTTAATCACTACTACGATCAATAATTACCGACAACCAGGGTGCAGTTCAGGACAAATAATTATTAAGGACTTGGAGGGGCAAATAATTGTCAAGGACTTGGAGGGGCATGGATGATAGGGGAAAAGAAGGCATGGACGATTTTGCGACAGAGGAGCTTAAGCAGGCAGTACCTACTTGGTCGAATTAGAGTATAAGATTCTCAGGCCACACTTGTCTAAATTCTGGTATAGCAACACGAAACATCACTATAGTAGCTCATGTTGGTTTGCAAATTCACAGGTGCTCTTTGTCTGGTCCAAGGAGTAAAAAACTGACCACGGCAAGCTACTTTAATCCTTCTAGTACTGGATCAGCCATAGGCAACAATCTGAACACATAACCTTTAGGTTCCTTTACTCCTGATCAAGTTCAGAACCTCTACAAGAAATCCATCAGATATTGCCAGAGCCCTAACTGGTAACATGAGACTTCTCACTGAAATGGTACCATAATCAGTTAACACGGAGCCCACAACACTAATTTTACATAATAATATGACACATAACATTATGTAAAGGCTGCCCTTTCAAATGCTAAAAAAGCGGTGTCGTGTAACAAGACCTCTATGCTCATGTATCTTTTTCTGCAATAAGTTATTAACTAAGCCATGCATTCATTTACTACCTGTCTGACCAGAATAATCATTCACTTTAAACTACATGTTCAAAATAAATTACTAATTAGTTCAGTCGTTCACAGGAAGTATGAAAGGTGAATATTCTACCTTTTGTTTTCAGACATTGGATGGACGTGGTGTATTTAAGTGTGACTTCAGTAGCACTATGACCTTAGAATGACGTTGTACCTCAATGAATCTTATTCAATGAGCACTAAACCAAAACAAAATTTAATATGGGATAGTAAAGATTTTATGGGATAAAATACATGTCAATATAGCTGGTTGTGCCTTACTAATAAATAAGAGAGACCGTGAAATTTTACCATCTTACCTTGTCTTTCACGAAAAAATCTTCAAAATTAAAAATCCTAACTGTTTCCATACTCATTATGGATATACAGTAGAAATTTTATAGCGCTGCATAAGTTGAGCATCAAGTATCAGCCCCGTCTATGTTAACTGATGTACATTGGGATTCCAGTGCATACTACACTTTACAGTTCCTTTTAGCTAAATTTAGCATACTCTCAACACATTGTATGATGTACATTTGCTAGATTAGTAAGATATACTACTGAAGTACAAATTAAATGGGAACATCATAGTAAAAAAATACCCTGAAATAATTTCTGAACAAACAATACCCTATTGCGCTTAGGTCCTTAAACTTGCAAGGTTGGGATTCACCAATTGATAAAAGTCAGAATCTTGAAAAAATATGTACGGTTAAGAAAAGAAAAAAAACAGTGCATTGAAGTAGTAATTGAAGCAGTTTCTGTTTAACAGGTGATGCAAATCGGAGTCCTTCCATACTCACATAATAAAACCCTAAGAAAGTTAAGCTTATTAACATTATATAAATAGGGATCAAATGAGTCCCCTTCATATTAAGCTTCATCTAAATGAGATAAAATCATTCTCCTTCATATTAAGCTTGATCACATATGTCAACTACTCCTTTCTGTTGCATTGTTTAGCTCCGAGATTTTGGAGAAACCTACAAGGAACATCAAAGAGGTTTTTGAATTAATTTTCTAATATAGTGGTATGCAAATTTTGTAGAGCAATATCAATCTGATCTTGCAGTCATAAATTTATAGTATGCTAACCAAGTTTAGCACTGAAATTGCACAAGAAATCAGTAAGGCAGAAACATCATTCACATGCAATTCAGTTGCAATATTTGTCCACGAAAATATTCTGTCACCTACATGAAACTATCTGATGGCAGTGAAACACTGGTCAAACACTGAATATCTATGTTTAGGAAAGAATGTACAATAGCAGCTGCAAGGGTCGTTAATGAACCTCACAGTAGATCTATGTGGCAAACTTTGGCCAGTAATGAAAACCAGAGTGTACATGTCGTTCCTTTCCTCCTTAACTTAATGATCTAGTTTTAGGTCTTTTGTCATCACTCATGTAGCAAATGTGCACTTTGACTACACAGGAAGCTTCATGTACAAACTAAATAAGGGCAAATACTACCAAGGACTATCTCAAGATGTTACAATGCTAGCAATTAACATGTCTAAGCCATCTTACCCATACAAGTGCAAGCATTACCAGATTCCCACCACTATTATTTCATTTAGATGCTTAGCGACCTACCAAGCTCCTTGTTGCAGTAGGAGAGTCTTGCTGAGGTTCTTACTGAACCTCTCTAGGCATGGTGTACTATTCTTATAATTTTCTTTGGAAGGTGGTACTACTTGTTTCAAAACTTTTGACCAAGACAAATTTGCTAATCTATTGTGTGAACTAAGGGCGTGCTGCCTAGCTCTGCCACAAATTTTGGGGCTCGGCCTCCCTTCCCTATGCAGCCGCATCATGGTCAGTTCAGCAACGGGCCGAGCGCCGTTCTCCGGACCGCGGGGATGCCGCCGCCGGGGCCTTCCAGCAGGGGATGGGAGCGCGGCCACCTTTCATGCCACCGTTTGGCCAGCTGCCGTAGCAGCCGCCGTATCGAGGTCAGCCAAATGCTGGAGCCCCCTTATCTCAACAAGGGATGTATCTGCATGCTTCAACGCCCCAGTCGTTTAATGTTGGAGTCGGAGCTGTGGGTACAACTGTGCCGAAACGGAAGAACAAAAAGAAGAAGCCACAGGTGGATCAGCAGGTGGTCTCGCAGTCTGTTCAGTACCCGCCATAGTTTCATATGCAGTCAGTTGGACAGTATGGGTATCCCGTTGTGGCAGAGGGTGCTTCCTTCCAGACTTCGGGCCAACAGGAGACCTACCAGTATGGTGTGTAGGGGACCGCTGATACTGTTGTGCCAGTGGTTGCTGCTCCGGAGGTTGTTCTTACTGCACCAGGTTCTGCTACGGTGGGTAAGAAGAATCTGAAGGTTGTTCGTTGCTGGAAGTGCGCGGTTAATACTAACGCGACTAAGGATTGCAAGGTTGTTCATTACTGTTATATTTGTGATAATTCCACTCACCCCACTTTGAGATGCCCTGTTCTCAAGAAACCGCGTCCTACTCCTTACATGGCCGGTATTGGCAATGAAAGGACTTTGTTTTCTCAGATTCCTAATATTGTGGTTCGTGATCATCTGGGGACTTCTCAGTCTCCCATAGCTCTGGTGAGTGTATCTGGACAGATGGTGATGGCAGATGTTGTTCAGCGTCAGGTTGCCAGGAGATGCCCGGTGCGTGATCAGTGGAAGTGGGAGGCTTTGCTGCATGGAGAGGCTGCCTTCCTTGTGAGTTTCCCGTCATTTGAGGATCTCGACAGGGTGGATGGGATTCAAGTGTCTGTGCCTCAGGGCAATTCTCAGCTGGCTTTCTCAGTTTTTCGTGCGATGGAGGTGCCACATAAGTTTGAGCTCAAGCAGGTCTGGTTACATGTTGAGGGGGTTCCTCATTGTTTGCGGTCCTTTTGGGGTCTGTGGGCTATTGGTGGGCTCATGGGGATCACTTAGGATGTTGACTTGTTCAGTTTGAGATGGCGTGGAGTCGTTCGGATCCTGGTTGCAATGACTGACACCTTGGTTTTCTCGCAGCTGAGTGATGATTTGGGTCATTACCTTAAGTCGGATGTTGTGGTCAAACTTAAGGCCTATGAGCTTCGTTTCCGGTTGGAGCCTGCAGGTTATGCTCCGAAGCCAGAGTTTGTTCCTTTCCTGTGGCGGAAGAGGGATGAGGACCATGATGATGATACAAATGGGAAGGGCCCTGATGATGTTATGGATATGTCTGATTCGACCGGTGGTTTACAGGATGCTGGGGATGGCTCTTCTTCGGCCCAGCCTGGTCAGGGGGGCTCGGTGCCTCCGTTTTCCATCCAGCGGGCTCAGCTTTTGTCACAGGGTTCTGCACCTTTGATTGCGGTCACTCCTTTTAATCCCAATCCTTCTACGCCGCGTAGAAAGGAAATTCTTGAGTTGCTTCCGATGGGCTCTCCTCTTCGTGGTGTTGCACCTGCAGTGATTTCGCCTCAGGTCTCTCCTTCTCAGCTGTAGGCTGCTTTGCGGGCGGCAGCTGCTGGGGCTCGGACTCCTCAGCGGTCGACGTCCCCTGCTCGTTGTAGACCCAATGTGTTGGGTCGATCTATTCCTCGCCAGGAGGGACCTGTGCTAGAGCCGGTGCTTCAGGTGCTGGACCACGAGTCTTCGGCGCGGGGACTGGCCCAGGAGGGGTCGGTCGACCGCGGTGCTCCTCCGACCTCGCCGACTCTACCCCGGGTCACGCAGACAGGTTCCTCGTTGATCCAGGCATGTGGCCTTGGGTTGAGTGGGGAGTGGGGATCTTCGTCGCGGAGACTGGCCTAGGAGGGGCTGGTCGACTGCGATGCTTCTTCGACCGCGCCATCTGTAGTCCTGGACGCGCCTGCTGGCCCCTCTTCGATCTAGGCAGGCGACCTTGGGCTGAGTGCGGAGCCAGGGTCTTCGACGACCCATGCTGTGCTGATACATGGAGTTGCTTCTAGAGGGCCGGCAGACGTTGGGCATGGTCTGGCTGCCCAAGCGGGGCATCCCGAACATGCAGCGTGGAGGAGTGCTAGGCATGGTGTCAATGCCTCTGGGGCTTCGGCTACGGATGAGGACTCGATGGTCAGGCCATGCGGAGGAAGGCTGAGAAGAACCTCGACTCGCAAGGTATAATGAATTCGTCAAAGTCCTTCCTATCTTTCTCCAATTCGTCTATCGCTGAAAAAATGGCTAATGTTGGAGTTAGTATGGGTAGATCTGTTAAGGATGTTTCTTTTTCTACTTCTGTGTTGAGACGAATGGAGGTTAACCGTTTAACAGTTACTCCTAAGACTCATTTTGTTCCTGATCCTTCACTGATCGAGGAGGAGGAGTTGCATGCCATAGTAGATGGTCAACTCCTTTCTCACTTAGTTGGTGAAGTATCAGAGGTGGGCTTCGATAAGACTGAGTTGGGTTCATTATTTGAGCTTACAGCTTCTGCTCGAAAATCGAAGGGTCATAAATCTCGTAAAAGGTCTCGGGTATCCAAATCTCCCATTGTTTCTCAATGAATGGCATGTTCTCAAATAGCAGAGGTCTTCGTGACTTGGCTAAATATTTGTTCTTTGCCTATTGTGTGAGAGATCATAATCTGGATTTCTTGGGTATTTCTGAGACTGGTAGACGCGATTTCTCACAAGCTCAACTCAATCGCCTTTCTGGTGGAGTGGAGTTCACGTGTGTATCATGTCCGCTGCAGGGTCGATCCGGGGGAATCCTGTTAGGCGTCCGAAATGAGACTATGAAAGTCTTAGCCAGTTCGGTTGGAGATTTTTTTATTAAACTCCATATCCGTAACAAGGTTGATGATTTTCTATGGTCTCTAATCGCTGTATACAAGGCTGCCCAGGAGGTTTTTAAGGCGGGCTTTTTACGTGAGTTGGTCAATCTGACTAAGGACAATCCGTATCCTATTCTCATAGGCGGAGATTTCAACTTGCTCAGATTCCCTCACGAAAAAAGCCGGGGCCGTTTCGATGATCATTGGCCTTTCATGTTCAATGTTGTCATAGAAAGCTTGGATTTACGAGAGGTTACAATGATCGGAAGACAGTTCACTTGGGCAAATAGTCTTCCTGAGCCTACATATGAAAAATTGGATAGGGTGCATATGAATACCGAATGGGAAGATAAATTCCCTATGGTAACCGTTCGGGCCCTAGAATGTATTGAGGCTTTATCGGATCATGCTCCTATTTTATTGTATGTTGGAACACCACCAAGAAAATCCAAACATAGTTTCAAATTTGAACTTGGATGGATGGAACGTGAGGGTTTCCCTAAACTGGTAAAGGCTATTTGGGAGAAACCTGTTAGTGGTCAAACACCTATACAGCGATGGAACAATAAAATGCATGCGTTACGGAAATTCCTTCGTGGTTGGGCCAGACATACTGCTGGAATCCTTAAAAAATAGAAAATACGTCTTTCATCTATTATTAACGATTTAGAGGATTTTGCGGAAGTCAGGCTTTTATCTGCACAAGAGATTGAGCTTAAAAACCAATCAAATGCAGAAATTGCCAGACTGTTCCGCGAGGAGAAACTCAAGTGGTATCAACGCTCTAAAGCAAAATTCATTCTAGAAGGAGATGCGAACACAAGATACTTCCATGATGTGGCTAATGGCAAGCATAAGAAGAAACGTATTCACTCTCTTATCTAGGATGAAGGTATGATTGAGGGGCAGGAGCAACTTAAATCGTATATTACTAGTTATTATAAATCGTTGTTCGGGGCACCACCAGAGAACTCATTCTCGCTGGATGAGTCCCAAACGGTGGATATTCCTCAGGTTTCTGTTCTGGAAAACGACTTTCTAACTGCTCCGTATACGGAGGATGAGGTTAAGAAAGCCGTTTTCAGATGGAACATAACAAGGCACCAGGACCTGATGGCTTTCCGGCGGAATTCTACCAAAAATTCTGGGAAGTTATCAAAGAGGACCTCATGCATTTGTTTGTGTTCCTGCATGCCGGGCAGTTAGACCTTTTTAGACTCAATTTTGGCAACATAATTTTACTTCCTAAGGTTAACAACGCAGAACGGATACAACAATATCGCCCAATCTACCTTCTTAATGTTAGTTTTAAAATATTCACCAAAGTTGCTACGATTAGACTAAATTCGGTAGATGACCATGTTGTAAGCCCATCTCAAACTGCTTTCATGCAAGGAAGGAATATCCTAGATGGGGTAGTAATCTTGCATGAAACAATTCATGAACTACACTCAAATAAGTTGAATGGTGTATTGTTCAAAATTGACTTTGAGAAGGCTTATGATAAAGTTAATTGGTCTTTCCTTCAGCAAACACTCCGTATTAAAGGTTTTGTAGGAGTGGTGTTCTCTCGTACGGTCTTTTGTGGCTGGTGGTAGTGTTGCCATCAATGTTAATGATGACACTGAAAAATACTTCTAGACCAAAAAAGGTCTAAGATAAGGGGATCCATTATCGCCTATACTATTTAACATAGTGGCTGATATGTTGGCTATCCTCATCGAGAGAGCTAAGGATGATGGCCAAATTGAAGGATTGGTTCCTCATCTGGTTGCTGGTGGTTTATCCATTCTTCAATACGCAGACGATACAATCTTATTTATGGAACACGACTTGGAGAAAGCAAAGAATCTGAAGTTAATACTATCTGTGTTTGAGCAACTCTCTGGATTGAAAATTAACTTCCATAAAAGTGATTTGTATTGTTTTGGCGAGGATCTAAACGAGTCCCACCTATATGCTGAACTTTTCGGCTGTAGTCAGGGGCAATTTCCAATCAGCTATCTGGAAATACTGATCCACTATCGGCGTCTCATGATTGCTGAATGGAAAATCGTTGAGGAAAGACTCCAAAATCGCCTTAATAGTTGGAAAGGTAAATTGCTATCCCTTGGTGGAAGACTGGTCCTCATAAACTCAGTAGTCACCCACATGGTATTGTATATGATCTTGTTTTTCCAACTGCCGAAAGGTGTCTTAAAGAAAGTGGATTATTTCCGATCAAGATTCTGTTGGCAAGGGGGGAGTGAAAAAAAGAAATATCGACTGAACAGATGGAATGTGCTTTGCCGACCAAAAGAATATGGTGGACCGGGCATACATGATTTGCAAGTCAAAAACACCACGCTTCTTGGTAAATGGCTTTTCAAACTTCTATCAGAAGATGGTGTTTGGCAAACCATTCTATGGAGGAAATATGTTGGCTCCAAAGCTATGTCTCAAGTGGTTTGGAAACCCGGCGATTCACATTTTTGGGCTGGACTAATGGCGTCCAAAAAATATTTCTTCCGCTTTGGTGTTTTCAATATTAAGGATGGATCACTGGTTAGGTTCTGGGAAGATAAATGGCTTGGCCAAACTTCTCTTCGCGGACAATACCCAGCTCTATACTCGATTGTTAGGCACAAAGGAGATACCCTCTCAACAGTATTGGGATCTGATCCTCCTAATGTGTCTTTCAGACGAAGTCTCTTAGGTCCTAGACTCGTATCATGGAATAATCTTCTTTTACGATTATCCAAGATACAATAGTCTGAGGGGACGGATGAGTTCAAATGGAAACTACTCGAGAGTGGTAAATTTTCTGTTGACTCATTATATAGAGCATTGATCCAACCGGATATTCCAGCGATTGATAATTCTAAAATTTGGAACATAAAAATACCACTTAAAACGAAGATTTTTGCTTGGTACCTTCGTAAAGGGGTCATTCTCACAAAGGATAATCTTGTTAAGAGGAATTGGCAAGGAAGTACACAATGTGTTTTTTGTCATCATAATGAGACAATTCGGCATTTATTCTTCCAGTGCAAATTTGCTCGTACTATATGGTCAATCATCTATGTAGCCTCTGGTTTATCTCCTCCACGTTCGGTTACCAATATATTTGGTAATTGGTTGCACGGGATACACGATAAATATGGGACTTTATTTAGGGTGGGAGCGCTTGCCATTATTTGGTCACTTTGGCTATGTAGAAATGATAAGATTTTTAATAACATTGTGTCTTCTTCTCTTCAGGTGATTTATCGTGCCACGGCTATCCTACGATCATGAACTACTCTCCAACGTCTGGAGTTTTGCGACTCATTTGCGGCGGGGTGTACGCGATTGGAGGCCACGACAAGGGATATTTTCTCCCGACATGGATGGCAGCGTGACCAGTAGATAGACATGCCTTAGATCGACGTGTGCCGTCGTTTTTTATCATTTTTTTGTAATGTTGATACTTTTGTTCTGGTTACTTTCTCTTTTTTTATCAGCTGTGTGCATCCTAGCTATGCAGAGGCCGGGTGTAAACATTATGGATAATAATAAAGCGTCCATTTCCAAAAAAACAAACTTAAACCAAAATGGGAACCTCTCTAGGAATAAAAACACACCTTAGATCAACAAAACTAAGCGAAAATAGGAACCTGAAAGAGCAAATATGCACGAAAATTAGAAAAACCTAACCAATTTAATTGATATGATTCATGTTAGGCATTTGACTCCTAAGCAGAGATGAGAATAGAGATAAAAGGGATATGCCCGTACTCCTGGCACGACATAATTTCATCACGCGTCACTTAAAGATTAGTACAGTTTGAAAAGAGCAGGGGTGATGTTGGATATCAACCGAGAATAGATATACCCTGCAAGAAGGTGTGGCCAGCGGCATGTAACATAATTTCACCAACCGAAAGGGAATAGCACACGTGGAACCGTACTCACCACACCGGGATAAAAATATCCAAAAAATCAAAGTCCAATAATGCCGTAATTGAACCAGACCAAGAACAGCGAGCCATGACAAAAAAACTCACCAATGGGCGAACCATACAACAAGGTCGACGTGCACTTGTCTTAACCTCGGTGGTCCGCTGAATAAATAGCCACAGCAGAATTTTGAAACCTGTGAAGAAAACCTAGCTGAAACGGATCGGACAACTTCACAACAACCACACAAGCTTGACTGTAGCTCCTTGGAAACTAAAACTATCTCTGAAATTGGACATTCAGATTCTCTCAATAGTATGGTTGATGATTCTGAAGTTCTACCAACCAAACCAAATTAGATTTGTACATAACTTGTTATCTCAAAAATGTCATTCCACGTTTATCTCTTGCAGTCGGTTCCACATGCTTTTTTGTTTCTTAACTCTTGTATCTATGCGAACAGAGCATCCCTGAACTTGAAGTTTAAAAATTCTTAATAAAAGAATGGATTAGTACTACAGATCGGTTCAATTTATCCTTGTTCCTTCAGGTCAACCAACGGGACGCACTACTATCGCATGAGCCATTGCCCGTGCTTGCATAACTGAAAGATTTATAGTGTATCAGCCCAACGAAATCAGAGTATACTACTCTCATCCAGCCGCATATACACAATATCCGTGACGCTGCACACGAGCTGGAAAGAAAATGACAATCACAAAGAACTTGGGATGCCTAGCAGGGGCACCCAGTACACTAACAGATGAAACCATGGGAATGAGAACACAAAAATGATACATGTTCATCTCTAAGCACTTCAGGTAAGGAAATTTTTTGAAACAGAACCATGCGAATATGGATAGACAAAAGAAGATGAAACTTGTTCAACTGATTACAATCACCAAAACCTAAGAAAACCTTAAGATGAATCAAAGCAACAGAAAAAATAGAATGAATCAAGCCATGAACACAAGTGAGGTCACTCTGGAAACTAATGACCATAATATATCATACCATTACAAGCATACATCCCCATCGGACCCATACTGAAAATGAGACACTGCCAATGGAAATCTCTGCTGACCAGCGGGAATATGAGGGGCATCGAATAAAAAATCGAAACAGAAAAGAGGGTGAAACGAAGAAGAAAACCAACCTCCAGTGAAGAGCTCTCCTCCTCTCACGCATACAACTCCTCCCGCGCGCTCTGGGACATGAAGGGCAGTGCACCCTCCCCCGCAGCGGTTGGGCACGTGTCAACGCCGAAGGCAGCCATGGCTCATCTTGTCTAGAGTTCTACTCATGGTGGCTAGGGTGGAGGCGTCGGTGGGTGCTCGGTAGGCAGCACGTAGAGAGGGAGAGGAGAGAGCTGGCCCTAGGAGGGAGATGTGAGGCGGCGACAATGGGGAGGCCCCGAGTCCAGGATCCTCGCGGCGACCCAACTCCATCTACCGATGATGCAGAGCATGTTGGAATTAACCACGACCTCCGACACCGTATGCTCAGTCGTATACGGAAAGTATACGTATAAGGATCTAGTGCTTCCGGTGAATAGGTTCTGGGTAGTATATACATGCTTGTATCCGAGTAGAATATGTAATGCTGAGTCCTACTCTAGCTAGGAGTGTCGAGTTCTACTCTAACTAGAGCTGGCCGCTGGTCGTGTATATATACACGTGTAACCTGCAACTTGTAGTACCACCGTTAGTTGTGAATCAATAAAAACAGCAGGTCCGACAAGGGCCTTTGGCTATCTAATATTTTACATGTGCGTGCATGTGAGTAGTACTAGTTAATCCATTGATCGTTCAAGGTTTGGCTAGCAGTACGTGTGCATCTCGGGAGATTGGCTATCGGGACGTGCGTGTGGTCCCGTCGGAACTTCGTCGTCGGTGTCGCCGGAAAGTAGTTGGCGGCAGGGGCTGTGCTAACAATTGGTATCAGAGCCTCGTGAAGGATCTCCTAGTAATGGAAGGTCATAGCGAAGATGGATGTGGGCGAGTATTCCGGTGTGTCTAAAGGATTTGCTGCGCAGGTGATGACACAGTACCCGCGGTACAACCGCGACAACTACACGATGTGGGCGACCCAGATGGAGTGGGCGCTAGAGTCCAACGATCTATGGGAGGTTGTCGATCCCGACATGAACATAATAACATCAATTTTATCACTCAAGGAGGAGGTTTTTTCAACAGAATTTACCTTCTTACCTTGTGGAGCTCTCTCAGTATGCCATTTAGAATAGTTAACCATCATATTATCCAGAAGCTTTGTTGCACCCAAAGTAATGGTCATAAAGGTACCTCTAGCAGCAGAATCCAGTAGATTTCTTGAAGAATAATTTAATCCTTCATAAAAGGTTTGGATAATCATCCAAGCAGTCAGTCCATGAGTGGGACAATTCTTTACCAAAGATTTCAGTCTTTCCCAAGCTTGAGCAACATGTTCATTATCAGATTGTTTAAATTTCATTCACTTCTCATAGATATAATCTTAGCAGAAGGATAGTATTTTCCAATAAAAGCATCTTTGCATTTAGTCCAAGAATCAATACTATTTCTAGTTAGGGATTGCAACCATTCTTTAGCTTTTCCTCTCAAAGAGAAAGGAAACAATTTAAGCTTAATAATATCTCCATCTATATCCCTATGCTTTTGCATCTCACAAAGTTCAACAAAGTTATTTAGATGAGCAGTAACATCTTTAGTACCAATTCCATAAAATTGTTCTCTCATAACAAGATTGAGTAAAGCAGGTTTAATTTCAAAGAAAGTAGCTTCAGGAACAAGTGGAGCAATAGGTGTGCACATGAAACCATTGTTGTTGGTGCTAGTCAAGTCACACAACTTAGTGTTTTCAAGAGTAGTCATTTTGTTTTGTGTTTTTAATAAAGAAAGCAAACTAGTACAACTAAATTTTGTGTGTTTTTGATAAAGAAACAAGCAAACAAAGCAGAAATAAACTAAGCAAAACAAAAAAAACAAATTAAAGAGATTGATTATGAGGGACTCCCCTTGTGAAGATGTCCTTCACTCCCCGGCAACAGTGCCAGAAAAATAGCTTGATGGCCCAAAATATATCGAGCTCATTGGGGAACCCCAAGAGGAAGGTATGATGAGCACAACAGCAAGTTTTCCCTCAGTTATGAAACCAAGGTTACCGAACCAGTAGGAGCAAGGAAACACCTCTAAGGTGTTGTTTCCAACTTGGAATCCTGCACAACACAACCACGGAACTTTGCCCCCAACTTACAGTGAGGTTATCAATCTCACCGGTTTTGCTGAAAACAAAGGATTAAACGTATTGTGTGGAAGATAGTAATGGCTTGCAAAAAATAAACAGAAAACATTAAATAGATTGTAGATTGATGGTAAAAGAAAGAACCAGTGTCCATAGTTCACTAGTGGTGATTCTCCTTAAGATAGATGACATGTTTGGTGAACAAATTATAGCGGGGCAATTAACAGACACCGAGAAAGCATACATGCATATACTAATCATCTTGGCTCCTATGAGATTTGATTGGGCATTGCAACATTATACATAGACCGTAATCCAACTGCATCTATGACTAGTAATCTACCTTCAGGTTATCATCCGAATCCCCTCTAGTATTAAGTTGCAATCAATAGATAATTGCATTAAGCATTGCGTGTAAAGTAAACAATACGATTGTTATATAAACAAAGGATTATTGTTTTCTCCCTAGTAGCAACAACACATCTAGTACCTTAGAGATTTCTATCACTTCCCTAGATTACTAGAGGCACGAACCCACTATCGAGCATAAATACTCCCTCTTGGAGTTGCTAGCATCTAGTCAGCCAAGATATCTACCATCAATGGAGAGCATGCAAGATCACAAATAACAAAGACATGATAGAATCAATAATCAATCTGAAATAGCATCTCAATATCCATCGGATCCCCGCAAACACAACATGTAGGATTACAAATAGATGATCTTGATCATGAACGGAGCTCACAAGATCTAAACATGGTAGCACAAAGGAGAAGAACCAACCATCTAGCTACTACATGGACCCGTAGTCCAAGGATGAACTACTCACGCATCACACCGAAGGCTTGCATGATGATGAAGAAGGCCTCCAGGGTGAATTCTCCCCTCCAGCAGGGTGCCGGGAAGAGCTTCAGATCCCTCCCGATCTAAGGATGGAGATCACAACGGCTACAAACTCTTTTGTGGAATTTTGATCGGCTACTTAGGGTTTCTGTATCGGAGGCATCTTATAGGTGAAAGGGGAGGCCGCGGGGGTGCCCTAGGCGGCCACACGACCCCTGGCGCAGGCCAGGCCTAGTCGCGCGGCCAGGTGGTGTGGCTGGCCTCTAGCCCCTCTCTGTCTCGTATTCTAGCTCCGTGTCCCCCTCGGTGAAATACTGACTTTGTCTTTTTTCCCGTCTAATTCCGAGAATATTCATTTTCTGACTTTCCAAGAACCAAAAACAGCAGAAAACAGGCAGCTGGCACTATGGCATCTTGTTAATAGGTTAGTCCAAGAAAGTGTATAAAAATACTCCAAAGTGTGGACAAAATATAAGAAAGTAGATATAAAACAAGCATGGAACATAAAAATTATAGATACGTTAGCAACGTATCAGCGGTCGGCCTAGATATAGAGGGAAATGGCAGGAAAACATGGTGGGAAACGGGGAAAATGGCGGGAAAATATGGTGAGGAGCGGGGGAAATGGCGGGAAATATCTAGTCCCGGTTAGAGGCTACAATCGGGACTAAAGGCCCCCGAAATATATTTTAGTCCTAGTTACTAGTTTTAGTATTAAATATTATATTTCTAATGAACTATATTTTTAAATAATAAACTATATTTTTCCAACATTTATACTAAATATAATACTTGTTAAACAATAGATAATTTCATTTAAGTTGTATAATAGAGTATGATAATAGATTTAAATTTTAGATCTTCTTTTTCTGAAATTTTTGATATATAATACATAATTTTCTGAAAACTATACACCATTTTTCTTTTTGGCGCTAAGAATAGCGGCGAGCCGAAAACACATTTAGCCCCGGTTTGTAATACAAACCGGGGCTAAAGGTGGGGGAGGGAGTATAAATACCACCACATCCATCCCGGGTCGATACACGACCCGGAGCAGCAATTCTGATCTTCTTCTCCGCGACGAACGACCGCCGCCGCCCGTGGAGGAGCTCGCCGCCGCCGCGCCCGTACGTGGAGGAGCACGCTGCACGCGCCCACCGTCCCCCTGTGCCGCCGCCCGCCGAGGAGGATCCAGCACCGCCCCACCGCCCATGCTGCCCGTCGAGGAGCTGCCGCCGCTGCGCCCTCCACTGCCTTGCAGGTGAGTTAGGGTTAGTGTTATATTGTTAGGGATTATAGTTAGTGTTAGGGTTAGTATATGTTAATTAGGTGAATTTAGTTAGTATTATAATTATTATTAGTTGTTAGTACTAGTTAGGTTAATTTAGTTAGTATTAGGTTAATTAGGTTAATTTAGTTAGTATTAGTTTAATTAGGTTGATTTAGTAAGTGTTAGTATTAGTATTAGGTTAATTTGGTTAATTTAGTTAGTATTAGTATATGTTAATTAGGTTAATTTAGTTAGTATTAGTTGTTTATAACTAGGTTTATAATATCTGTAAAATATCTGTTTATAGTAGTTAGTATAGGTTTATAGTTAGTATATGTTTATAGTTAGTATTACAAACCGGGGCTAAAGGTGGGGGTATAAATACCCCCACCTCCACCCCGGGTCTAGCCACGACCCGGAGAGTCCGATCCTTCCAGGGGGTATAACCAACCCTAAATAGCTGTTTACAGTAGTTAGTGTTAGGATATTTTCTTCATTGTACCTTGTGCCTTCTCTTGTCAAAATAATTTCATTAGGGCTAGTTAGGGTTAGTTAGAATACTTAGTTAATTAGGTTTAGTTTAGTTAGTGTTAGGTTTAGGGTTAGTGTTATTAGGGAAATACTTAGTGATTTAGTTATTGTTTATGTGTTATGATTGTTTATTGCTATTATTTAGTTATGCCACATCCTCCTCGTCTAAGCGTACTAGACTCCATCAGTTCCGGGGATGTCCGAGCCTGGACTCCGCCGGGCTGGCACTGGGAGGTGCTACCTGTCAGGACTCGTACCTTGGTGAGGAATCCGAGTATCATCGTCGATCCGGAGCTTCTTTGGTGGCGTCCACGAGGTCCAGGAGCGGTGCAGAGGGAACCGGCCCCCGAGGAGATAGTACATCGTCATATCAGGGAGGAGGACGAGCACGTCCGCCGATATATGTATCTTTTGGAGACTAGGTTCTCCAATATCTCGCAGGTTCATGGATTCACCCGAGCTATTCTCCGGTGATGGTTCCTCTTCTCTGGGTGCAGAGCTGCCGTGACACAGAACGCGGCAGCCGAGTTCGCTAGTTTGATATTATGAGCGAGATATGAGCGAGATGTATTATTGTACTTTATCTTATATTATTGTACTTTATCTTATATTATTGTACTTTATCTTAATGCAAAATTGTTTCATTATTAGTTTGTAATCTTTTTTTGTATCCGAGTCGTCGCAATTATAATATTCTTTTACTTAATGCATTTTTTTTATCTTTTTATGTATTAGTTAAACTATGGATGGTAGACAGTGAAGAGGAGATTCTCAACATGATAGATGAGGGTACTAGCGGTTCTTATTACGATGATGGCTCTCAGTATCTTAATTTATCTAGAGGAGACGATAGTGGAGACGATGGTGCTGACCATGATGGAGACCATGGTGAAGACACCTTAATAATAACAAAGTCCAGCGAGGTATATAAAGCCTCTACCAATCGATCACTAGTATATATGACTAATTGATTCGTATATATGTACTGACAGATGTTTCTTCTCTTAGACCTCCGCATCCGGCCAATCTTCTATAAGGAAAAGAGGCCCGGCACAAAAGTTGCCCGCTGATGTCCATTTCAGCATTGACTTAGTCTCTGCGCTGGGTCAACCGTTGGAGCCCAAAGAATCTGTGAATGCATTTGTACATCAATGCGGAGTGATTGTTAGAGACACCGTCCCGATCACCACGCGAGAGTGGAATAAGCCAGGAAAGAAAAGGGATCCAGCTGGGGCTAGTTTTGTAGATGACAGAGCAAGAGATGCGATGTGGAATTCTCTCATGACACATTTCACCCTACCAGTCTTGGAGACTGATGAGCTCACACAGCAAATGACGAGGAAAGTCAAGGAGTGGGCTCTTAAGAATATGGGCGAACTATTCAAGGAATGGAAGAAAAGATTGTACCACAAATATGTATTGAAGAAAAAACTCCTCCATTCACTGGCCCACTAGAGAAGCAGCAGGATAACTGGGCCGCATTTGTGGAATACAAGAACTCGGCACCAGCTGTAGCAATGTCAGAAAACAATAAGCTAAATTCAGCCAAAAAGAAATATCACCATCATATGGGTACACGTGGCTACAAGAATGCCATGCCTAAGTGGGATAAAGCTGAGGCCGACCTAGAGGCTAAAGGGTCACTCCAGCTATATCTCGTTGGCCCAGGAGGTCAAGAAATTGGTTACTCGGGTATGGGGCATCGTATGACCCAGAAACAGGTGAGATTGTTGCAACCAAAGAAGTTGCTGGACCCAAAGATGATCTTATTAAATTGATAAAAGAGGTTCAAGAGGGAAAGTTTGTTCCCGACAGAGAGAACGATGAGCTGACAAAGGCCCTCGGGAATCCTGAAAAGGCTGGACGAACAAAAGGCTTCAAACCTTCTTGTCCATGGGCTATCGGGTTTCCCGAGGACCTTGCCACATACAGAAACCGATCGAGAAAAACGAAGCGGCAACAAGAGGAGGATGCGGAGCGGTTCGCGAGGTTTGAAGCCATGATGCAGAGCATCGGCAGGAGCTTAATGAACTTAAAGGACTCTAACAGCAAGATCCTGCACCAGACAGTACGGTCGGCCCATCACAATGGAAAAGCAGTGTGGCTTCCACGGAGGGCCACGCTAATGATGCAACGATGGATGTGTACCCCGTGGATGCAATTAAGGAGAATACTACTTGTTAGCTGCATGTTGAACTGAAGAACATATCCATGAAGGTGGCGGTCGACTTTGTTTTACCTTCTGCATCAGGAGCGACCTACCATTGCAATCCGATTCATGCTGGATATGCTCGTGTCAGTGTGGATGAAGTTCAACCAATGTCTCAGTCACTACAGCTTAACATCCCTGGAGGTGAAGGGGATACGACACTGGGAGAAGTCACGAGTGGCTTCATTCTTTGGAAAAAGGAATACATCAAGTTTATGGGCTCAGCACCAAGGCCACTGATGACCCACAAGTATAGGGGGTGTATCGCAGTATTTTCAACAAGTAAGAGTGTCGAACTCAACAAGGAGCAGAAGGTGCTGGCTAGTGGTATGGATCAGGAATTCTCTGCAAATACTTAGCAAACGGATTTTTAGGGGTTTTTGATAATGCAAGTAAATAAAGTACGAGTAAATAAAAGACAATAAGAATAAATGCAGCGAGTGGCCCAATCCTTTATTCAGCAAAGGACAAGCCGGTTGTATTACTTAACATGACCAAACGTTCTCGAGGACACATGGGAAGACTGTCAAGTGCTTTCGCTTCAAATAGTTGATTAATCTTCTTTAGCTTGCTAAGTGTTGTGTGGGTGAACCTGTGCTAATGTACCGACCTTCCTAGGACTAGTACATACTTGTGATTAAACCCCTTGCAAACATCCATAAGTGCAAGAAAGTAATTAAGGTAGAAACCTAACCACAGCTTTAAACACTAAGACCCTTACGTCCCTTGTGCAATGGTTTTCTGGTTTCTGTCACTCCGGCAACCCCTACGATTAGTAGCCAAATACACAATCATTCCCCTAGGCCCATATAGGTAAAGTTTCATGTAGTCGATGTTCACATGACACCACTAGAAGAAGTACACCACAACTTAATTAACAAACTATTGAATCTTTCTCAACACAACTCCACCACTAACAACATGACTTCTCCCATGTCCTCAAGAACAAAACGAACTACTCACAAGACATCATATGGATCATGATCAGAGATGGAATAATGATGTATAACAATCTGAACATAAACAATAATTCAATGGTTCCACTCAATAGCATCAACTACAAAGAGTAATCAACACCGGGAAAGTTTCCCCTTAGAACTATGCAACATTCAACCCAATTGTTACAGCGATATGATGGTGGTGATGATGGTGCTGATGGAGATGATGATCGTGATGATGATGATGATCCCGATGAAGTCCAACTTGATGGTGGTGTTGATGGCGACGATCTCCCCTCTTCGGGAAGGAATTCCCCCGGCAGAATTCTGCTGGAGAGATCTTTCTCTCTCGGTGTTTTCTGCCCCACAGAGGCGGCAGAATCTTTCTGTGGTCGCTCCCCCGGTATTAGGGTTTTCGTGGAGATAATATACGCCAGAGGGGAGAGCCAGGGGTGGACCAGGGCGGCCACACCACCTAGTGGCGCGGCCCAGGGTGGCCCGCGCCAGGGGGTGGTGTGGGCCCCATGTGGCCCATCTCCACTCCTCCTTCTAGCTTTCTTTGTCTTCTGGAAAAATAGGATTTCCATGTATTTTCCCGGATTTTCTGATCTTCACGAATTTCGCCTCCAAACAACACCTGTTCCATCAGAATCCTGACTGCAGTGGTCCATGCTCCAAAAGTCATCAACCATGCAAAAACAGATGAAATTACATAAGTATCACCTCTTAATATGAAATATATCAATGAATAACAGTGAATTATGATATAGAATAGTGATGCAAAATGGATGTATCAACTCCCCCCAAGCTTATACTTCGCTTGTCCCCAAGCGAAACTGAGCTCAATAAACATGACCTCAGGTTTATGGAGTGAAGAGTCGATAAAAGAATACGGACAAGAAGCATCACATTCATCAATACATAGATCATAATAGAAGACAACTCACCATTATATAACTTAACTTGCAATAGGTAAAGGAAACACAATAAAGATACATATAGTAAATCATAGTTGGTAATGGCAAACTTAGCTCTTGGTCGAAGAATAGTTGACAATTTGCTAGAGTTCACAAATAACAATGATAGCTTTCAAAGAAGTAAATCCCAAGATAAGAGCAATGTGCAAAACAAGGAACATAAGAAACATGATTGAATAAATCATCATATGAATGAATGAAACACAACAACTCAAAATACTTGCTGAGATAGAAGGGAATAGGTTTACTGACTCGACTAAAAAGTAAAAGAAAGGCCCTTCGCGGAGGGAAGCAGGGATTTCAAGTTTCATAAAGAGCTTCCAAAAATTATGATACTTATTAGCTTTCAGCTCTCATTGCCCCTATCATAGGCATATTTAGGTGATTAAGGTTAAAGTGATCAAATACGAGGATATGCTTGACAAGTTGTAAGTTGAAAATCTCATGCCCCTTGCATACGAGGTCCGCTCCTCATGCTACTCAAGTTTAGTCACCGGTAAGTTCTTGTCATAGTAAGCACATGTGTATCATGGAGAACCGCCAATGGGGTACCCCTTGCCCGATGATATGGAAGAATCCCCATATCAAAATGACAAGGCAAGCAGACAACGAGCATCTCAACAATCTTCTTGTTTACCATGGGAATATGGTGCTTTTTTCTCTCTTTCCTCTTTTCTCATCTTTTTTTTTCTCTTTTTCTCAATCTCTATCTCTTTTTTTATAAGAAGAATGCTTCATAGATGCTCATTATGGTTACGCTGCAGGTTTCCACCATGACAACATGGATTAGACCAGCGGCCCAGGCGTTTCTCTAACACACATGCATAACTCCATGGACTTACAAGCTCCCCTTTCATTTCACACCGACGACATCCATAGACAAAAGAACATGATATCAACTAGGTACAAAGTACCTGTACAATGTTGAAAATGTTTCCCATGACAACATGGTTCTGCTAATTCCCAACTTACAAAGCGTAAGCATATACACAACATAGATGGGCACAATGGTTCAAGTTTATTAGATGCAAGAAAGTAAGGTGTGCCGTCAAGTTCGTGAGATCTTTAATCACTAATTTTCACATAACAAGTTTAATTTGGAAGGTAGATAAAAACATGAATTTACTTGGAATAGGAATAATGCTAATAGGTAGGTATGGTGGACACAAATGGCATAGGTTTTGGTTTAAGGATTAGATGCACGTGAAGAATTCCTCTCAGTACAGGTTTTTGGCTAGCAAGGCTGGGTAGCAAGTATAAGAGTTGAAGGAAACAAACAAACATACAAATGATAAAAACAAACATGCAATCTTCCTTGGAAGCACAAAAGATATTAACCAGAGAATACTAAACTTATGAGCAAATCAAGAAAGAAAGAAAGAAAGAAAGATGATGAAATTATATTTCTTTAGAGCACTTTTATCTTTTTCATTCAACTCTAAAAAATAGTGTTGCTACTGACCGAGCCAGGTTTGCCAAAACCAACTAAATTAACTCAGTGATCCCAAAGTGATACCAATACTAACAACAAGATCAATCATATAACCATGAATTGAAAACTAGTATAAGATATGCAAGAGAGTAAATGAAAGAACTTCTCATTAATAATCCATAACGGCAAATCACAACAAGGGATACAAATCTAACGAGATAGGGGACACTTCCATAATCCAAACCATCTTACACAATAACTTCTCTATTCATGATATGACTCTACTAAAAAGGTAAAAAGATAGAAGATAGTGATGTGATACCAAGGCACTCCCCCAAGCTTGGAACAAACCAAGGGGATGCCAAACCTGATGACGAATTACTCCTTCGGTGGTGGTGGTATCCTCTCAATGATCTTTTTGATCAGTTTCCCCAAGTCCTCAATCTCGAAGGTGAGAGTACGAATAAGCTATGAGTTTTGCTCAATGCGGCTCATGATCATGTCGGGTTGTGAATTCCATCTCTTGCGATTCTTTCCCCACTCTACCTCCTTGAAGTCTTCTTTCCCTGCATAGCTAGAACGAGGCAAATCCCAATTGGAGGGTAGTTTCTCCTTGGGCATATTCTAGTATTGATGCTCATGGATAAGAGTATGGAAAGGATTCTTGGTGCGTGGAGGAGGTGACCATGAATCTGAACAGGGACGAGGAGGCTTCCCTCTAGTTGACATAATCCCGGCAGGGTTTGCCACTACTCCAATGCTTGCAATGGTAGTGTCGGTGCCCTTTGCCTCCTCTTCACCTTCACTCTTGATCTCCTTCTCCTGCCCGGGGTCTTGGAGATCTTCCTCTATACGCTCCTTTCCCTTATCCTTGGCGGACACCATTGTGCTTCTAAGTTTTCAAGAATAGTTCCTGGCAGAAACAGATCGAAACAAAAACACGACGAGAACACGATATACGAACCTCGGGAGATCTGGGGGATTATATATTATGAAGTTTTATAACAAAAGGAAGGTACTGGGAGAAAACAGGTCGGAGACAGAGTCCGGGGCGGCCTCACCACCTGGTGGCGCGGCCAGGGGTGGGCCCGCGCCACAGAGTGGTGTGAGCCACCATGGCTTTGTTTCCGTCCCTCTTTCGCTTTGTAGCTTTCCTTGTTGGCTAAAAATTGCAAAAATATAACTGGAGAGATCATTCGCAGAACTTTTCTTACCAGAACTGTTACCTATTCGAAAAAGGACTCTGCAGGTCTCTGAATTTGGTCTTTGATAAATTTTTCTAGAATTATGACTTGAAATGCATCAACATCTTCATTATAAGAATCTCCAGCAATGTAGTGCTTAAGTCGCTGCCCATTCACCACTTGTGTAGTGTTATCTTTTAAAGAAGAAATCTTTATTGCTCCTGAGCGGTACACTTCTTCAATAACGAAAGGTCCTTCCCATTTTGACAGTAGTTTTCCTGCAAAAAATCTAAGACGAGACCTATACAATAGAACTTTCTCACCAACATGGAATTCTCTCTTAAGTATTCGCTTGTCATGCCATCTTTTAACTTTTTCCTTAAAGAGCCTAGCATTCTCATATGCTTCACTCCTCCATTCATCTAAAGGAGTCAAGTCAATAATATTTTTTCACCAGCAAGCTTACAATCTATATTGAGTTCTTTAACCGCCCAGTAAGTTTTGTGTTCTAATCCTAAAGGTAGGTGACAAGATTTCCCATAAACCATTTTATAAGGAGACATCCCCATAGGGTTTTTGTAGGCAGTCCTATAAGCCCATAAAGCATCATTCAACTTTTTAGCCCAGTTTTTTTTAGGTCTATTAACAGTCTTTTGCAAGATGGATTTAATTTCTCTATTTGACAACTCTACTTTCCCACTAGTTTGGGGGTGATAAGCTGAAGCAATTCTATGATTAACATCATATTTAACAATAGTCTTTCTAAAACCACCATGAATGAAGTGAGAACCTCCATCAGTCATGAGATACCTAGGCACTCCAAACCTAGGAAAGATAAGATCCTTAAGCATTTTTAGAGAGGTTTCCCCGTCAGCACTCTTCGTAGGGATGGCTTCTACCCACTTAGTTAACATAATCAATGGCAACAAGAATATGAGTATAACCTTTTGAGGGAGGAAAAGGACCCATAAAGTCAAATTCCCAGCAATCAAAGGGTTCAATAACTAGAGAGTATTTCATAGGCATTTCATTGCGTCTAGAAATATTAGCCACACGCTGACACTCATCACAAGATAAAACAAATTTCCTTGCATCTTTAAAAAGGGTAGGCCAGTAGAAACCTAATTGTAGCACCTTTCGCGTAGTTATTTTTCCTGCATGATGCCCTCCATAAGCAATACTATGACATTTATGCAATACCTCCTTTTGTTCATATTCTGGAATACATCTTCGCATAATACCATCCACTCCTTCTTTATATAAGTGTGGGTCAACCCAAAAATAATGCCTCAAATCGTAAAAGAACTTCCTTCTTTGCTGAGCTATGAAAGTTGGAGGCAAATAGTTGGAGACAATAAAGTTAGCATAATCAGCATACCAAGGGCTCCCTCGCGACCTCACCCCTACTGCAGCCAACTATTCATTTGGGAAGCTATCATTAACATGCATAGGATCAAAAGAAATGTTTTCCAATCGAGATAAATTATTAGCTACAGGATTTTCAGCGCCTTTCCTATCTACAATATGCAGATCAAACTCTTGTAAAAGAAGCACCCATCTAATAATCCTAGGCTTAGCATCCTTCTTCATCATAAGGTAGTTAATAGCAGCATGATCAGTATGAATGGTGACTTTCGAGTCTACAATATAAGGTCTAAACTTATCACAAGCAAAGACGACAACTAAAAATTCTTTTTCAGTAGTAGCATAATTCCTTTGAGCAGCATCCAGAGTCTTACTAGCATAATGAATAACATTTAACTTTTTATCAATTCGTTGCCCAAGGACAGCACCTATAGCAAAATCACTAGAATCACACATTATTTCAAAGGGTAAACTCCAATCAGGTGGTTGAACGATAGGAGCTATAGTTAAAGCCTTCTTAAGATTTTCAAAAGCTTCCTTACAATCATCATCAAAAGCAAAGGGTACATCTTTTGAAGAAGATTAGTGAGGGGTTTTGATATCTTAGAGAAATCTTTAATAAACCTTCTATAGAAACCAGCATGACCAAGGATACTATGAATACCTTTGATGTCTCTTGGGCAAGGCATTTTCTCAATTGCCTCAACTTTAGCACTATCCACCTCTATGCCTCTTTTGGACACCTTATGCCCAAGGACAATCCCTTCATTAACCATGAAGTGGCATTTCTCCCAATTAAGAACAAGATTAGTTTCTTCACACCTCTGCAAAACTTTATCAAGGTTGTGCAGACAATTATCAAAAGAAGTTCCATAGACGGAGAAGTCATCCATGAACACTTCCACAATTTCCTCACAAAAACCATGAAAGATAGCAGACATGCATCTTTGAAAGGTAGCATGAGCATTACATAAACCAAAAGGCATACGTCTATAAGTTCTGTAAGGGCATGTAAAAGTAGTTTTTTCTTGATCTTGTTGTTTAACAAAAATTTAAGAGAAACCAGAATATCCATCAAGAAAACAAAAATGGGTCTTTTTAGACAACCTTTCTAACATTTGATCAATAAAGGGAAGTGGGTAATGATCTTTCTTAGTAACATTGTTAACTTTCCTGAAATCAATGCACATCCTATAGCCCACTACTATTCTTTGGGGAATAAGCTCATCATTGTCATTAGGAACAATGGTTAATCCTCCTTTTTTAGGAACACAATGAACAGTACTAACCCATTCACTATCAGCAATAGGGTAAATAATACCAGCATCAAGGAGTTTTAGTACCTCATTTCTTACCACTTCTTTCATCTTAGGAGTCAGCCGCCGTTGGTGCTCTACTACTGTCTTTGCATCTGGTTCTATATTGATAGAATGCTGACATATAGTAGGAGAAATCCCTTTTAAATCATCCAGAGTATAGCCCATAGCCCCTCGGTGTTTCTTTAAAACCTCCAAGAATCGTTCCTCTTCCTTCCTTGAAAGTTTAGAGCTAATAATAATAGGATATATCTTTTTATCATCAATGTAAGCATATTTAAGATCGTCATGGAGAGGTTTTAGATCGAAAACCGGATCCTTTTTAGGTGGCAATGTGGTACCCAAGTCTTCGACGGACAAGTTATGCTTAAGCATCTTGGGTTGACGATGGAGAACCTCCTCAATCTCATTCCTTTCTTCAATGAAGATCTCACTTTCATGGTCTTCCATAAATTGCTGCAAAGCGTTGTTAAGAGCAAGAGAAATAGACGCAAGTTGTTCAACTCGAAAATCCTCATTATGGGTTTCATTTTCACAAGGTTCTTTAGTAAATTTCGAAAAATTTAAACTCATAAGATTCCCCATCAAACTTAGTCAAGATTTTCACCCTCTTACAATCTATAATAGCTTCACAAGTACTCAAGAAAGGTCTACCAAAAATGATGGGATAAGTTTTACTAGTAGCTGAACCAAGTACTAGAAAATCAGCAGGATATTTAATCTTACCACAAAGAACTTCTACATCCCGCGCAATACCAATTGGAGAGATGGTTTCTGTATTAGCAAGGTGAATAACCACATCAATCTCTTCCAATTCGCAGGGACTGATCTCATGCATAATTTCTTTGTAAATCTCATAAGGAATAGCACTTGAACTTGCACCAATATCTCATAAACCACAATAGCAATGATCACCAATTCTAACAGAAAGCACAGGGACACTAGCCTTTTTAGCTTTATTAGGATGTGAGCCAATATTAGAAGCATCCTCACAAAATACTATGTGTCCATCTTCTACACTTTTAGTGACAAGGTCTTTCACAATTGCTACAACAGGTTCAATGCTTATTTGTTCATCAGGTTTTACAGTTCTCTTAGCACTTTTAGTGAATACACTAGTTATCATAGGATGATACTTTACCTTATCCGGAAAGGGTATTTTCTCGATATAAGGCTCATGTAAGATGTGATCAATAGTGTAAAACTGAGTACTCCCAACAGGAACACAGTCAACAATATCTATATAAGGTGCATGGTATTTGCTCCATCCCTTTTTTGGAATTTCAATATAAGACAAAAGCCTTAAAACAATTTGTAATAACTTGTAAATCAAGACCATATGCATTACTAATATTTTGAAAGTCATCAACTCCCATAAAAGATTCAATGCATTCATAATCATAATTTATACCTGACTTTCTTCCTTTGTCATTCTCCCATGCTTCACCATTATCTTGAATACGGTCCAGAAGATCCCGTTTAGCTTCTTCTTCCATGCGAGTGAATGATCCAGCACAACAAGCATCCAATAAATCCTTATCATGAAGAGAAAGTCTTGCATAAAAGTTATTGATAATAATATTGTTGGGGAGCTCATGAATGGGACATTTGAGCATTAGTAACTTCAATCTCCCCCAAGCTTGAGTTGTACTCTCTCCATCAAGAGGCCAAAAGTTGTATATTTGATTCCGATCTTTATGAATCTCACTAGGAGGATAAAACTTTGAATAAAAGAGAGGTACTATTTCCTCCCATTCAAGAGCTTGACCATTCTTCAGCAGCTTATACCATTCTTCAGCTCTTCCTTTCAGTGATAATGAGAATAACTTCTTCTTAACTTGATCTGTAGTAATACCTGCACACTTAAATACCCGCATAATTCATGTATGAAGATCAAATGATCACCGGGATGGACAGTTCCATCTCCAACATAATAGTTATCCATAACACGATCAATAATTCTTGTAGGTATTTTAAAAACATCACTCTCAGCAGGTGGTGGTTCATCTACTACCTTAGAAGTTGTAGTAGCATTACGAAATAAGAAACTCAGCGAATTATTCATATTGGAAATAAAGCAACTAACAAAAGTAAACAATACTCAAAGTAGAAGTTTCCTTTACCAGTTCCACTCTCCAATAGCACTTCACTCCCCGGCAATGGCGCCAGAAAATAGTCTTGATGACCCACAAGTATAGGGGGTGTATCACAGTATTTTCGATAAGTAAGAGTGTCGAACCTAACGAGGAGCAAAAGGTGCTGGCTAGTGGTATGGATCAGGAATTCTCTGCAAATAGTTAGCAAACGGATTTTTAGGGGTTTTTGATAATGCAAGTAAGTAAAGTACGAGTAAATAAAAGACAATAAGAATAAATGCAGCGAGTGGCCCAATCCTTTATTCAGCAAAGGGCAAGCCGGTTGTATTACTTAAGATGACCAAACGTTCCCGAGGACACATGGGAAGACTGTCAAGTGCTTTCGCTTCAAATAGTTGATTAATCTTCTTTAGCTTGCTAAGTGTTGTGTGGGTGAACCTGTGCTAATCTACCGACCTTCCTAGGACTAATACATACTTGTGATTAAACCCCCCTGCAAACATCCTTTAGTACAAGAAAGTAATTATGGTAAAAACCTAACCACAGCTTTGAACTCTAAGACTCTTACGTCCCTTGTGCCATGGTTTCCTAACGGGGGTTCAGGTTTCTGTCACTCCAGCAACCCTTACGATTAGTAGACAAATACACAATGCATTCCCCTAGGCCCATATAGGTGAAGTGTCATGTAGTCGACATTCACATGACACCACTAGAAGAATTATACCACAAGTTAATACACAAACTATTGAATCTTTCTCAACACAACTCCACTACTAACAACATGACTTCTCCCATGTCCTCAAGAACAAAACGAACTAATCATAAGACATCATATGGATCATGATCAGAGATGGAATAATGATGTATAACAATTAGAACATAAACAATAATTCAATGGTTCCACTCAATAGCATCAACTACAAAGAGTAATCAATATCGGGAAAGTTTCCCCTAAGAACTATGCAAGATTCAACCCAATTTTTACAGCGATTTGATGGTGGTGATGATGGTGCTGATGGACATGATGATGGTGATGATGATGATGATGATGATCCCGATGAAGTCCATCTTGATGGTGGTGTTGATGGCGATGATCTCCCCTCTCCGGGAAGGAATTCCCCTGGCAGAATTCTGTCTGCCTGAGAGATCTTTCTCTCTCGGTGTTTTCCGCCCCGCGGAGGCGGCGGAATCTTTATGTGTTTGCTCCCCCGGTATTAGGGTTCCGTGCAGATAATATACACCAGAGGGGAGAGACGGGTGTGGACCAGGGCGGCAACACCACCTGGTGGCGCGGCCCAGGGTGGCCCATGCCAGGGGGTGGTGTGGGCCCCTTGTGGCCCATCTCCACTCCTCCTTCTGGCTTTCTTCGTCTTCTAGAAAAATAGGATGTTCAATGTATTTTCCCGGATTTTCCGATCTTCGCGAATTTCGCCTCCAAACTGCACCTTTTCCATCAGAATCCTGACTGCAGCGGTCCATGCTCCAAAAGTCATCAACCATGCAAAACCAGATGAAATTACATAAGTATCACCTCTTAATATGAAATATATCAATGAATAACAGTGAATTATGATATAGAATAGTGCTGCAAAATGGACGTAGCAGCCACCTTCTCCCCCGAGAAACAATCCATCACCTCCAAGGCCACCGTCTCCTCCCAGTAAAAGTCCACCTCCAAGGCCACCGTCTCCTCCCAGTAAAAGTCCACCACCTCCAAGTCTAATCCATGACCTCAACACGAGTCCATCTCAATCTACGCAGCCGCCTCCACCCACTAAGGGCCAAAAGCTGGGGAATCAAGCAAATCAATCGATCCTCCCGCTCTAGGTGCCTGAACCTCAACTATGTGGGGGAGAACCTTTGCATATGGAAACGGCTAAGATATTGGCCGAGCAATGTAATATGTCTATTCATGACATTATTCACGGTGATGATATGCCCAAGGCTGATGTAGCACCCAAATTTGTTCACAGGGAGCCTCTGGTCAGTTCTAAGAGGCTTCAGGATATGCCAACAAAAATGCAACAATTGCATGAATGGTACATGGAAGTATCAAGAGAAGAGCGATATTGGCTCATAGCAAAAGTTCGAAAAGAGCATTACTTCACTAAAGATGAGGTCCCTATTGAATTTATAGAATTATTTCAGTTATTCAATCTAAAGGAACTCGACAAATCTATTCTCAGTTGCTATTGTCTGTAAGTGATTACTTTACTTATGTAATTAAGTCTCTAGCTCAGCTTGTTCAATTCATTGCCGGTAAGTATACTCACTATATTCTTTTGTACACTATAATAATGCAGATTGAAGATTCTCGAATGTAAAAGAAAGGCTATCAATGGATTTGGGTTCATTGACCCACATCGAGTTAATGGAGTTGTGCTAAAGGATAAGCCACTGGAGACCGAGCAAAACTTGCTCCGGTTTCTCATGAACCAGCATTTCTGTAATGAAATACTATTTCCTTACCACTCTGGCAAGTGAGTTCTTGTACACATTAACTTTTGCCTACTGGATGTTCACTGTAAATGATGAGTTACTGACGTATGTAAACCTTGCATAGGTACCACTGGATTCTTCTAAGCATTTTAGTTGACTTGGGAAGAGTTCACATCATGGACTCATTAAACAAAGACATGGAAGAGTACCGCAGCATTATCGATATGCTCGAGAGGTAATTCAACCATTATTGCACTATATCGGTTTCTTTTGTTCACTTTCTAGGATATCAAGTAGTTATTAACTCATACATTCATTTTCTTTGTCGAGTAGTGTTTGGACATGGTTCAAGCACAAGGTCTACTGTCAATGGCGTGAGGAGCTATTTTTTTAATCGGTCTCGGTAAGTAGTACGAGCTAGGTCAGCGCATCTATTTAATTCTAGTTTATGTACATTTATCATGCTAGAGTTATTATTTGATTGAATTCTATTCTTGTAAATTGCGTGAGGAAGCCACAGGGGACTAATCTATGTGGATTCTACGTGTGCGAGTTCATTCGCATCACTAGTGAGAAGCCCTTGGAAACTATTCGAGTAAGTAAACAATATATTTACCCTTTATTTTTATTACAAAAAGTTGTGTTGAGTCTAATTCATATGATCTCCTTCTTTATAGTTAGACGCGATGCGGGACAAGCTCCTACCACAGGACCGCCTACTAGCAATCCAAGAGGAATTGGCTGGATTTTTTGTCAACAAGGTCATAGACCCATACGGAGAATACTCTCTAGATAAACCCTAAAGAATCCATGTAATGATCTCCATGTAATCAAATAGACAGGCTCTAGACCCGGTTGGGACTCCATGTAATGACCTCCATGCATGTATGCTTGTAAGAGAAATTATATTATATATGCATCAACATGTACAAGTACTGTGTAGTAGCATTGTGTATGTATACGAAAACTTTTTTGTAATGAAAACACATAATGAAAAATAATTGAACACAAAACACAAAAATGAAAACAAAAACACAAAACTCTAAAACCCCATCTCCTGCCACGACAGCCAGATGGCCCAAAATGCTGCCGCGGCAGCCACCCTTTAGTCCCGGTTCGTGCTACGAACCGGGACTAAATGTCTGCCATCTTAGCGCCGCTCGCGGGGCCACGTGGTGGACCTCGAGTCTCGGTTCGTAATAGAACCGGGACTAAAGGCAGGACCTTTAGTCCCGATTTGGCAGTCCTGGTTTGCAATCCGGGACTAAAGGTCCTTACCAACCGGGACTAAAGGGCTGGTTTCTACTAGTGCTAGTTCAACTGGTTGGAGCAGTGGATGTACAAACACAATACATGAGTTCAAATCCTCATGGAAGCGAATTAAGGTTCCTATTTATACTTGAGGACTAGGTGAAAGAGTATGAGTTTGGCGGAATATGATGAATATATTATTGAGCCTCATGGGCGAGTATATATAGGCGTATAGGTGATTATCTTGGAGCACAAGTCAAGTTATGATTGTATGTAAATGGATCCTAACTCTATCTAAACTACAATAACAATCGTATATGCCTAATACTCTAACATTCCCTCACAGTTGTAGCGGTATCGTCGTGAACAACTGGAACATCGCAGACGGTTAGACTAGAGATAAACCGCAGTAGCATCCAGTAGGCTGACATCCCCTCCTGTCCGAGCGGGAACGTCGTGGATGGTGTCGCGTCGCGGTAGCTTGGACTGTAAAGGAAACTGGTGATATGCTCAGGCGAGGTGATAGCCCTTGTGCCGATGTCGAGGGAGCCTAGAGCTTGAGGTGATGCCGAGGTCGGGTAGCCATTGCGAGGGGTCGCTGTGGTGATGTCGTGGTCGGGGATGCCGGTGGTGAGGTAGCCGCACATGAAGCCGTATGCGCATAGTACATGAGGAGGATGATAGAGACGTATCGACTCAGTCATCGTAGGGTCGTGGAAGCTTGCCGAGGGTCCGCGGAGGCTTGCCGAGGGTCCATGGAGGCTTGTCGTGGGGCTGCGAAATCTTGTCGAGGGGTGTCAATGCTGAAGTCGATGCAGCCCGAGCCGTCGAGGATGAGGTGCGGCCATAGTTTTGCTAGAACTAAGCACATGTCGGGGAAGAACACGCACTCCAGTTTTGCCAGAACCGAGTACGCAAAGAAGAGCTTGTCAGTGACGCAGTCGAGGCAGTCGTAGAGGAAGGTGTCAATGCCGAAGAAAAATTTGTCGAGGCCGACGAAGATGAGGCATCGATCTGAGATTGCTAGGCTCGGGGACGCGTCGGGGACGATGGCACACACCGGTGTTGCCAAAATCGGGCACGCAAGGGTAGGGACGAAGTTGTAGAAGGCGTCGAAACCAACGGTGCCCTAGAGTGGTCATGTTGGACACCTAGATTGCCGCGACGGTGGTACTCGATGTAGGCAAAGAAGAATCTGACGTGACGAAGACCATGCGCAGACGTAGATGACCTGCACCATGGAGGTGGTGCGGAGATAGCCTGGGGCGCCAGTGCACAGGGACGACGATGTAGACTGCGTGCAGCAATGCTATGACCCGTTGGGGCGGCATAGCTACAGGGAGAAAGTCGGCGCAGTGGATGGGAGACCACCAGCGACGTACACGCCAAGGAAGGCACGTTTGGAAGCCGGTAGCATGGACCAAAAGCGGTGGCGCTGCGACCTGAAGGGGTGACACAACGCCAGCCGTAGCTCGATCGGTGGTAGGCGCGTGCTCGGGGATGTGCTTAGCATAGACGGGCGCGAGATCGGTTGATCAGACCGATGGTGCACCGTATGCGCCATGGCATTGACGATGCATAGATCGGAGTCGATGTCGGTGTTGTTGGTGAAGTCCTGGGTGAAGGGAATATGCTCGAGAGGCAATAATAAAGTGGTTATTATCTTATTCCACGTTTATGATAAATGTTTATTTTGCATGCCATAATTGTATTGATCGGAAACGTCAATACATGTGTGTTTAATAAACAAAAAGGGTTCCTAGTTATGCCTCTCTTATAGACTAGCTTGTTGATTAACAAGATGATCAAGGTTCCTGATCATGGACATTAGATGTTGTTGATAACAAGATCACAACATTGGTGGAATGATGTGATGAACATTCATCCGAGGTATAGCATTACGATCAAAGTCATTATGTTTATATTACTATAACATCATACAAACTAATCTTTATCCTTAGACCATGAGATCATGTTAATTGCTAACACCGGAAGAGTATCTTGATAACATCAAACGTCACACCATAACAAGGTGACTATAAAGATGGGTTCAGTGCCACAAAGGTGTTATGTTGAGGCTCATGAATCAAGAGTGGAATTTGTCAATCCCAATGACGGATAGATATACTCTGGGCCCTCTCGGTGATATCACATTAAGATAGCTTGCAAGCAAGTGATATGATCACTAGAATGTTATATCACGGGAACGAGAAAAGAGTGCATGTCGGTAACGAGATCAAACTAGGTATGGAGATACCAATGATCGAATCTCGGACATGTAATATATCACGAGACAAAGGGATTTAATTACTAACGTTAAAGGTTCTCACGATCACAGAAGTTATGCAGGAGTCAGTATGGATCTCTAGGTCCCGCTTCTGATTATTGATCTGAGAGGAGTCTCGATCATGTCTGCATTATTCGTGAACAGTAGGGTGACACACTTAAGAGTTACCGGACACCATTTTGGAGCACATATGTTTGAGACGAAAGAATTGCAAAGCGCAGGAATTGTTTCGATAGAAACCGGAAATTGTTTCGAGTGAAATTGCAGAAAGTGGTTCTGCATGTGATATTGAAATATTGCAAGGGGTTATATGTGAATGTTTGTTAATGAAAGTAATTAACAAAATTCTGAATAAATTTAATAAAAGAGTTTTATTAAATGAGAGAGCATTAAACTTGGAGAGTTTTAATGCATTTAAAGTAGGGACTTTAAAGGGAATGTGAAGAGGCATTTTAATGTGGAGGGGTTACCACCACATGAATGGGGAGGTGAGGAGTCACCCCCCATGCACCGGCCATGAAGGAGGGGCACCCCCTCCTCCTATAAAAGGCCACCCTCTTCCTCCTTCTTCCTCACACCTCCTTGTGAAGGATCTCTCTCCCCCTCTAGAATTATTCCCC
Organism: Avena eriantha; assembly: GCA_910589775.1. Lineage (NCBI taxonomy): Eukaryota > Viridiplantae > Streptophyta > Magnoliopsida > Poales > Poaceae > Avena > Avena eriantha. The sequence goes on along the minus strand of OU342746.1, from coordinate 84,088,387 downwards.
CATGGTCTCGGATTAGCGAGATACATGTTCCCGGTGGCATTTCGTCTGGAAGGAGTTGCTGCTTCCACTGGATTGCTGGAGCGAGGAGGTGGAGGTTGTCCGGTGGCTTGAACGTGTGTTCGAGTGCGGATGCACTGCTGAGTTGTGGCGCTCGGACTTCTTCACAATCTTGAGATCGGCAAGTGTATGACTACATCAACCACGAGTTCCTACTCGTTAACAAAACTCGTTGTCTTCAAGGGTAAGTTATCGTTGGATGTATGTCCATCCGTTGCTCTGTACCTAGTAGATAGATCTTGGCGTGTAGTTCTCATCGTAGGGATTTTTTGTTTTCTATGCTGCGGACCCAACAGTGGTATCCGAGCCAGGTCTATGCGTACACATATGTTTATGTGTGGGTGATGATGATCATGTTATTGCATCTTCTATGTATTTTGGATATTGGTGGCATAGTGGGATGAAGCGGCCCGGACCAACCTTACATGTCATCGTACATGAGACCGGTTCCACGACTGACATGCAACTTGTTTTGCATAAGTGGCTGGCAGGTGTCTGTCTCTCCTACTATAGTCAATATCTGATTTACAACGAGTTGCTAATAACTTGGTTATCCTCGTTGTGGTTCATGTTCGTAGGTGAGAACGGTTCTATCTCCGAAAGCCCTAAGCCACGTAAAACTTGCAATTGATAAATTAGAGGCGTCTAGTTTAGATCGTTGCTGGGCTAGTGTATTGATATGGTATTGTTGTAAGTAGATGTATGATAGATACTCTTACAACACACTCAATGTGTAAGTTCCATAGACCTTGGCCTTACACACAAAGGAATGATAGAGATCATACCACGATGCAAGTGATAGAGATCAAATGTATGGACCATATCATCTCACTTTACACATTAGATGTTAGCATCTTATACTGCTAGTTTGGCGCTTTCTGTAGCATTGTAAGATGATCCCTCATTTAGATATCAAGATAAAAATATGTTCTTCCTTAAGTATGCACCGTTCTATGGATCGTGTTTCGAGACATCACGTGATGATCGAGTGTATTCGAATCTACGCTTTCATAGGAACGGGTGTAAGACAGTTTTACACACGTGAATACTAAGGTTCTTACTTGGCGAGCCTAGCATGTACAGACATGGCCTCGGAACACGGACCGAAAGGTTAAGCATGAGTCATTTAGTTGATATGATGCCCATATACATGCTCGCCTTTGAAGCTACACCGACTCACGTGATGATCGGACTTGGTGTATTGGATTTGGTTCATGTAATCACCAAAAAGGCACGAGGGATGTCGTTTTTGAGTGGGAGTTCATTTCTAATTTGGATTAGTCGAACTTAATTTTGTCATAAACTAAATCGAAGTGAATTTGCATAATTTGTTCTAGTCATTGGCGTCTGTTCACTACCTTATGCTTAGTTTTAATTGAGATAATAGAACTATAGAATTCTGGATATTTACTTTACGAACTGGTATCGTATTGCTTTGAATGTTAGTTTAAAGTTTGTAAGTCCTATTGCAAACTTTCAGCAAACTCTATTTACTCCATGAAGTTTAATAAGTAGTATTAAATAAAGAGTAAGAATTCCAATGTTAGTATCTAAAGTATCATGTTTGCCTCCATGATTCTTGATATTCAAAAGTTGTTTTAATATCGAGGTTATCTAGGAGCTGAAATAATTGTTTCAGAAACCATCATGTGTGAAAGATATTGTGATATCTGAAACAAAGTTATTGGTTGCATTATGATAGAGTATAATTTAGCAAAATACATGTTCTCATATTGTATGAGAATTTGTGAAGGATGGAGATGCTAGGCATCCGAATCTCCCAAAAAGGTTTCGGGAACTAAAATTATACTCACGATTCTTCCTTATAGGCTATAATAGCTTGATCATGAAAGTTGTCATGATAAGGATGAATAGAATATATAAGTAAAATGTTTACTACACTGATAGATTACTAATGAATGGATTTTTGAAAGAATACCAAACATTTGATGATGGTGATCCACTTCAAAGTGCAAGTCCAAAGGTATTAGTATTTGACTATATACGCTTTGTACTATGTGTCATGTGAATGACACCACTATTGATGTTGATAGATTCTTTTAAAAGGAAAAGGAATTGCTGAAAGAGAATCTATAAAATATTTGGTAGAAAAGAAAAAGTTGGAGATGTCCAACTTAGGTATATAGAAGATATACATGTTATGTCTGTATTCCTTGCTTGTTAAACAATGTGGTTATGAGGTATTGGATACCGGTATTGGATACCGAATTGGTTGGTATGAAGTGTCATATAGGACAATGCAATTCATGAACTACAATGGCCTAAGTAACTAGAAAGATAATAAGTGATGATGTTCATCGAAAACAAATAAAGTGTTATTGTGTTTTTCGTTGTCGTCAAACCTAGCCTTCAAGATTTGTTTTAGTAATTGTTATTTTGTTCTGGTATTACGAGAACAATGGTTGTTCAAATAATTACCGTATTCCATAAAGGATGGATGAACTTTTACAAGTCTAGTGGGAGAAATCACACCCATAAACACTATTGCTAAAATGTCGCAAGACAAATGATTAAAATATCACTTATGAAGTGACATCGCTGTTTAAATTATATTGGAAAGAAAACATTAAGAAACTCCATGTTGATGGATTTTTGGAGTCTTTGATTTTGATCAATTGACGCTTGTGAGACTTTCCTCGAGATAATTGAAACTCTGTCCATAGGCCAAAGAGGAACGGATGACTAAATTATTGGATATTATGCATGTTGATGTATATAGTCCATTATGTGTAGCCATATGCGATGGATCTTTTTGCTTCATATGTTTTCTCCGAAAATTTGAGTGAATATATCTGTATATTTACTTAATAAGGAAGAAGTATGAAATATTTGAAAATTGTTCAAAGACTTTCAAGATGAAGTTGAAAATCATTGTAACAATAAAATAAAGAGTTTATGATTTGACCATAAAGGAAGATATTTGAGTTACATGTTTAGCAAAACACTTAAGATTTGAGGAATTATTCCATGATTTGTGTTTTCCCGATAAACCATAGGAGTATGGCATATTCGAGAGATGAAATCAAACCATGTTTGACATGGTAAGATCAAAGGTGTCATTTATAAAACTACCATTATGTTTTAAGGATTGAAGCTTTAGAGACTACCACTTTTACACTGAAAAGAGCACCATCGTGATCCGTTGAAATGACATCATATAAGTTATGGTTTGGGATAAAACCCGAATTGTCTTTTCTTAAATTTTAGTATGCTAAGCATAAGTAAAATGTTTACAACCAAAGTCGGATAAGCACGTCTTTGTAGGTTATCCCAAAGAATTTGTTGGGAATTTCTCCATAATACCGAGGACAAAAGAGTTTGTTACTTGGAACGTCAAGTTTCTTGAGAAGGAATTTTTTGTGAAAAGTTAAGTGGGAGGACAATAGAACTTTGATAAGGTTGTTGAACCTTAGTTATATGTGCTAAGTAGCGCAGCGCCGGAAAGTGTCCCGGTGGCTGCCACAATGCTCATGGCTCCCGTGATTACAAATGGTGTGATCTCGGAGATTATAATTCCTATTGAACCGTGTGGGTCGATAAGAATCAAATAGTGTGATTTGATAAGCAAGTAGTTATTGTTTTGACAATGATGAACCGACTACATGCAAAGAAGCGATGATGGGCCCTGACTCCATAAAATGACTAGAAGTCATAGAATCCGTGATAGTATCCATACACGAGAAATCAAGTTTTTGAACTTGGAAGACCCTCTGAAAAGGCATAAAGCCTATCAGTTGTGTTTGGATCTATAAAGAAATAGACATGGATGTTTAACATCTATGAAATAGTCGACATGTCGGAAAGAAGTTTACGGCAATGTTCAAGGAGTTGACTATGACAAGATTTGATCTTTCATAGCGATATTTAGTCTTGACGGATTAATGTAGAAACCACTACATATAATTTGGTATATGGTAGTTGAACAAACAAAACAATGTTCTTCTAATAGAATGGTTTCCTAGGATGTGTACAAGACACGGTCCAAAGGGTTTTGTTAATTCAAAGGGTGCTAAAAGGGCATGCAAACTTCAATAGTTGAAGTAAGCATAGTGGGGTCGGAATCTTCACCATGATGAAACTGTTAAAAGAGTTTAAATTCATCGGAGATGATGAAGATGCTTGCATTTGCAAGAAATTAAGTGGGAGTGCGGAGACATATTTCTAATACATTATGTAGAGGACATATTGTTGATTGGAAATGATGTATCTTGTATTGGCACAAGTTAAGAATTTCATTAAAATAAGATTTCGATGAAAGACTTGGGCAAACCCAGAATATTTGGCATCAATATCTATATGGATAGATTAAGGCGCTAATATGGTTGTGCCAGATATACATATATGAGATATTCAAAGGGTTCAATATGGAAACAACAAGAAAGGTTCTTGCTGCATGGAAAGAATTGTATCAAGATTCAAGTGTTTCAACACTTGGTGAATAAAATCACATGAACATTTTGATCGATTATACCATGATATGTATATATCCAAAATGTCATATGCTCTAAATGTTATGAGCATACCAGAATGATTCATAAGATGATCATTGGACGATAGTAAAGATATTCTTATGAGCTTTGAAAGAACTAAGAATATATCATGTATAAGTGACAAATAGTTAAAGGTAGTTCATTGTAAAGTGTTACATTGATACTATTTTTTTCACAAGATACAAATTAAATTTATCTCAATTTAGACTATGGGTGGCACAATGTAATGGAAAGAATGTTCCATGGTGGATTTGGATGAGTTCCAAAGTTGAGACATTGTGACGGATACTACAACAAAAGGCTAAGTATATAACTGCTATAGTAGCAGCAAATGAGGGCATTTGTGTTAAGTAGTTATTATCAAACTAGGTGTGGTTCAAAGTGGGCTAATACTATGAAGATATATTGTGTGACAATAATATCAACATATTTTAACCGGAACGAACTAAAGGTCTCACCAAAGGACCAAATTTATACAATGCCATCTCATTTGATAATGAGTGATGCGTAGAGACGCAAAGACAAGCAAATACACACGGACCTGAAACTGTCAGATCCGGAGATTATGTTAACCACTAGCAATAGCGTATATGCAACACCAGAAAGCCATAGGTGTTCAATATGCAAAGTTTTTCAAACTAGATTATTGACTCTAGTGCAAGTGGGAGACTGAAGGGAATATGCTCAAGAGGCAATAATAAAGTGGTTATTATCTTATTCCATGTTTATGATAAATGTTTATTTTGCATGCTATAATTGTATTGATCGGAAACGTCAATACATGTGTGTTTAATAAACAAAAGGGTTCCTAGTTATGCCTCTCTTATAGACTAGCTTGTTGATTAACAAGATGATCAAGGTTTCTTGATCATGGACATTGGATGTTGTTGATAACAAGGTCACAACATTGATGGAATGATGTGATGAACATTCATCTGAAGTATAGCATTACGACCAAAGTCATTATGTTTATATTGCTATAACATCATACGAAGTAATCTTTATCCTTAGACCATGAGATCATGTTAATTGCTAACACCGGAAGAGTATCTTGATAACATCAAACGTCACACCGTAACAGGGTGACTATAAAGATGGGTTCAGTGCTACGAAGGTGTTATGTTGAGACTCATGGATCAACAGTGGAATTTGTCAATCCGATGACGGATAGATATACTTTGGGCCCTCTCGGTGATATCACATTAAGATAGCTTGCAAGCAAGTGATGTGATCACTAGAATGTTATATCACGGGAACAAGAAAAGAGTGCATGTCCATAACGAGATCAAACTAGGTATGGAGATACCAATGATCGAATCTCGTACATGTAATATATCGCGAGACAAAGGGATTTAATTACTAACGTTAAAGGTTCTCACGATCACAGAAGTCATCGTTGAATATGCAGGAGTCAGTATGGATCTCCAGCTCCCGCTTTTGATTATTGATCTGAGAGGAGTCTCAATCATATCTGCATTATTCGTGAACTGTAGGGTGACACACTTAAGAGTTACCGGACACCATTTTGGAGCACATATGTTTCAGACGAAAGAATTGCAAAGCACAGAAATTGTTTCGATAGAAACCGGAAATTGTTTCGGGTGAAATTGCAGAAAGTGGTTCTGCATGTGATATTGAAATATTGCAAGGGGTTATATGTGAATGTTTTTTTAATTAAAGTAATTAACAAAATTCTGAATAAATTTAATAAAAGAGTTTTATTAAACGAGAGAGCATTAAATTTGGAGAATTTTAATGCATTTAAAGTAGGGACTTTAAAGGGGAATGTGAAGAGGCATTTTAATGTGGAGGGGTTACCACCACATGAATGGGGGAGGTGAGGAGTCACCCCCCCATGCGCCGGCCATGAAGGAGGGGCACCCCCCTCCTGCTATAGAAGGCCACCCTCTTCCTCCTTCCTCACACCTCCTTGTGAAGGATCTCTCTCCCCCTCTAGAATTATTCCCCCATGGTCTCGGATTAGCGAGATACATGTTCTCAGTGGCATTTCGTCTGGAAGGAGTTGTTGCTTCCGCTGGATCGCTGGAGCGAGGAGGTGGAGGTTGTCTGGTGGCTTGAACGTGTGTGCGAGTGCGGATGCGCTGCTGAGTTGCGGCGCTCGGACTTCTTCATGATCTTGAGATTGGCAAGTGTACGACTACATCAACCACGAGTTCCTACTCGTTAACAAAACTCGTTGTCTTCGAGGGTAAGTTCTCGTTGGATGTATGTCCACTTTCTTTGCCTTGGGGCGGAGTCTGAGGGCAAGGCAAAGCAGGAACTCGCTGATCGGGTGGTGCTGGATGCCCTAGAGGATTCCACCGAGGAACTTGGGTGGAAGACGGTGTGCCGATGGAGAAGACATTCAGATGATGAGATCCGTCAAGAGTTCTAGGAGGAGATGGGCTACCCCACGCCAGCGTCAAGGTACTGGGAAACTGCCTTGCCGAGGTCGACCTCGCCGATGAAGGTGGGAGGACGACCCTGTTCGCCGTCGAGGATGGTTTCTCGTCGTGGGGCCTCCGCATCTCCCTAGGGGCTGGCCCTCTCTCGTCCAAAGGTCAAGCCATGGAGAGGCCCTCTGTCGGGCGTCTACTCTGCCGGTCTTCGAATAATTCGTGGAGGCAGCGATTGGTCTGGCTGCTGATCCGACTTTTGCGCCTGTGGTGGGGCCTGATGTTGACACGCTGAACACGCTGGCGGCAGGGTCCAATACTGCTATCGTGATTGGTGCGGTAGGCTAGGTCAGGACGGAACAATACTTCTCCTGGTCCATGGTCGCACGGAAGCTACTATCCAACTCGATCAAGGGGTCCGTTTTCTCCTCATATACAACCGCACAGCCTTCATCCTGTGTTGTTCCGCCGATGCCTGCCTTCACCACTGCAGTGACTTCATCTCCTTCATTGCTTGCCCCCGGTATTCAATCGCTGCCTTCCTCTCCGGTCTCCGCGGGTCGGTCGTGCGTGGCTGTGGTTGTTGCCCTAGCCATGGTTGGGCATAATCCTAGGGGGATGCCAGGTTTTGCACCTCCTGTTGCCGCAGCTCCTCTTCCGCGGGGCTCGCCATCATCCCTCCTGCAAGGGGGCTGACGTCTGCACCTCTCCGGGGTCTAGTGCTCCTCTGGGTCCTACCGCTGCTCCTCACCTGCCATGTACCGGCCACCAAATCCAGCTGGAGGCTACTACAACAATACTTTGATTCCTCTTCGGCTGCTGTATAGAGGTCCCCATCCTGCCACTTTTGTCGGGCCACCTACAGCCTTCGGCCCGGGGTATGGAGGTGGTACAGGTGTTGGACAACAAGGAGGACACTTTGGGGCGGCGCCAGTGCCGCATAACCCTGCACCGCAATTTGCGGTGGGTACAACAGCGGATACGGCGGTGCCTCTGAAGCATAAGAAGAAGAAGAAGGTGCATGATCCGTTGGTTCTTCGAACCTAGGGTCAGTCTCAATAACCTCCACAGCCTGGATTCCCGCCACAGCCGCTCGGTTTTTCGCAGCAGTTTCCACCTAGTGCATACGCTTCTTCATATCCGCATCTCGGACCGGACATGCATTATCAAGGTGCTCCCCGGTCCATGTTCAGGAACCTTCCGTTCAGCAGGAGATCACTGTGCCTGTTAACCCCGTACAAGAAGTTGTTTCAGCTAGAAAGAAAGGTAAAAAGGCGGTTCGATGTTGGAAGTGCGCGGTAAACACGCATTCATCTAAGGATTGTAAGGTGGTTCATTTCTGTTACATCTATGATACCTCTACCCACGCAACTCTGAGATGCCCCATGCTCAAACAGTCGTGCCCTACTCCTTACATGGCTAGTATTGGTAATGAGCTGACTTTGTTCTCTCAGATTCCTGATTGTGTGGTTCGTGATCATCTGGCAGATAATCAGACTCCCATAGCTCTTGTGCATGTTTCTAGACAAATGGTTTCTGCAGATATTGTGTAGTGCCAGATTGCCAGGAGAGGTTATACCTTATGCACAGACTGCCTTCTTAGTGAGCTTCCCGTCCTTTGAGGATCTGGATAGGGTGGATGGGATTTAGGTTTCGATTCCTTTGAGCACCTCCCATCTTACTTTCTCTGTTTATCGAACGCAGGAAGTACCACACAAGTTTGAGATCAAGCAAGTTTGGCTCTGTGTTGAGGGGGTTCCCAATTTGTTGCGCACATTCTAGGGATTATGGGTTGTTCAAGGTCTCATGGGACTACTTTGGACGTTGATTTGTTCAGCTTGCGGAAGCATGGAGTCATTCAGATACTTGTTGCTATGACTAATACTAGGGTTTTCTTGAAGCTGAATGATGAGTTGGGTCACTATCTCTTAACTGATATTGTGGTTAAGCTTAAGGCTTTTTGAGTTTCGTTTTCGTTTGGAGCCCGATGGTTATGTTCTGGAGCCTGAGTTTGTACCTTTTTTGTGGAGAAAGAGGGATGATGATCCTGATGATGATGCCAATGAGAAGTCTTCTGATGATGCTATGGATATATCTGATTCGGTTGGTGGCTTGCAGAATGCTAGGTCTGGCTCTTCTTCGGCCTTGTCTAGATAGGGGGGTCAGCGCCGCTGTCTACCAGACATGTGGCTCAATTGGACATCTCTATGCCAACGACTATACCTCCTGCAACACCCCCTACATCGAGACAGGCTCCTTTGCATGTGGTTGCGATCACTCCTTTTAATTCTAATCCCACTACACAGCGAGGAAAGGAACTTTTGGAAGCACTTCCACTGGGCTCCCCTCTTCGTGGTGGTGGGCATGTTCTGAGTTCACCTCATGTCTCTCCTTCTCAGCCATATGGATCCCTGCATGCGGCCTGTGATTCTGCTGGGAAGGCTCGTGCTTCACCTCTATTGGCATCTCCCATGCGTTATAGACCTAACATGTTGGGTCGATCTTTTCCACGATGGGTGGAGCCGGTGCTAGAGCCGGTTCTGCAGGAGGTGGTTGATGGGTCTTCAACGCGCAGGCTAGCCCAGGAGGGGTTGGTCGACCACGATGCTGCTGGGGTTCGGCGGGTGGAGCCGGTTCTGCAGGGGTGGTTGATGTGTCTTTGGTGCGGAGGCTAGCCCAGGAGGGGTTGGTTGACCGCGATACTGCTAGGGTTCAGTGCCCTGGCAGTGCTCAGGGAGGATAGGTCACGCCACCCCGGGCCTAGGTGGTAGTGCCTAGCTCGGAGGCGGCCTAGGGGGATGGCCTGGCCCAGGCGGGTTGGGCTTGTCTTCTGCTGCGGGCGTGCAACACTCGGTGGGGGGACCCCATCCCGCAGGAGCTTGCATCATGGAGTTGACACCCTTGGGGCATCAGCTACTGACGAGGACTCTCTCGTCAAGGCCATGCGTAGGAAGGCAGAGAAGAATCTTGACTCACAGGGTATATTGAACTCTTGAAAATCCTTTCTTTCTTTTTCCAACCCATCTATTGTTGATAAGCTGGCGAATGTTGGTGTAAGTTTGGGTAAGTCGGTAAAAGAAGTTAATCTTTCTAGTTCTGTTTTGAGAAATATGGAGGTTAACCATTTAACGGTTACTCCTAAGGTTTTTGTTTTCCCTGAGTCTTCACCAATGGAGGAGGAGGAGTTACATGCCATAGTAGATGGTCAACTCCTCTCTCACTTAGTTTATGAAGTATCAGAGGTGGCCTTTGATGAGACTGTGTTGGGTTCACTATATGAGCTTAAAGCTTCTGGTCAAAAATCAAAGAGCCAAAAATCTCGCAAGAGGTCACGTGTATCCAAATATCCTATTGTTTCTCAATGAATGGCATGTTTTTAAATAGCAGAGGTCTTCGTGACTTGGCTACACATTTTTTCTTTGATGATTGTGTGCGAGATCATAATTTGGATTTTTGGGTATTTCTGAGACTGGTAGACTTGATTTCTCACAAGCCCTACTCAATCGCCTTTCTAGTGGAGTGGAATTTACGTGGGTATCACGTCCGCCGCGCAGGAGATCCGGGGGAATCCTGTTAGGCGTTAGAGATGAGACTATGGAAGTTTTAGCTAGTTTGGCTGGAGATTTTTTTATTAAAGTCCATATCCATAACAAAACTGATGAATTCATATGGTCTGTAGTTGCTGTCTACAGGGCTGCCCAGGATGTTTATAAATCTGTTTTTTTCCCGTGAGTTGGTTAATCTGGTTAAGGACAATCTGTATCTTATACTTATAAGTGGTGATTTTTAACTTACTAAGATTCCCTTATGAGAAAAGTTGGGGATGGTTCGATGAACATTGGCCTTTCATGTTTAATGTTGTCATGGACAACCTGTACTTAAGAGAGGTTACCATGTTAAGAAGACAATTCACATGGGCTAATAGTCTTCTGGAGCCTACATACGAAAAATTAGATAGAGTGCTTATGGATATCGATTGGAAAGATAAATTTCCTATGATAACTGTTTACGCTCTAGAGCGTATTAAGGCTTTGTTGGATCATGCTCCATTACTATTATCTGTTGGAACACCACCACTAAAATCGAAACATAATTTTAAATTTGAACTTGAATGGATGGATCATGTTGTCTTCCATGACTTGGTGAAGGCTATTTGGGAGAGACATGTTAGTGGTCAAACGCCTATACAACGATGGAACAACAAAATGCGTGCCCTACGCAAGTTCTTTCGTGGTTGGGCTAGACATACTGCTAGAATACTTAAAAATGAGAAAATACGCTTTTCATCTATTATTAACGATTTAGAGGCTTCTGCGGAAGTCGGGCTTTTAACTACACAAGAGATTGAGCTTAAAATCCAATTGAATGCGGAAATTGCCGGACTACTTTGCGAGGAGGACCTCAAATGGTACCAACGCTCTAAAGCGAAATTCATTCTTTAAGGACATGCGAATACAAGATACTTCCATGATGTTGCCAATGGCAAGCATAAGAAGAAACTTATTCACACTTTAATTCAGGATGAAGGTATGATTGAGGGTCGGGAGCAACTAAAATCCTATATTACTAATTATTACAAATCCTTGTTTGGAGCACCGCCAGAAAATTATTTCTTGTTGGATGAGTCCCAAACAGAGAATATTTCTCAGATTTCTGTTGAGGAAAGCAACTTTCTAACGGCTCTTTATACGGAAGAGGAGATCAAGGAAGCTATTTTTCAAATGGAACATAACAAAGCACCGGGGGCTGATGTCTTTCCAGCGTAATTGTATCAAAACTTCTAGAAAGTTATCAAGGACGACTGATGCATTTGTTTATGTTTTTACATGTCGGTTAGCTAGAACTTTTTAGACTAAATTTTGGCAACATAATTTTACTTCCTAAGGTTAATAACGCAGAATGTATACAATACTATCGTCCAATCTGCCTTCTTAATGTTAGTTTTAAAATATTCACAAAAGTTGGTACGATTAGATAGAATTTAGTAGCTGATCATGTTGTACGCCCATCTCAAACTACTTTCATGCAAGGAAGAAACATCCTAGATGGTGTAGTAATTCTGCACGATACAATCTATGAAGTACACTCAAAGAAATTAAATGGTGTATTGTTCAAGATTGATTTTGAGAAGGCTTATGACAAATTTAATTGGTATTTTCTTTAGCAAACACTCTGTATGAAAGGTTTTTCGGAGGAGTGGTGTTCTCTCATACAGTATTTTGTGTCTGGCGGTAGTGTTGTCATCAATGTCAATGACAACACTGGCAAATACTTCTAGACCAAAAAAAGGCTAAGACAAGGAGATTCATTATCGCCAATACTATTTAACATAGTGGCAAATATGATGGCTTTCCTTGCTGAGAGAGAAAAGTCTGATGGCAAAATTAAAGAATTAGTTCCCCATCCAGTTGATGGCGATCTATCCATTCTTCAATACGATGATGATACAATCTTATTTATGGAACATGATCTGGAGAAAACTAAGAATCTGAAATTATTATTATCAGCATTTGAGCAAGTCTCTAGATTAAAAATTAACTTCCATAAGTGTAATTTGTATTATTTTGGCGAGGTTCAAAACGAGGACCACCTATATGTTGATCTTTTTGGCTGTGGCCAGGGGCAATTTCCAATCAACTACCTGCGAATTCCGATCCACTATCGGCGTCTCACAATTGCTGAATAGAAACTTGTTGAGGAAAGACTACAAAAACATCTTCATAGTTGGAAAGGTAAATTTATATCCCTTGGTGGAAGACTTGTACTCATAAATTCAGTACTCACCAACATTGTATTGTATATGATCTCGTTTTTTCAACTCACAAAAGGTGTCTCGAAGAAAGTGGATTATTTCTTCTCAAGATTCTTTTAGCAAGGGGATGATGAAAAAATAAATATCAACTGGCCAGATGGAATGTGGTTTGCCAGCCGAAAGAATACGGTGGACTAGGCATACACGATTTGCAAGTCAAAAACACCGCGATTCTGGGTAAATGGCTTTTCAAACTACTGACAGAAGATGGTGTCTGAAAAGTCATTCTATGGAGGAAGTATATTGGCTCTAAAGAAGTGTCTCAAGTGGTTTGGAAACCCGGTGATTCACACTTTTGAGCTGGACTAATGACATCCAAAAAGCATTTCTTCTGTTTTGGTGTTTTTAATATTAAGGATGGATCGTAGATTAGGTTCTGGGAAGATAAATGGCTTGGCAAAACTTCTCTTTGTGAATAATATCCTGCTCTATATTCAATTGTTAGACACAAAGGGGATACACTATCCACTGTATTGAAATCTAATCCTCCTAATGTGTCTTTCAGAAGAAGCCTCATAGACCCTAGACTGGCATCTTGGAACAATCTTTTATTACGATTATCCACAATACAGCTGTCAGAGGGTGTGGACGAGTTCAAATGGAAATTACTAGAGAGTGATAATTTTTTTTACTTGATGTATAGAGCTTTGATCTAACCTAATATTCCAGTCGATGATAATCGTAAAATTTGAAAGATGAAATTACCCCTTAAAACGAAGATATTCGCTTAATATCTCCATAAGGGGGGTAATTCTTACAAAAGATAATCTTGTTAAGAGGAATTTGTATGGAAGTACACAATGCGTTTTTGTCACCATAATGAGACAATCCGGCATTTATTCTTCCAGTGTAAATTTGCTCGTGCTATATGGTCAATCATCCAAGTAGCCTCTGATTTATCTCCTCCACGGTCGGTAGACAATGTTAATGGTAACTGGTTACATGGGATACATGATAAATACGAGACTTTGTTTCGGTTAGGAGCGCTTGCCATTATTTGTTTGCTTTGACTATGTAGAAATGACAAGATTTTTAATAACATTGTGTCTTCTTCCCTGCAGGTAATCTATCGGGCCACGGTTATCCTCCGATCGTGGACTACTCTCCAACGTATGGAGTTTTGCGACTTGTTTGTGGATGGGTGTACGCGATTGGAGGACACGGCGAGAGATATTTTCTCCTGACATGGATGGCAGCGTGATATGCGGATATATCTATCATAGCTCGAGGCTGTTTTTTACTTTTATTATGGATTGTAATGCTGCTTTTTGTTGATTTTGTCACTAGTTTTATGGTTGACCAGCTGTGCGCATCCTATCTATGCAGAGGCCGGATGCAAACATTACTATTGAGTAATAAAGCGCATTTCTAAAAGAATCAGTTATGCACCAGGTCCATTTGTTTGTCGAAGCGCTCAAGAAAGAACTAACAATTAGTACGACTCCAACAGGTAATACTCTCTCACCAAATCTAGCTTAATTAGGTTGTACAGGTAGAACATCAAACGTTTGGACCTAGGATTAGCGATACACTATGAGTAGTACTTATACCCCAGGTTGGGATTCCGTAGTGTATTTAACGGGCTGGATAATATAGCAGGAGATTTAAGGATACTACGAACTCACCTTGAATATATTTTTCATGATTATCTTGATAAAAAGTTGAGGCCTTGGATTAGAGTCGTCGGGCATATATAATAAATTAATATTAATATATGTTGCATAAACTCTTGTACTGTATTTGAAGCAACGTGCACACGGAGCCCTAATTCATTTTCTTCTCCAGAAACATAACAACTATTAACAGCAGCAAAAAATAGCATGAGAAAAAATCAAAATCAACTTGATATTTTTTGGAGAATGAGAAATGGAACAATCGATTGTAAATTCGTTTAGAGAAAGAAATTCAGTTCACAGTATGAAAAAAACACAGGACATGAAGTAAAATCAAAGGAAACCACTTAAGTGGCGAATCGACATCAACTCACCTCGGTGAGACATACTCGGACATCTCTGTAGTGGCGGCCAGGCTTGCCATGTTTACCACTGATGGTGCTTGTAACCCACACCACGGCATCCTTTTCTCGGCAGTCTCGATAGGAGATTCATCTATATATAAGCATTCTCTAATTATGAAATCATCAAACAAACTTTGCACATGGCACATGAAATCAGTCAAATTCTAGGAACGAAACTAACAAACTCACCAAATCCACATATAGCATAGCCTGATGTCACCTGGAGAAAGAAGACATGGGAAGGCCGCCTAACCAAGATGTTCTCCCTCAAATCTCGAGCTTCCCTGATCCTCAGTCCAGGTTGTATGGCATGAAGCTCGTCCTAGATGTCCAATCCACCGTGACTTGCTCATGCGGATCCACAACAAAATTAGAAGAAAAAATGTACATATCTATACAATGTAGAGCAAGATGACAACATAGCACAAACCAACAAAAAACCATCAATGATTCCACATCAAGATCCAAATCCATAGAAACACGGCAGGACACAACACCGAGCCAAACTGAATCGAAGAGGAAATATACACTAACCTTGAGAACTCCAACGCGCATTACATGAGGAAAAGAACTGTGGTAGTTGAGTGGCCGGCCGCTGCCGCCGAGCGAACTTGAGGGTGCCATCCCCATGCCACCGTCGATGGCGGTGCCAATTGTGGAGCTGAGAGATGGGTGCACCCTGGGGCCGGAGTTCTTCGAGGCGAGACACACTGAGGGAAGGGAGCCCGTGAATTTTGGCAGTAGTCGATCTCGCCCAGCGAACTTGAGGTCGCCGTCTTCGTCCTGCAACGGATGAAAGTGCCAGCAGTAGGGAATGCCACTGAGAGATGGGCGTTCCCCGAGGCCGGAATCCTTCGAGGCGAGCCGCACCGAGGGAAGTCAGCCCGTGCACGGAGGATCCATGGCGGTGACAAATCGTAGGAGGCATAGACGGTCCGCGAGAGGCGGGGATGTAGCAGCGGGGAGTGGAGGCGTGGAGCTTCTAGACTCTTCAGTCAAAGTGGTGCATATAAAAGGATAAGCACACAAGAAAGACGGAAAGAAAAAAAGAGGACCTCGCGAAACAAACGGAACCGAAAGACACGCGTTGTGTTTTTGTTTGACAAAACTGGAAATCTAGATCAAGACGTGGGTAGATAATAGCTCGCGGTTCCTTCCGTCTTTAAAAGATAGTACAATATATGTATATGTATATGTATATGTATATGTATATGAAAAGCCCATATGGGGCACCATGGTGCCCGGGCACCATATCTGTATTTCGTAAATACCCGTATATTATATATATAGGTATGTAATATCTTAGTTATATGTAAGTTAGGTATATACACGTATCACACTCTAGGTATGTAATATCTTAGTTATATGTAAGTTAGGTATACATATCTTAAGTATGTGCTACATAGTTATATGTAACTTGGGTACATATACCCTCATGTATGTGTGGTTCAAAGTAAAATAGGCATATCATGTATGATGTCTGAGCACCATGGTGCAACAGTTAATTTATATCAACACAGATTTGCTACTCACGGGTATAGCTGCTCATATGCAGCTGGCCGTTGGATATAGAGATCAGATTTTTCCACGCATGCGATGGCCACTTTTGGACATGATCGTAGGCTAACGGTGGACCAGAGTTCCCACACCCCGTTTGCAAACATGTATGCATGTGAGATGCCTCTAATGCATCTTTGTATGCTAATGTGGATGGCTAACCTTTTTGCATGCTAACGTGGATGGCTAACCTTTTTGCATGCTAATGTGGATGATGGCCTTTTCTCAGCATGCAAAACTTACTACCATTAGATATAAGCTTTAATTTTGTTTGCATGCTAGGGAAAATAGATCAATAACCATAGCCAAGTAGCATGCAACATAGAGCTTTCGCTAATAGTGGTTTGTTGCGGTGAGAATAACAGTTCATCTATCAAAAGACTATGAAAAATAAGATAAAAAATAAAGATTCATATGGTGCGGGAGAAGAAACAAATCAACAACCATATCCAATTAACATGCAAAAAGAGGTTCCAACAACTATCCAATCATCCTCTACAACATGCTCCATGGAGTTTTGCATATAAATCAGGGGTTGAGATGGTCTTTTTGGTTGGCATAACGTGCTCTCAGTAAGACGCTGTTATTTTTTTGAATGTCTATCCTTTCATCTCGTGTGTTCTGTATATCTCTTCTATGATATTCAATGGAATGATTGGTATGCTCATTTATACCCATGAATAGCTGGCTATTTTGCTAATTTATATATGCATATATAGCTAATTTACAACCTGTCACGAACTTAGTAGAATATAGTGACTGAACTTATTTATGTATCACGTATGAACTATCCCCGTTGTAGCACGTTCGATCTATAGTTATTTTATTAGAGTTTTTACCATTTTTTGGAATTGCACAAATAATATATCGTTGAAGAGCTACAGAAATTTCGCAACTTTTTCGTATTATAACATTTTCCAAATTCATTACGGTTTAAATTTAATTTTAAAAATACTGAACTTGTTCACAAGCGATGTAAAAGAATTTATGATGCTATTTTTCAACCGTCTGTCGGAATAATGCACATAATATGGCATTGGACAAATATTGAAATTTCGCAAAAATTTTGTGTTGCAAGTTTTTCCAAATTCGTAACGGTTTTTAAACAATTTTGGAAATACTGAATTTCGAAAGTATTCAAAACACGGACAAATTGAATTTTTTCAACCGTAAATCGAAATGACGCAAATGTTATGTCTTTGGAAAAATATGGAGTAGATGCATGTTATTTATTTACATCATTTTTGGTAATTGTTTATTGTTTAGGTGTAATTCTTAAATTATTGTCCGCTCCTCACAAACGTAGTTAAAATATCTATAATTTTCTGAACAGTCCGCAGAAACGCGCCTAAACTTATTCCGGACTATATGGACTGCCCGCGATATCACGTCTGAATTTTTTCATGAGTGGAGCTGAAATGCTGAGGCAATTTTTTAAACTGTCCGCAAATCGTGCATGTACTTATCACGGACTATCTGAACTGCCCACAATATCTCGCATGAACTGTCTCCGCGAGCGCAGCTAAAATTCCACAGATTCTCCTGAACTGGCCGTAGAAGCGCCTGAATTTATCGCGGACTACCTAAACTACCCGCAATATCGTGCCTAAACTTTTTCACGAGTGCAACTGAAATGCCCATGTAATTTCTTGAACTGTCCGTGAAATTGTGCATGTACTTATCGCGAACTACATAAATGTCCGCAATATCTCGCATGAATTGTCTTCGCGAGAGCAGCTAAAATGCTATATGCTGTTGAACTGTTCGTAGAAGCGCGCCTGAACTTATAGCGGACTACCTGAACTTTTACCGCGAGCGCACCTAAAATGTCTATGTATTTATTAAACTTTCCGTGATATCGCACCTGAACTTCACGAACTTCATGAACTGTCCGCGATATCGCACCTGAACTTTTCTCGCGAGCAGAGTTGAAATGTCCACGCATATCGTAAATTGCCACGATATCATACTTAAACTTATCGCAGAATTTCTGAACTACCTCGTAAACGCGTTTGAACTTACCGCCCTACTTCCCCCGTGAGCGGCGGATTAATCACACAGCAACATCACTGGCGGAAAGAAGGGAGGCTCATCGCTGCCGGCGGCAAGAGAGCGTGCGGCTAGCAGCGGGGAGTGCGGCCAGCGTCAGGGTCAGGCGCGGCGGGCGTCGGGGCGCGGTTCCTGAACTGCACGCGCAGTCATGTGTAATGCCCACGGAGGATGAATATACTGCTCAATTCAGAGCGATTGTAGTGCCCTAATTTTAGTGTATTGTACAAAATTGGTAATTAGCAAATAAATACAATTTTTTGTCGTTGTCTGTGGCAGTCAAGTGTAACGCCCGAATACTATTGTTGTACTGACAGACAGGGAAAATGTGATCTAGTACTACACATATGTCTGGGTTACTTTTAATAAAAAGTAGCTCTTAAAATTACAGATCTTACTACTCCCTTCGGTCCAGTTTATTAGGCACGGACATAATTCAACAACAACTTTGATCATTAATTTTGGACAAATTTTATATAATATGTCCAAAAAATTATACAATTAGATTCATCTTCAAAAGTAGTTTCCAATGTTATATTTTTTGAGATATATATTGCATATTTTATTGGTCAAAATTGATGGTCAAAGATTTTTTTAAACTACGTGCGTGCCGAATAAACCGGACCGGAGGGAATGGATCTACCCACTTTTTTTAACATAAACAACAAGATTACTGTTCTCTGTTCTCTTTCTTCACCACAAGGTTCTTATCTTCTCCAGCGCACATCTAAACTATCTCTCTCCATTAGCTTTTTCCATTGTATGACCAAATCCATACACGCAGCAGTAAATTTACTTGAGGAAAGAAGGAAGAGCGGGTGGTGTTCATCAGCACACATTAGGTTCAGTCCTAGAGAAAGAAAGGAGAGGAGCAAAGCGCACTAGCATCATCGTAGTAGCAGAGAGAAGGTCGAGCACAGCAGCAGCTTTACATGGTGGTTCGCCGATGGCTGCTTGAGTAGTGATTTCCCCTGCGAGTGCACCAGTGTCTGAATCGGTCTGTATTGTTGCTTATACTGCTGAACTACAGGAAAAACAGATTGCTTTTTTTTGGTTTTTTTTGTTGCCGGGCTACGGTACCACTCAAGGATGGAGCCCGTGCTCCTGCGACGCCCTCCCCCCGCTGCGGCCGCCGCCGCCGCCCGCGCGCATGCCCCCAACGCTGCCGCCTCCCAGGTTGGTCTCCCCCCGTCTGCGGCATCGTCCTCGCTGCTCCTGCCGCCCGGTTTCGACACGCCTGCTTCCTCCTTCAACACTTCAGGGCTGCGATTGGGATCTCTGAAACTCCAAGATCTGCTGTCGCCGGCCAGGCGACCCGCATCCTCGTCCTCTTCATTGGTCCCGGATTCCCTGGCTCCAACGTTCTCTGTGCCCCTGCTGCCCATCTCCTCCAAGCCAGATGCAGTTATTGGGGTGCAGAGGCCCGCGCCGCCCGGGTTCTTTCATGACCTGCAGCGCCCCGTCGCTGTCCCCGCGGCCGAGCTTCGAATCGACTGGGCTTCAATGCCGGGGCAGGCGGCCTCGCCTTCATGGCGGGTCATTTCCGCCGCGGCGCCCCATCCCCCCTTGTCTGCGCCGCGTGCGGATGAGCTAGAGGGAGGCTAGATTCCTGTGCGTCCAAGGCATTGGTGGAGGCAGTGCTCTGCCCAGCAGCATTCATGGCGCATCCCCAACTCTCGCTCCCCCTTCCTACCAGCATTTATCACTAAGGAGAAGCGTGGGGACCAAATCAAGCTTTGGAAGCGCGAGTGTTTCCGCTGCTTTTCTGAAGGCCATATTGCCCAGTTCTGCCGAGACCCCATCAGATGTCGATATTGCAGGAAGCAGGGCCATATCGAGCGCTTCTGCCGCCGTCGTCAGCGAGACCGCGAGGCTGCTCGTCTTAAGCTCGCGGAGCTGCCTCCTCCCCCTCCTCCACCTCCTATAGCTGCCAGCCGCCCTTCGACAACGCCTCCGCCCCCTCCTCCTCCGCCGCTCCCGCTCGTTCAGCTGCCGCTGTTCCCGGCCGCCGGCGCCATGCCGCGCATTGGAGATCCGTCCCTGCGTCCAGAGGAGGGCCACCTCGTCATCGACTCCGACACGGGCATCCAGCAAGCGGCTGAGGGCCTCGCCAACCATGCTGCGGTCATTCGCTTGGGAGGGTCCAGGCCGCGTGCCAATGCCTCCGACATCGCCAAGATCATCGCCAAGCGCGCCAAGCTAGACATCAAGCTCCTTCGGGTAGTTCCTTACTACCCAGAGGATTTCTTCGCCACCTTCACCTATGGGCACCACCGGGACCTTGTTGCCAACCAGGGCCGCTTCAAGGACGACGGCCTCGACATCCATGTTCATAGGTGGAACAAGCTCGCACACGCGGACGCTGCGGCTCTCAACTTCCATGTTCACCTGTGCCTTGAGGGTGTTCCTTTTCAGGCGTGGAATGGCGACGTCGTCAACAAGCTCATCGGCAAGAACGCCATCATGCACTACTTCAACGTGGCCACGACCCAGAGAGAGGACGCCTCGGCGATGAGTCTTTGGGCTTGGTGTGCCAGCCCGTCTGACCTGCCCAAGGTCATGTGGCTAACCATCCTTGATGGCCAGGTGCCATCCTTTGACGTCAGCGACACTCCTGTCCTACAGGGGAAGAAGGGCCTCACCAGCCGTGTTCTGGTGCACTTGGAGATGTACGAGGACTTCACGCCAGACATTGACGGCCGCCTGCCGCGTCACCCGAACCGCGAGTCTTTTGATTTCAGGCTTGGGGTTGTCGATGGAGAATCTGAGGTACGTGATAGGAACTCTCGCCCGCCGCCACGCGGCGGCGGACATCATCGGAGCGACAACGACCGCGACCGTGATCGGCATGGAGATTATGACAACCGTCGGGGTCGCGGCGGTGACAGGCGGCAGTCCTGGGCGGGGCGCTTGTTCCGGAGTCGCTCCCGCGCCAATGAGGACCGTGGAAGAGGGGCTGGTGGCAGCGAGCGCCACGACAGGCGTGACAACGGGAGGCGCGATGACCGTCGCCAGCGCTGCCTCACAGCGCCTTCGGGCCCTGACCACAGGCGCGTCAACGACAAGCTTGTCCAGTGCCTCAGTGATGGCTCTGTCATCCCGGCCTCTGGGTTGCGCCGCATGAAGAGGGCACCTTCGCCTGCATCCAGGCGCTCGTCCAAGGTCGCGCCGGGTGGGGCTCGCTCTGGGCGCTCTGTTAGCTGTGGCCTGCAGCCGGGTGAGCAGCGTGCTTGGCGTCTTGCCTCCTTGGTGTGCATGGGAGCTGACGGCTCTCCCATTCAGGCGCCCCAGCAGCCGCGCAGTGCGCCGGGCTCTAGTGCGTCTCCTCCGCCCACCTCTACTCCGCGCTCCTCACGCCTCTCCTGTGCCCGCGCCATCAACTTCTCACCGGCCGCGGCATCACCGGTCTCGCCTCCAGCCTTTGGTACTCCCTGCGACAACCTCGACTTCCCGGCTACTCCTGCGGCCAATGTGGCCTTCAGCAGCGGCATCATGACGTCGCCTGCAGCCTTCACTCCGGTGCATGGGATGGCAGGGTCACCACGTTGCACCCCCTGCAGCCCTGTCCAGCACCCCATGCTCGTTAGTGACATCGTCGTCGACCCTCTCTTCGCCCACCGTGCCGCTCCACTACTGCCTGCTCCACGCCCTCCGTCACCAAGACCCACCCCACCTGTTGCGCGTCGCAAGACGCTAGCAGGCGTCTCAGGCTTCAATGTGCAGCGCTCCAGCGCTAGGCTCAAGAAGAAAGGTGGAGGAAAGACGCCTATGGCGGTGCTGGCAGAGAAGTTACTCTGCAAGCGGCTGGGGATCCTGAAAGAGGGAGAGATGCTCACTGAAAACGCCATCCTCAAGTTCGTTCAGTTGTTCCAAGGTAAACTGCCGGACATTGCTGTCGATGCTCTTCGTGATCTCTTTCGCCTTGACTGTGATCTTGCGACGGCTGTTGAGGAAGCTCTGTTGGCGCACGGAGGGCATGCTGTCCTCGATCAGGATGAGGAGGAGCTGCCGCTTATGCCTGGGGATGCTGCTGGCTCGTTCTCTGCTGATGCTGCTGGAAATTTGCAGAATGTGGTGCATGCAACCTCATGAGCTGATGCTTTGCCGCTTGCTACTTGCTTGGGTCTTTTAGTCTACAATATTAGTTTACATGTTTTCACCTATTGATGCCCAGTTTATGGGATCCAAGACTGTCACTATTTTTTGTTGCCTCTGTTCTGTAACCTCTGAGCATCGGCCAATTGCCCACTTGTTGGGAGTTAGATTGGCAGCTGCTCTCTGCTGGGTCTGTTCCCAGTCCATTTTAGGTATTCCAAGACCTTCAGACTGCCGCTTCGACGGCTTTCTTTATACCTTTGGGTCAATCAGTTTATCCAATGAGTGACTTTGAAATCAATTTTCTTTGCTGGAATGTTCGAGGCCTCAACGACCCAGATCGCCGCTCAACTGTTCTCGAAGCCATCTCTGATTCGTCCTGCCACATTATTTGCTTGCAAGAGTCCAAGTTAGATTTCGTTGACTCTTTTATTGCGGCCTCTATTGGTGGCCATCGATTTAAAGGTTTCGCCCAAAGACCGGCCATTGGTACCCGAGGTGGCATCCTAGTTTTGTGGGACGAAGACGCCGTGGAGCTCTCCAATGTTCACATCCGCTCCTTCTCTCTCTCGGCGATGGTCACCTCTAGGCGCTCCGATGAATCCTTCAAAATTACGGTGGTGTATGGACCCACGAATAATGCTCTCAAAGACGACTTCTTCCATGAACTCGTCGACCTTAAGCCAATTAGGGGAACGAATTGGCTTGCACTTGGAGATTTCAATCAAATATGCAAGGCAAGAGACAAGAATAATAACAATATCAATAGATCCCGTATCACCAAGTTCCGTGAGGCCCTTAACTCTTGTGATCTCAAGGAGATCCACCTTCAAAACCGAAAGTTCACCTGGTCTAATGAACAACAGTCGCCTACAATGTCCAAGATTGATGGTTTCTTTTGCAATGAAGAGTGGGACACTTCGCATGACGATCACATCCTTCAAGCTCTCTCTTCCTCGCTTTCCGACCATTGCCCTCTGCTCCTGGCTTGTTGTCGTGGTCCCAAAATGCCAAGGACGTTTAGATTTGAGGAGTTTTGGATTAAAATGCCGGGCTTCTCTGAAGTGGTCAAGAAGGCTTGGGCCGAACCTTCCCTCCACACCGACCCTTACCACATCCTCCACAACAAGCTTACCACTACCGGGAAGCGGTTGACCCTTTGGAGCAAAAGCCTTTTCTCAAATGCTAAAATCCAACTTCACATGGCTATCCTCGTCATATATCATCTTGATTTGGCCATGGAATCACGTCAACTATCCCCGGATGAGCGTGACATCCGATCTAGACTTAAGAGAAGAATAGTGGGTCTCGCGGCTTTAGATCGAGCCCGAAAGAAGCAACGTGCAAGAATCAACAACCTCAAGGAGGGTGACGCGAACACCAAATTTTTTCACCGACGAGTTAATTCAAGAAGAAGGAAGAACTTCATCTTCAAGCTAAGACACAATAGTGGTTGGGTTACAACTCACGTTGAGAAGCAAGCGGTGGCCCAACAACACTTTGCCACGGCGATCGGAAGGAGGGAGCATAGCTCCATGACTATTAATTGGGAATCCTTGAATCTTCCTTTGACAAACCTTGAGGACTTGGATGCTCCTCTCTCGGAGGAGGAAGTTAAAGCGGCCATCCTAGACATGCCCTCCGACAAATCGCCGGGCCCGGATGGATTCAACGGTACTTTCTTCAAGGCTTGTTGGGATATCATCAAACAGGACGTGATGGCAGTGATCTATCACTTTTCCACTCTTCGTACTTCCAACCTTCATTGGCTAAACTCCGCAAATATTGTCCTCATTCCAAAAAAAGATGGGCGGAAGACATCTCCGACTTTAGGCCGATTAGCTTAATCCATGGCTTTGCCAAAATTGTGGCAAAGATCCCTCTCCTTGCGCCTAGATCCTCACATGGAGGACCTTATTTCCACCGCCCAAAGTGCTTTTATAAAGAAGAGAAGCATTCATGAAAACTTCATGTTTGTTCGTAACTAT
Organism: Avena eriantha; assembly: GCA_910589775.1. NCBI lineage: Eukaryota > Viridiplantae > Streptophyta > Magnoliopsida > Poales > Poaceae > Avena > Avena eriantha. The sequence goes on along the minus strand of OU342746.1, from coordinate 84,063,905 downwards.
GCTAGATGGCTCCATCGAAGGAAAAAGGCTACTCTCTTGCTCAAACTTGACATCAAAAAAGCGTTTGACTCTATCCGATGGGAATACATTCTAGAAATTCTCCAACATCTTGGTTTCCCTCCTCGGTTTCGCAATTGGATCACCGCGCTTCTTGCAACCGCCTCCTCCCGGGTCCTCATTAACGGCATCCCTGGCGAGCCCATTAAGCATGGGCGTGGTCTGAGGCAAGGAGACCCGCTCTCCCCGCTCCTCTTCGATATTGCTATTGACCCTCTCCAACGCATCCTTCAAGTGGCCTCCGACCTTGGTCTCCTCCAACAACTTCCTGGAAAGGGAGCTCGCTTCCGTACCTCGCTTTATGCCGATGATGCGGCTATTTTCGTCGCTCCTTTGCGGAAGGACATCTCAACTCTCGCTCATATTCTCACAAATTTCGGAAATGCTATGGGCCTTGTCACAAACTTCCATAAGAGTATGGTGGCTCCTATTAGGTGTGGTGATATAAATCTCCAAGACCTTATGCAAGACCTTCCGGCTACCATCACATGTTTCCCAATGAAGTACTTAGGTTTGCCTCTCGCGGTTGGAAGACTTAAGCGGTCTCATTTCCAATACCTAGAAGATAAAACGGCAAAGCGCCTCAATCCTTGGAATGGGAGACATTTCAACATCAGGGCGAGAAAGGTTCTCGTCAAGTCGGTGCTTTCCTCACAAGCCATCTACCCCCTCACCGCTCTTGATGTCCCTGTTGAACCCCTTCAAGCGATCCAAAAGATTATTAGGGGCTTTTTTTGGGCAGGAACAGAAAAGGCCACCGGTGGAAAATGCAAAGTAAATTGGGCGGCGGTTTGTAGGCCTACCTCCATTGGAGGCCTTGGCATTCTAAACATGAAGAAATTCGCGAGAGCCCTCCGCCTAAGATGGCCATGGCTTGCTTGGACTACCCCGGAGAGACCGTGGGTGGGGTTTGAGAACCCATGCAACAAGGATGATATGGATCTTTTCTATGCGTTAACAAAAGTGAATATTGGCGATGGAAACAAAGCTAGTTTTTGGGACGCCCCTTGGGTGGACGGTCTTAGCCCCAAATCCATTGCACCCTCAATTTATGAGCTTTCAAAGAAGAAAAGTTGGTCTGTCCGTATCGCCATTACTAGTGACGCTTGGGTTGCTCAACTTGACATCTCAAACGGTCTTTCCGTGCAACAACTTCAAGAATTCGTTAAGCTTTGGTCAATCACTTCGCAATTGTTTTTGATTGAGGGCACTCCAGACTCGATTCGTTGGAAGCTTACCGCTAATGGTGAATACTCTTGCTCCTCCGCCTACAATGCGCAATTTCTTGGGGCCATTCTCTCCCCAATGGACTCTATCATATGGAAGAATTGGGCTCCTCCTAAGTGTAAGCTTTTCGCATGGCTCATCATTCAAAACCGTGTTTGGACGGCGGACCGGCTTGAGCGTCGAGGGTGGCCAAATGGCAGGAGGTGCCCCCTTTGCCGTTGTGCGGATGAAACAGAGTCTCACCTTCTTTTCCAATGCCGCTACACCAAGCGGATTTGGACTCTGGCAAACGATTGGCTTGGGCTACCGATCCTAGACCCTTCGGCTTGGGGGCATTTCGATGACGTTTTGTCTTGGTGGACTTTCATAATCCTACCCGATGGTGGTGGACGGCGGAAGGCGACGGCATCGCTAGTCATGCTCATCGCTTGGGAAGTTTGGAAGGAAAGAAATGCGAGAACATTCAATAAGAATTGCACCATGCCTTCCCTCGTGTTCGCTAGGATTAAATTAGAAGCTAAATCTTGGGTCCTCGCGGGTGCAAAGCATTTGGGTACATTGATAACGCGAGAGTGAGTGTTTTGTGCGTGTGTGGCTTGTACTTTAAACTTGGAACCTCTCTCTTTCTCTATTAATGAATCAAGGCAAATCTTTTGCCTTTCTTCAAAAAAAAATATATACTGCTGAACTAAACGAACCTGTACTGATAAAATAAACAAGCCCGTACTGTCGAACTAAACGAACTGAGGCACAATCCGCTTGCAGTCAGAAGGAGTGACGGTGGTTGCAGGGACTCGCTGTTGCAGTACTTGGTGGGCGCTTGGATCAAGGAGAAGAATGCATCAAACGCCATCTGGATAACATGAAAATATTAGAATTAGTGCACAGACGGATGTTTGGAGAAATAAAATTGACATGCAAGAACATGCCGGAAATGCAGTATAGACAGAAGAGCACTTGGATTATGCTTGCACATACTATGCCTAGCGGGTTTTTATACATTTTTATTTTGCACAGGGGAGGTTAAGGCATGTCACATAGAAGACAACACGATCAAATGAACAGTAGAAATAGTACCACTTAACTTATTACTTAAAATGTGTAGTATTGGAGGAGTGTTGGTCGACATGAGATGCACATGAAATCTTTAAAATTTAATTAATTTTAGAAAAGCAAAGAGAAACATGGTCATTTGATAAATATGTTTAGAGAAGATATTTTTCAGAAATTTCCTGTCCAAAAGAAGAGAGATCAGTAAGCTGAAGAACACTATACCCAATAAACTGAAAACTTAAGCCTGAAGAGAGGTAGATAAGTTGAGTAAATTCATAGCGCTGAAGAAAAGGAACTACCCTGCTGGTCCAGCGATCCTCGGAGGACCAGAGACATCTACAGAAAATGAAAATAGACGATGAGACATAGATTAAAAGCACCAACAAGAGTACCAGCATGAGAAGGAGAAAACGATACCATCAAGCAGGCGAGGCCCAGGAGGCCGTTTACCAAGACGAAGTGTGCACCTCTGAGCATCAATGGCAGCACAAAATATCAGTAGCAGTGAAGTCCACAATAGCATGAAGATACGGAGCCAATACATGTTCCCACATGAGCGCAGAAGGTTGAGAGCAGCTGTTCAGGAAGCAAAAGGCATACCTGCAATTGCATACAGAATTGTGCGATGGCGTGGGGAGCAGTAGGGGCGCGGCTTCCCAGCGGTGGCTCGGGGAGCAGTAGGGGCGTGTACCCCCGGCCCGGCTGCGGTCTCCAGGCGGCACGCAAGGAGCAGCAGGGCGCGGGGAGTTGCAGGGGCGAGGCCTCCCGGCCGGGCCGCAGTCTCCAGGCGGCACGCAAAGAGCAGCAGGGCGCGGCCTCCCTGCGCCGGGGAGTAGCAGGGGCGTGGCCTCCCGGCAGGGCCGCGGTCTCCAGGTGGCACGCAAGGAGCAGCAGGGCGCGGCCTCCCGGCGGCGGCACGAGAATCCGACGAGCGCGGGCTAGGAAGGAGAAAGGAGGTGGTGTAGATTTGGCTTATTTTTCTCTCTCCGCCCACCGTATCGCTCCCTTAGAGCACGTGCAGCTTTGGCCTGTGTCTAAGAGCATCTCTAGTGAAACGTAAATATGAGCATCTATATCTTTATATAGACAGTTGTGTATACAGAATTTTTTTATACTTCCTCAGTTTTTAGTGGAACGTATGTATCTAGAAGGTCTATATTTTCTCTCATACATTTAACAATATTTTCTAACTATCATCCAAAGGCTATATTTCCGACGACTATATTCTCAAGTCTATATATACCACACCTCTCACCTCTCATCCATCATTTCCAGCGTGTCTTCTCTCATGTCTCTTCTATCTTCTGAAATACTTTTCATTTCTGACACAATAGAATGATGAGTGGGAACTTTTCCTCTTTGAATATGCTCATGAAATCTCATGTTGTCTACTTGCGTGTAGTTCATCTGCGAGTTGTCTATCTGTGAGTTGTTCATCAGTGAGTTGTCCATCTACGCGAAAAATACACAGCAGATTAAATCAGTGCCTAGAATTTTTTTATGTGAAACTCACAACAGCCTATCTATATTTCCATTCATACAAACATTTGTAACGGAAGCAGCAGACCGGTGCAGTACCAATGAATCAGCAGACGGGCACCAAACACAACACTCCAATTCAGTCATGGAGTACCAAGAACCAGCAGACAGGTGCTTCACCCATCCGGCAGCGTCTGCACTCATCCTCCCACCCGCGCACGCGCACTCATATACGGCTACGTCGGCCGGCTTCAGGCCACCCAGCCCACCCCCAGCACTCAGAGCCCACCCCGCATAGGGATCGGGTGCCGCCCCCGCCCACCCCATCGTGCGTCGCCCCCGCATCCAGGCATCGTTCGCTGCCCCCCACTCACCCACACCGCGTGTGCCTATCCCCACTCGCTACCTCGAATCGAGAGGGAACGGAGCGCCTACGCCTAGTTCTGACGCCTGCCATGGTTCTTTGGTCGAATCCCCCCTCAATCCCATCCAATTTTGGAGCTCTCTCTCACCTACTCTATAGGGAATACATAGCATACCTTGATGCCGGCGAGCGGGGCGACAGCGAGACAGGAGCGCTCCTCCGGTCCTGTTTCTCCACCTCCTCCGGATGGGCGCAGGAGCAGGGACCGCGTTCGCACGGGAAGGGACCAGGGACGCAGGACGAAAGTCTTAGCGAGCGGCAGTTGTGCTTGGACATCATGGCTTCGTCGTCCAAATGTTGACGTTCGGTAGCTGAATTAGATGGTCGTCTAAATTTACATGACGCTTTAGACGAACCTATGGAGAGCGTCTTTTGTCTCACAACGTCTACGTTTGCTTTAGACGGTTTTTTGGACCTTTCACTAGTGATGCTCTAAGAAATCACTGACCCAGAGTCTATGTAAAATGAACGTGCTCCACCGTTTAGACACCCCTTGTGGGCTCTATCTGATGAAGAAAAGTATAATTTTATGTGTGATTTTCTTGTCTACACAATACAAAAGTGCATGTTGCTCCATTACTTTTGCAGCTTGTAGGCCTCCCCTAGGGTGGTATAGGGGTCAAAAGCTAGCTTAGACCTTGTGCCCAACACTAGATCTTGAGTCTAGCAAAAGTTTCTTTGACACCATATCTGCAGCGTTTAGACCCAGGTCTAAGAGTTCTTAGACACTCAATTTGACCAAGCTTGTAGGCATCTGGTTTATTATTCTACAACTGGTTTTAGAATAGATATTATATATATATATCTTGGGTTTATTTTTTTCTTCTAGCAATATTGTATTACGGAGAGCCTGACATCATGGACCCACCAGACTGGAGCATCCCTCGAGTTTAATAGACGGGTTTAAAAAAATTAAAATACTTGTACATAGAGGCTGACATCAGGGACCCACCAGCCAGACATGTAAGGCTGCATCGGGGACCCACAAGTCAGAACATAGCAGAGAGACTGACATGGGGCCCCGAGCAGCAAGATCATACACGGCTGCCGCATCGAGCAACGTTGCCAAGGTCAAAACAGCGGATGTGGCCAAAAAGATTCCATCATACACACGTTTCATTTATAGAGAGACCGAGATATGGGACCCAGCAGCATGACCTTATACAGGTGTGCATCGAGCAACGTTTCCAAGTTTGAAACACGAAGGCGCGAGCGAGGAAAAAGTCCAGCATGCACACGTTTCTTCTAATAAGAGGCTAACATGGAGGACCTAACAGGCTAAAAAACGGCTGATGCAGCAAAAAAATATCAAGTTCGAAACACGAAGGTGCGAGCGAGGAAAAAAAGTCAATCGTACAACCGACCCTTTTAATGAGAGGCTAACATGTGGGACCCCCAGCTGCGTGACAAACCGCAGATTGTCGAGCAACGCTATCTAGTTCAAAACAGGATAGCGCTAGAGAAGAAAAAATTCCATCATACACATAATTTTTCTAGTAAGAGGCTAACATCGGAGACCCACCGGTCTGAATAAATGGCTAATGCAGCGAACAACACTATCAAGTTCGAAACACGGAGGCACGGCCGAGGAAAAAATTCCATCATACACAAATTTCTTCTAATGAGAGGATGACATGTGGGGCCTAGTAGCATGATTAAATGGTAGATGCATTGAGAAGTGCTATCAAGTTCGCAACAGGGTGGCGTAAGCGAAGAAAAAATCCATCATACACACGATTCTTCTAATGAGAGGCTGACATAGGGACCCAACAACGTGACTAAATGGGAGATGCAACAAGCAACATTACCGAGTTCACATCAGGGAGGCACGAGCCAATGACAAAAATCCATCATGCACACATTTCTTCTAATAATAGGATGACATGCGGACCCAGCAGCCTAATTAAATAGCAGATGCAGCAAGCAATGCTATCAAGTTCGAAACAGGGTAGCGCGAGCGAAGAAAAAAATTCTATTAGAACACGATTCTTATAATAAGAGGCTGACATGTGGGACCCAGCAGCCTGACTAAACATCAGACGCATCGAACAACGCTATCGAGTTCAAATCAGGGAGGCGTGACCGAAAAGTATGGTGCGCTAGCGACACTGATGTCCGGGACCCACATACCTCAAAAGACCTCGGCAAGCCAACATCGATCGAGGAACCGAAAATCTTGCTTTTGCCACGTGCTGACCGAGCTTCCTTCATGTTTTTAGAAGTTTCGTCATAGTAGATGGCCATGAAACCAGGAAAAAAGTTTTTCATCGGCCATGGTCGAGCCGAGAAATTCGTCGTGGAAGACGCGCCTTCTACGACGTCCAATGGGCCAAGTAATTGCGGATGGACACTTTCTTGTAGTGAATGTTGGGATTTACCAACTATATCCAACTACCGATGTTCGAAGTTATTCGTATACTATATAGTGGTATATTAGATATTTTAAAGCAACAAAGCGGTTTTTTCTTTTGAAAAGTCATCAAACACATGTTTCTCATTTTATCATGGCAAGTAATACGCGAAGGGGATGCCACATGAAAGTATTTGGTTTATTTTTTGTTTTATTTCAATGCTTTCAAAACAGAATCATTTGTATCCATGCAGATTCTTATTATCATGAAGTTAGTTCCATTTTTAAAAACTCGAGTTGGTCCTTGATATATTGACAATGTTGGTACCTTTAGACGACATCTATAAAATTCAAGAGCGACCTAGTGTGCTTATTTGTAGTTCATATTTGGCCTAGTTTTGTTAAATCGGCATAAAGTCCTCTAAGTGAGCGAAGTTAGCTACTGAAACTAGGGAATTGTAAGAAAGCATGGTCTACTTTGTCTGAAATATATGGTGGTGGCATTTTTTCAACTCGGGTAAGCCTAGAAGGAGCGATATGGTTCGGTTAACAACTTAACACGGTCAATGTAAGTACATGTTACGTCAAGGACCACAAAAAAGAGAAAATTACATCCAAGTATATATATTTAGTACAAAGGGACGTGAAAATAAGCATGGAAAAGCAGCCGAGACTGACTCACATTATTTACCAACTAGCTGAGTCATACTCTTCGTACTAGAACTACTAGCTTAAAAAAAGAAATGAGCATGGTGCTCACTTTTTCTAGATCTTGTTGATGAAGTGCATCGAATGCAATGGAGTGTATATATATCAACTACAATATCCCTTGTCTACTACTGCAAATGGCGATCTTTGAATAACCTTCCATCCCGATGTTTTGTAAAAAAGTGAAAATCGAAATCGTAAAAGTTTGAATGGCTACTTCTTTTTGCCGATGCCCCAACCCAAGGGCCAAAGTGGTTCCATCATATGTACACCAATGCTATGTGACACCATACCATAGCTAGAGTTGTAAGAGGGATCTCTTGAAAATCCCGCTTCTAGTTCAATTTGAGGTTTCCTAGATTAACTTTTCTCCAAAAAATTGTACTATAGAATCTTCAAATGAACTAGAAGCGGGACTTTTGAGAGATCCCGCTCGCAACCTAAGTCATATGTGCACAGCGCCACATTGTGGACGATGGAGAGATCAGCTAGCGGGTGCACGTGGGGTTGCTGAGAAGATATGGAGGATGGATGGTGAGAGGAAGCGAAGGAGAGAGAAGTACACAATTTGTTTTCCCTACATAGGTCCTGAAATTTGCTACTACTACTACTACTACAGTACTAGTAGCGGAGGAGGAGTACATTGTAAGGCTGCAGGAGTACCTTATGTGAGGAATCCATCATAACTTTACTCGAACATCGAATTGCCTTCGAATCCTCTTCCCTGCTGACGCTGCCTCCCTTTTATTCTCTGAGCTCATAATCTCTTCTATAGCATCTGTTCGTTTTTCTCCCTCCATTTCAAGCTATCTTTTTCCTAGTACTACTTGGTTTACAAAAAAACATTCCTGTTTTCGCAAAAAAAACCTATCACTTGGAAAATTGAGATTGTCTCTTCCTAATAATTGTTGGAAACTCCCTTGGCAACATATTGTCTACCATACAAAGATACACCAATCTACCTAATATGCGAAAATTATTATAAAATATGATGTGGATCACATGATATGGCATTGACCTTTGTCATCTGGCTTGAAACTTGTTCATACATGGCAAGACAATTTTGTGAAGCTGGTTTTCTAAAGTTTTCAAAACTCAAATTTATCATTTTCATGGTAGGTGATACACGCAAAAGGACGCCATGCACATGTCTTTGTTTTTTATTTTTCTTTATTTTCTTTTGTTATTTTCCAAGCTGGGTTTAATTTGTTGGCTCGCAAGCTATTAGCAAGACGTGAAATCTTTCAAACACTCGGGAATTCTTGTATATTGGTTTCTATAACATCCAACATTATAGTTTAGAAATAAGCTGAGATCAGGTGTGTACATTGCATTCATGCATAGAAAATCTGGATAATTTTCGCGCTTTAAAAAAACTTGTCAAAGTGATTGAAGCTTCTCTTAACTTGGTGGAACTGAAGTAGATCATCAAGTTGATTGCGATAAGTTTCAATATGACCTTTGTTAAAACCCTATTTTGGGGTAGTATAATTTGATCTATGGGTAGATCAAATGGAATCGAGCTAAACCCATAACACATTATTTAATGAATAATAAAGGATCTTATAGAGATAATATCATGGTATTCATTGCAACAACTCTTGAATACTCAATCAAGTATATAACTCCAAGTAAAGAAACTCCATAACTAAATATTGATACACTTGCTTGCCATAGTTATTCCTACCATGAGTATCATGGTAGTTCTTAAACATTAACTCTTATCACAAATAGAGTAGAAAAGGAAGTCAAGCCAAGACCATTCATCACATATCTTTATTGTCATATTAAAAGATGACATTCCTATTTAACCAGGTCCTAGTGTCAATTGATCATCAATATTGAGTAATCAATTCCTGACCTAGTACTTGTTAACCTTTAGCATTGACTTGTTATATGGACCTTCCAAAGACCTTAAGTAAATTAATAAGAAGGAGGAACTAGTTATGGTAGAGTGTGCCATCATCAATGGAATATGATCCTTAGTGGTGATCAAACCATCTGATGTTGGAGGAGTTAACTCACTCATGAGTTAACTAGAAGAAGTATCTACACCTAAGAGTTAAACTAGTACTTGAGGAGTTATAAGAAAGCTAGTAACAGTAGAGTACCAAATAATAATCTTGTTAAGTCAAGTAGATATACATATGAAGTACGCTTCCTTAACAAGATAAGCCCTATAAAGAGACTAGCACAAGTTTGCTACTTAGTTAATGATAGATCTTGATCAGACAATTAGAAGCCTAAGCTTTGTATGCTCAAAGGTTGGTGGTCATTATTCTCAAGCCACTTGAGAATAGATGACTAGATGATGAAGAAGTATTGTGAGAACACCAAATTAGGCAAAACCTTAGTAAGCTGAATCATCTAGCTTGATCATGAGAAGTCAAGCTAGAGTATGATGAAGTATATAATATGAGTTGTATGGAGTAGTTAAAGGCATAATAGTTTAACCAAGCTAATACAAGAACAAACTAGTATTATGGGAGTAGTACCATATCTCTTCTAGAGGATTAATATTACATGTAGTATAGAGGGGATGATAATCTTGTGGGCCTTGGAAGTAAATGCTAGGAGAATGGAATAATGAAGTTATAACTAACTAGATGAATGACTTCTTTAAGGGTAGCTTATAAATGGAATTTATATATATATACTAGGAGCAGAATGAAGGAATATTGTTGAAGTTACCTGACCATGTCATCATATAATTGTCACATCCCAAATTTTAGATTTGGCACTGCATACATACATGTCATTGTATCATGAGCATCTTTGCAAAAAGTTTCAGTTTTAAAGTTTTTGCCAAAACACCTCCTTTTTGCTAGTTCATCCCATTTGTAAGACTACTAGGACTTTTGCCTTGCATTTGAAAGAGAGACCACTTTTGGGAATTCCAGTTGCATGGTTGCGTAGAGCTTGTCTCTACAAACCCGTAGAAATTTGTTTCACTCAATTTGGAGTTACGGATCAAAAGTTAGGCCAGTTCTGGTCCTAACTGAATTTTCAGTTTCAGAAAAACTGTTCTGTCAGTTTTAGTACAGAGAAGAAAAAAAAAGATTTTTCGGCCGCCAGCCGCAGCGGCCCAGCAAGCAGCCTGCGGCCCAGCAGTAGCAGCCGCCTACTTGCCGTCCGCCCCTCCCCCGCGCAGCGCGTAGTTAGCCGCCGCCGCCTCGCACAGTGCCGCCGGCCGGGTCCGACACGGACTGCAACCGCCGCCACCGGAATACCGTTTTCTGCGGGATACACTCCGCCCCACGACCTCTCTCTGCCACCCCCATTTAGCCCACGACTTCCTCGTCGAAACCCCCCGAAAACCCTACCTAAGCCGCCGCCAAGCCCCGGCAATTTCTCGCCGGAGTTTCCGCCGCCGCCGCCATTAACGCCGGTGAGCCGCGCCGCCACCCCCGAGCTCCCTCTTTCGCCCCGCCGAGCAACCGCCGCCTCGCGCCGTGCCTCCCTGACCCCTCTCTCTCTCTTTCGCGTAGGCCGCCGGAGCACCGACGGGGAGCGCCGCCGGAGACAGACGCCGGCCACCGCTCCAGCCGCCGCACGCCGCCGCCCCAGAGTTCCTCGTCCCGCGCCGACCACGCCCCGGTGACCGCCGCACGCCGATCCCCGTACGCCACTCCGCCGCACCGAACCTCGCCGGAGCGCCGCCCTCGCCGTCGCCCTCGCCGCCGCCGACCGCCGCCGCCGCCAGGTAAACCGCCGCCAGACCTGCTCCCGACCGTCGATCTGGCCGCGAACAGCCCAGATCCCCCCTTGACCGCGGGCTGACCGATCAACCGCCAGTCCACTGGGTCCCGCTCGTCAGCGGGAATATTCCCCCGTCGTTTTTCAGAGTTTAATTATTTTCCAGAAAATATGTCTAACTTCAAAAATTCATAGGAAAAGATCTACTTGGCAAAAAATTGCAAATAAGGTATCGTTGGATTCACAAAATTGTGTAGAATTTTATTCTATAATAATATCCCAGGTTTACTGTATGTATTTTCCTGAGATTATAGAAAGGCCTAAAGTAGTATTTATTTTGCAGAAAAAGTTCTGTAAATCTTTTTGATGTAATTCCTTTTGGTATAGGCTCTATTTAGAGTTACCTATCCAGTAGTATTTTTGTCAAACCTGTACTGCACAGTTTACATCTTTGGTGCAATGTTTTGGCTAAAGACCTATTAACTAGATCTCTTTTATGCATAAATTGTTTTTACAAAAAAATGGACTAGTATTAAAAGAATGCTATATAGGCATTTCTAGTCACTTTAATATTATTAAATAGTGATATTAAATCTTGTAATATATGCCAACCCTTTTTAGATCACATTCCCAAGTATTGAAATAGGTGGTGATGACATGTGTCAATATGATCCCCTATTTTAATTGGAGAATATTAAATATTAAGTATTTTAAATGAGTAGAAATTACTTTTCTAAGATAAGATGAATAAGAAAATGTCATTATTCCATATGATGATTGAGATGATACTAGATCATCTAGTGTGAGCCCTTGTGTGCTAAATAGAAGTAGTGGAGTGTTGTTTGGTGATTGTGTACCTCGTCTGTATTTATAGACGCTAGTACCGTCGGGCTTCAACGAGGAGGAGTACTTCGAGGAAGAGGAAGAAAACTTCAACGACTGCCACTTGCAAGGAAAGCCCACTATGCAAGATAACCATGCAAGTTTAGCTATGGAAGCTAACTGGTACAGATACCATATGCAAACATTTGAGATGCAACTTTACCAATTCCCAGTTTTACTCCAAGGTTTGTTTTTCCCTTTACTATAGTTTCTTACTTAGTTAATGAATTTGGATTAGTGGAAAATAGGATGGATACTATCAAGATCATAGAACTAGCCTTGGATACTTATACTTGATTAACAACCCTCAATAGTGATACCCTCAACATTAGTGGCTAGTGCTAAGCAAAAACTTGATCACTTTAGATGGGAATACTTGGAGAAAATGATTATGAAAATCTTGGAATGATACTCCATTCTATTGAAATGTTTTGACATGTGTTATGAAACACAATGGTTTGATGATGAAACTGAATGAGTCATGATCATTGACTTTGACAAAAACTGATGGTTGGGTTCGGATGCGATACTATTCCAATTTTACCGTACAACCACATTAGCTGAGTTGGGTAGGGCTTGACTAGAAGTTTATATGTCTTAGTATGGGTTCCCTTGCGAAAGAGGTTGAGCTAAGGCTACCTTGTGATGAATGTCCACCTATGCAGTGCCCAGGATGGCAGACGGCCATGGCTGGGAGGCCAAACTCATAGGGGAGGTGCCTATACTAGGGTGTGTAATTGAAAGGTTAGGATTGATTATACGCATACCAAGTATGATGATTCAGGATTATCCCTGACGGATGTATTGAATTTTGTGGTGAAAGTGTACCACCTTTGCAGAGTGTCAAACTATTCGAATAGCCGTGTCCGTGGTTATGGACAGTTGGAGTGGCCATACTATTCCTTTGTCAGATGTTTTCCAAATGACTTGTGACTTGAAAGATGAATTTGACTTGACCACAATAGAGTTGTGGACATGAAAACTAGTTTCCCCCTTAAGTGATGTAGAGAACTAAATTTAGGTCTTTACTCTTAAAGTCCTTAAGAAATAAACCTGGCTTTTTACAAACAAAACTAGAACGTAAGGTTCCTACCAATTTTTACCTTACTCATGCTAGTGTTAGTTTGCGAGTACTTAAAGAGTACTCATGGCTTTGTCCTTGGCTATTCCCATGGCCAGACTATGAGGTGGATTACCCGGAAGATGGGCATCAGGAGGTCTATGACAACTAGGATCTTCTCCCATCGTCAGCATTGCCTGTGACCATGAAGACGGAGCCTACTACGTTTACCTTCCGCTGCTTTGATTGTATTAAGACTGGATCATGAGATCCTTTATTTGTACGACTATTATGGTTTGTAATGGATGATGTACTGTGGTACCAATTCTGTTATGTCTCGCAAAAATGGTAATCCTAGGATTGCGAGTACGGCATAACAGGTATCTAGACTTAAAAATCCGGGTGTTGACAAGTTGGTACCAGAGCCATCCTGACCATAGGATACCCTAGTTAAAATGGACGTCTGAAAAACCTAGTTTCAAAACAAAGTAATTGAGTATTTATGAAAACTTATTCTCACTCTTACCCTTGAGATTCTTTCAAAAAGGATTTCACATGTTCCTCAAAACTCTTACAATTCTACATAAAATTTGACACTCTTGATCACCCCACTAACTTACTCATCTTAATTGCTTATAGATGGTGGTCAAATATAGCAAGTTTTACTAGTTGGGCAATGGAGGATAGCTTATCTTTGAGAGGGATTTGGACCAGCTCTTGGAGTATCTTGGACGCCTGCACCCGGAGTTCTTCGGAGTACATCCCAATGACCAATCTGGAAGGGAACTACAGTGGCTGATTGTTGCTGATCTAAGAGGCAAAATGGAGCCACCTCTTTCTGATAAGATTCACTTCAGCATAATGGAGAAAAACTGGCTAAACGGATTAGCCAGGGCAATGCAAGAAGCTCTTGCACGTCTGTGTGCACAAAACATGAACCAGATCACCGGCTCCCGTTTTTCCCACTATGCAAGACGTGACTCTACGGGTCAGCCTTTGGCCATGCCAGCACATCCGGAGTTGAAGCATCATGTGGACCACATGGCCTTCATGCTACATGAGACTCAGAAGGAGTTAGACAATGCCCGTTCTTACACCAATCAGAACCATGCCAAAGCTATTGAAAGGAGGCAAACCCTCACCATTCTCGCCAAGGAGCGCAAGTCACTTTGTAGCCAACGTGACAAAAAGGATCGCACCATCGCCCGTTTTCGTCAGAAGATAGCCACCCTGGAGGAGACTATCCATGACCAGGAGATCCAGCTGGAGGAGAAGGAGGAGGAAGGGGAAGATATCCGTGGGGATATCGACTCTTACCGTAGTGATGACAATGACTATCTGGAGGACGTCACCATGGAAGACAACACTAATGAGGATGATGCTGACTTCATTGATGATGAGGACCCTGACACCCCCGATGATGAGTAGTCGCACCTGATCACTATCGTAGGTGTGAGTTGTACCCGGTCCCACTATATCATAGTTTCACAGAATGGTTCTTAAAACCATCTGTTTTCTAGTGTGGTGTGGGTTTGTATTGTGTGCTTGAAATGAATGAATGAGAAGAAGTTGTTAGTTTTCAAAACCTGAGTCATACTCAAAGTTTAAAGATTTTTGAAACAAACCCGTGAACCCTAGAAATTTCCCTCTTGTCTCATTATCTATCTCAATCTTCAGATGACTCGCGTTAACCCCGGAGGAATTAGTTCATCTCAGGACCCAATGCTTCAGATTCTGCAAATGTTAGTTTCTGACCATGAAGCTGGTAGAGTTGAACGGCAAGCCAACTTAGCCACTCTTCAACAGATAGCCCAGATGGCCCACAATAATCAAGGCCATGGAAACCAAGATCATCATGGATCCAAGCTCAAGAACTTCCAGAATACCAATCCTCCTATGTTTAGCAAGTCAGAAGAACCCTTAGATGCTGATGATTGGCTGCAGACAATGGAAAACAACCTAGAAGTCGCAGGAGTAGATTCCAATGAGAAGGTACTGTTTGCCACCCACTATCTGGCAGGCTATGCAAGATCATAGTGGAATAGCACCCGTACCATGAACAGAGGTCATATGATGACTTGGGAGGAGTTCAAGCTCAAGTTCAGCAGGACCCATGTACCCCCAGGTCTGATCAAGAGGATGAGGGATGAGTTTAGAAATTTGAAACAACGAAGGACGACTATGGTTGAGTACCGTGACAAATTTATGTCACTAGCTAGGTATGCCCCTGATGGGATTGACACTGAAGCAAAGAAGAAAGAGAGATTCTTGAATGGTCTGCATGATGAGATGCAGACAATGCTAGTCAACATTCGCTTTCATGACCTTGAATCCTTAGTGGATTCTGTAATCCAGATGGAAGGCAAGGTCAACCAGACCACTGAGAACCGCAAGTGTCATATGATGCACCAACTAGGAACCCACCATACTCTGAAGTATCACCCCAACACGTCTGCAGGATATGCCCCAAGAAACAACAGACCCCCTATGACCCGTCCGAACTAACCCAACCGTGGCAGAGGAAGCCCGAGGCCCAGAGGCCATCATAACAACAACCCCGACAACCCCAATAACTTCAACCATGCACCGCCAAAGCCAACAACAACAAGAATACCGCCCCAAGGACTGGCACAACCTTGTGCAAGCGAATAATATGTGAAGCAGAATATCAGAGGAAGTCGTCGCGTTCGAGAGAAGGGCCTACTCTTGTCATTAAAGCCCTACTCTTAATAATAGTGAAAGCCCCCTTCTCTTACCTACTTTAACTCATATCTTCGGTATACCTCAATACAAGACAAGCACTAGAAAGGATATTCAATAAAAATCGGGCTATCGCCCTATCTAAGCGGGTTTCCCCTCTCCTCTACGGGCCTCTCCGAATAAATAGTATACCCTTAGAGGGTCTTCTTCCAACTTTTTTCGTTCTCCAGATTTACGAAAAGGTTGTTTGAATTTACAAAAAGTTTGCTTGGATTTATGAAAGGTTTGCTTGGATTTATTAAAAGTGTGTTTGGATTTACGAAAGGGTTGCTTAGATTTAAGAAAAGGTTGTTTAGATGTATACATGATTTATTCCTTATTTAAAATTTTAAAATTGAACAAAAAAATTCATTTATGCTTTGAATGTGGAGTCACGGGTCACTATTCCAACGAATGCCCCAAGAAGCTTGCTGTAGTGACCAATGTGACTGCACCTGACCAACAGCAGCGCCGTGTCCAGTCTGGAAAGAGATTTTCCCTAGGAAAACCACACAACCATAATGGCCGTCTATTCCACATGAATGATGAGGAAGCCCAGGAAGCGCCAGATGTCGTGCCGGGTATGTTTTTTGGTAACTCAGTTCTTGCAAGAGTGTTGTTTGATTCTGGAGCATCGCACTCATTTCTTACGGAAGAATTTTCATGCACTAGTAAGATTCAACCAACAAATTTGAAGCATGTAATGATAGTTCAAATACCTGGTTCAACCACCAAAGCTAGAAAAATTTGCTAGGCCGTACCTATCAGAATACATGGGATAGATTTTTATGCCAATCTAATCGTACTTGGAACCAAAGGTTTGGAAGTAGTGCTAGGGATGGATTGTATGTTGAAACATCAAGGATTAATCGACTGTGCCAAGAGAGCCATAACCATGACCAGTAGCACCGAAGTATCAGTAGAACATGTATCTGAGACATTGCCCCATTAATTCAAGTGCAACAAGAGTTTAGCCAAAACCACCATTGACCAAGTCAGAGTAGTTTGTGAATACCCCGATGTGTTCCCAGATGAATTCCCCGGTAAGCGCCCAGATCGGGATATCGAGTTCATCATTGAAATAGTTCCCGGAACCGGACCCATAGCTCAGAGACCTTATAGTATGAACCCCTCTGAATTAGTGGAGATGAAGAAGCAACTTGATGATATGTTGGGAAAAGGTTTGATACAACCGAGTGCATCGCCATGGAGATCACCTGTTCTGTTTGTTGATTAGAAGGATGGTGCCAAACGTTTGTGTATGGGTTATCAGAAGCTGAATGACGTCACCATCAAGAACAAGTACCCACTACCGGAGATAGAATATTTGTTTGATCAACTAACTGGTGGAAGAGTGTTTTCTAAGATTGATCTTAGAACTGGTTATCATCAATTGAAAATCCGTGCGACGGATATCCCAAAGACTGCCTTCACCACCAGATATGGATTGTATGAGTACAATGTCATGTCTTTTGGATTAACCAATGCCCCGGCTTATTTCATGAATCTAATGAATAAGATTTTATGGACTTCCTGGATAAGTTTGTCATTGTGTTTATCGATGACATTCTGACCTACTCCAAATCAGAAGAGGACCATGAACAACACCTAAGAACCATCCTTGAAACCCTTAGAGAGCATCAGCTGTATGCTAAGTTTAGCAAATGTGAATTCTGGTTAAAAGAAGTAGGATTCCTAGGCCATATCTTGTTGGCAGGAGGAGTTGCTATCGATCCCGCCAAGATTAAGGATGTCGAAGAATGGAGAGCCCCAACCACCCAAATGGAAGTCCGTGCATTTCTTGGATTAGCCGGATATTACCGCAAGTTCGTTGAAGGATTTTCGAGCATCGCAAGGCCGAGGACTCAGTTGCTGAAGAAAGATAAGAAGTTTGAATGGACGGACAAATGTGAAACAAGTTTTCAAGATCTTAAGAAGAGGTTGATTTCGGCCCCAATTCTGATCATGCCGAATATCAAGAAGCCTTTTGATGTATATTGTCATGCATCCAAGATTGGTCTCGGATGTGTGTTGATGCAAGAAGGCAAAGTCATATCTTATTTGTCCAGACAACTGAAGCAACATGAGCAGAACTATCCTACCCATGACTTAGAACTGACAGCCGTAGTGTTAGCTTTGAAGACATGGCGTCATTACCTTATGGGTAACCGATGTGAGTTTTATTCGGATCACAAGAGTCTGAAGTATATTTTCACCCAGAAGGAGCTGAATATGAGGCAAAGGAGATGGATAGAGTTAATCAAGGATTATGACCTTGACATTCACTATCACCCCGGCAAAGCCAATGTGGTAGCGGATGCTCTTAGTAGACTACCGTGTAGATTGAACTCCATGATTAAGGCAACCCTGCCAAGTCTGCATGAGGAGATGGAGAATTTCAGAGTGGAGCTAGTTAGCGAAGGATTTCTAGCTAGCATAGAACTCCAACCCACTTTGATTAGTCAGATAAAAGAGGCCTAGCAAGGAATGCCAGTATTGATGGAATCAAGCGTCATATCGGTACAGGGAAGGTACCCGGATTCACCGAAGATGAAGAAGGAGTTCTATGGTATAGGGGATGTATCTGTGTTCCAGCAGATTTAGAGTTGAAACAAGTCATTATTCAGGAAGCCCATGATACCCATTATTCTATTCACCTAGGAGGGACGAAGATGTATCAGGATCTGAAGGAGTAATTTTGGTGGCACAAAATGAAGAGAGAAGTTGAAAGCTGCATAACCAAGTGTGATATCTGTCAGAGAGTCAAAGCGGAACATCTGTGACCCGCAGGACTTTTGCAACCATTGTAGATTCTGGAATGGAAATGGGATTTTGTCGAAATGGATTTCATCTCCGGTTTGCCTACATCTAGTAGGGAAATGATTCTATTTGGGTTATAGTAGATAGACTGTCCAAGGTAGCCCATTTGATACCCGTAGGGACTACCTACCAAAGCTCGAAGCTAGCAAAGTTGTACATTGTTAGAATAGTTAGTCTGCATAGAACCCCCGAGACCACAGTGTCGGTTTGAGGAACCCAGTTTACCCCAAGGTTTTGGCAGAAGGTCCAAGAAGGATTAGGAACCAAACTGAATTTCAGCACAGCTTATCACACGCAAACCGACAGAAAAACTGAAAGAGTCAACTAGATCTTAGAAGATATGTTGAGAGCTTGTGCTTTAGAATATGGATCTAAATGGGAAGATTGTCTGCCTTTTGCGGAATTCTCATACAACAATAGCTATCAAGCTAGTTTGCAAATGGCCCCATTTTAGTTTCTCTTTGGAAGGAAGTGTCATACCCCGTTGGATTGGTCGCAAGTAGGAGAGAGTCAGATCTTCGGACCTGACATCCTACGAGAAGGTTTACAAAGTCCATGAACACCTCAAGACCGCTCAATCCAGACAAAAGAGTTATGCCGACAAAAGACGTCGAGACCTGACCTTCAATATCGGAGATTTTGTGTATCTCAAAGTGTCACCCTTGAAAGGAATGCAACATTTTTGACTGAAAGGGAAGCTAGCCTGCAACATTTTCGACTGAAAGGGAAGCTAGCCCCCAGATATATTGGACCCTTCAAGATTTTGAATCGCCAAGGAGAAGTATCATATCAACTGGAACTGCCCGAGGAAATGTCAGCCATGCATAATGTGTTCCATAACTCGTTACTTCGCAAATGCCTAGAAGTTTCAGAGAAGACCGAAGTTTTCAAGAACATCGATCACCGAGCCATAGATATCAACAAGGATCTAACTTATCGTGATGTGCCCATCCGTATTTTGGAAGAAGCATTTAGAACCACCCGGACCAGAAGTATCAAGTTTCTCAAGATCCAGTGGAGTAACCATACCGAAGAAGAAGCCACCTGGGAACAAGAAGATTATATTAGGACGGAGTTTCCCAATCTCTTTAGTTCCTAGTTTTTCCTAAATCTCGAGACGAGATTCTGGTTAAAGAGGGAAGGTTTGTAACATCTCAAAAATATTAAACAAGCTTATCAATTTCTAATCACCCAAGTTTAGGCTTAACAAAAACTTTTATTCCAAAAATCTATATGAGTGCATGTGTGATTGGTATTAATGTATGAATGCTTGCATTTGCCATGTTTAATTGCTACAAAGGTTAAGATTTAGTTTAAAGATGAATACCACATCATCTAGGTCAATTACAAACAAAATCAAATAAAAGGAAAATAAAAAATGAGGCATATGATCATATGGTCATTTTGCCAATATTAACCACTAGCCCACTTTGGGCATCTCTAGTAAAAGATTTCTAACAGAAACAATTCTAGTTATTTTCACCCCTTGCTAGACCAAGTAAAAGTGAACCCAAGAAAACCTTACAAATTCATAGAAACTATTTTCAAATCTATTTCAGAGGCAATTCAAAATTGAATCAAGTGTATGTACCTAGATCATCACTTTTCAAAAACAACTCAAACAATCACCCATTGACAATTCCCAGCAACCATAGACTTCTAAGCAAGTGACTAGATCACTCACCAAAAATCATTGAAAATTTCCAAAGTAAAGGTCATGCGGCCATTTAGTCGAACACTTAGCAGACAGAGTACAACCTCAACCACTATCTACTGTTTTGATCTATCAATTGATCATCAAATGTAACCAATTCCACTCCACTACTCTCCCATCATCATTCCCAGTACTTGGCCGTGCAATTGAGCAACATCACTCGCCACATTGACCAGTGCCATGCCCGTACCGATCATGTCATGCCGCTCGACCATGGACCAGTCGCTCCACGCTGCACCACCCTCTCCCATGATGCCTAGCTGCTAGCCGTGACCTCACCCCCATCCTCTATCCACCCCTTGACCAACAACGAGGAGTGGAGAAGCTAGAATTGCCTTGCCCATTTAAGTCCCTGCCATGCCGAGGGCACGACGGAGCGCCACAGCCGCCTCGCGCCCACACGCCGCGGCTCGCTCTCTCCTCACATACCCGCAGTAGCCGTGGCACCAGTGACCTCCCAGACATGATGGTTCACCGTCGCACGCCCCGTGACCACCGTACTTAGTGACGAACACTTCCGTACCTGAACAGAGCGCCGACGTCACTCGACCGACTGAGACCGCCCCTCGCCGTGCCGTCACACACGTGACGATCGCCGCAGTCCCCCGTGTCGACCCATGCCATCCACCATGCTTAGCTCGACCTGTAGCAGCGTCGCCGACGAAGCCCGACCATGCCGCCCTGCCTCCAACGCAAGTGTATAAATAGAGGCCACCCCAAACCCCATTCGGCACACCATCTCACTCCCCACTCACCCAGGAACCTCACTGACCCTTCCCTGGAGCAAGGCGAGCACCACGACACTGGAATTTGACCGGAGTCCGCCGCTGTACTGAAGGAAGGGAGCCATCGATTGGAGCCACCCCAGGAGCTGCCATGACCACCCCTCGAACCATCGTCGTCTACCTGTTCGTTTGCCCCCATCACCGGAGCTAGCTGGAGCCCTGGTGAGTCCCCAGCGACCCCTGCTGTGCCGCTAGGTTTAGAATCTCACTGCAACGACTGCAACTAGCAAGGCAAGCCCACTATGCAAGCTATCCATGCAAGTTTAGCTATGCAAGCTAACTTGTACAGATACCATATGCAAAAATTTGAGATGCAACTTTACCAATTCCCAGTTTTACTCCAAGGTTTGCTTTTCCCTTTACTACAGTTTCTTAGTTAGTTAATGAATTTGGATTAGTGCAAAATAGGATGGATACCATCAAGATCATAGAACTAGCCT
This sequence comes from Avena eriantha, assembly GCA_910589775.1. Taxonomy (NCBI): domain Eukaryota; kingdom Viridiplantae; phylum Streptophyta; class Magnoliopsida; order Poales; family Poaceae; genus Avena; species Avena eriantha. Next base: position 84,042,471 of record OU342746.1, on the reverse strand, counting down.
TGGATACTTGTACTTAATTATCACCCCTCAATAGTGATACCCTCAATATTAGTGGCTAGTGCTAAGCTAAAACTCGATCACTTTAGATGTGAATACTTGGAGAAAATGATTATGAAAACCTTGGAATGATACTTCATTCTATTTAAATGTTTTGACATGTGTTATGAAACATAATGGTTTGATGATGAAACTGAATGAGGCATGAGCCTTGACTTTGACAAAAACTGATGGTTGGGTTCAGATGTGATACCATTCCAAATTGACCGTACAACCACATTAGCTGAGGTTGGTAGGGCTTGACTGGAAGTTTATATGTCTTAGTATGGGTTCCCTTGCGGAAGTGGTTGAGATGAGGCTACCTCGTGATGAATGTCCACCTATGCAGTGCCAAGGATTGTAGATGGCCATGGCTGGGAGGCCAAACTCATAGGGGAGGTGCCTATACTAGGGTGTGTAATTGAAAGGTTAGGATTGATTATCCGCATACCAAGTATGATGATTCAGGGTTATCCCTGACGGATGTATCGAATTTTGTGGTGAAAGTGTACCACCTCTGCAGAGTGTCAAACTATTCGAATAGCCACGTCCGCGGTTATGGATAGTTGGAGTGGCCATACTGTTCTGTTGTCAAATGTTTTCAAAATGACTTGTGACTTGAAAGATGACGTTGACTTGACCACAACAGAGTTGTGGACATGAAAACTAGTCCCCCCCTTAAGTGATGTAGAGAACTAAATTTAGGTCTTTACTCTTAAAGTCCTTATGAAATAAACCTGCCCTTTTGCAAAAAAAACTAGAGCTTAAGGTTCCTACCAACTTTTACCTTACTCATGCTAGTGTTAGTTTGCGAGTACTTAAAGAGTACTCATGGCTTTGTCCCTGACTATTCCCATGGCCAGACTATGAGGAGGATTACTGGGAAGATGGACAGCAGGAGGTCTATGATAACTAGGATCATCTCCCATCGTCAGCACTGCCTATGACCATGAAGACGGAGCCTACTATGTTTACCTTACGCTGCTTTGATTGTATTAAGACTGGATCATGAGAATTTGTAAGACTATTATGGTTTGTAATGGATGATGTACTGTGGTACCAATTCTGTTATGTCTCGCAAAAATGGTAATCCTGGGATTGCGATGTACGGCATAACATGTATCTGGGCTTAAAAATCCGGGTGTTGACATATAGTATTTATCTTGAGTTAGGAAATGAAGTGTTTGAAGAGAAAATTAAAAAACCTATGGAACTTTATTTGCGTGCTAATAGCAATGTTATTAGTATGAATTCTTTGAACACCACTATTGCTAATGCTATGGAAAAGTCTAAGCTTGGGGAAGCTAGTTTTTATGAAAATGATGATGTTAATAATTGTTGTACTATTAGTACTATCCATGTTCCTTCCAATGATGATATGTTTACAAATGAACACACTTTGGAAGATAGCTATCCTATTGCTTATGATGATATTTGATACGTTGCTAATGTATTTATAATTTTTGATGTTCCATGCTTGTTTTATATCTACTTTCTTATGTTTTGTCCACACTTTGGAGTATTTTTATACACTTTCTTGGACTAACCTATTAACAATATACCACAGTACCAGTTGCCTATTTTCTGCTGTTTTTGGTTCCAGAAATGTCAGAAAATGAATATTCTCGGAATTGGACGGGACAAAAGCCAAAGTTGATATTTTACCAGAAGACACATGGAGTCCGAAGGAGAGACGAAAGGGGGCCACAGGGCGGCCACACCACTCCTTGGCACGGGTAGCCCTAGGCTGTGCCAGGGCATGGTGTAGGCCCCCTGGACGGCCACCGACCTTGCCCCTTCGCCTCTAAGATCCCTCTGATGCAGAAACCCAAAATCGACCAGCCTTCGGCCACGAAAAGTTCCGCAGCACCGCCGGCACCGAAGGGGATATTCGGGGGACAGAAAGTCTCTATTCCGGCACCCTGCCGGGACGGGGAAGTGCCCTCGAAGCCATCTCCATCGACTCCACCACCATCTCCATCGCCGTTGCTGATCCCCATGATGAGGAGGGAGTAGATATATCTCAAGGCTAAGGGTTCTACCGGTAGCTATGTGTTCATCTCTCTCTATGCATGGTCATATTGTGATCATGAGCTTTGTAATCAAGTATATCTACCTTGCTACTTAAGTGATTTAATAGATCTCCGCTCTCCCCATGTGTGTGAAAGTGGTAGCGTGCACACCATGGTGGAACTTAGGCTAGAGATTACAAATACTTGTTATGAGTTATATTTGGAGTTGGATGTCTCTATAAAATTGTGGTGTTTGTTGGAACCATTTAGTGCTCAAGGTGACATTGTTGGGTTATCTAGATGGGGAAAGCGAACTTTGAGGAGTGCTGTTATAGCCCTACCATGGATTAGAGTGTCCAACTGGAGAGTAGTTCAGAGTTGTATCATGAAGAGAGGATATTTATATGAGAGTGTTCACTAGTGAAAGTATGATCCCTAGGCCTTGTTTCTAAACATTGAAACACCATTTGTAATTAGATCTGTTATATGTTTGCTTGCTGCCATCTTTATTTGAGTATGCCTTAGTCTCTTCCACGCCATCAAGCTATTTTCTGGCATAGTTGTCTTATATCCATACCACTTGTATTTCACTATCTCTTCGCCGAACTAGTGCACCTATACACCTGACAAGTGTATTGGCTGTGTTGGGGACACAAGAGACTTCTTGTATCTTTATTGCAGGGTTGGTTGAGAGGGATACCTTTGACCACTTCCTCCCTGAGTTCGATAAACCTTGGGTAATCCACTTAAGGGAAACTTGCTATTGTTCTACAAACCTCTGCACTTGGAGGCCCAACAACTGTCTACAAGAATAAAAGTGCATAGACATCAAGCTATTTTCTGGTGCCGTTGCCGGGGAGGTAATGTAAAAGGTACTCACATACTCTGGTGTGAGTGCTCGAAGTTATTTCCTTAGATTCTGCAATTTTGTCTTTTTGTTTCTTGTTTTCACTAGTCATGCTTAATGGAAAACAACAACAAAATTAGAGAGCTTTATAGTATTTATCTTGAGTTAGGACATGAAGTGTTTGAAGAGAAAATTAAAAAACCTTTGGAACTTTATGTGCGTGCTAATAGAAATGTTATTAGTATGAATTGTTTGAACACCATTATTGCTAATGCTATGGAAAAGTCTAAGCTTGGGGAATTTAGTTTCTATGAAAATGATCTTTTTAGTCCCCCAAGAACGTAGGAGAAACTTTACTTTGATGATACTATGCCTCCAATATATGATGATTACAATGATGAATATGATATTTTCAGTCCACCTACTATTGAGGAGAAAATTAATTATGATTATAATATGCCTCCTATATTTGATGATTATGGTGATGAGAATAATAATGATAGCTATTTTGTTGAATTTTCTCCCACTACGATTAATAAGAACGATTATGCTTATATGGGGAGTATTAATTCTTTTATACATGTGGCTCATGATAAGAATGTTTTATGTGATAGTTATATTGTTAATTTTATTCATGATGTTACTGAAAGTTATTATGAGAGAGGGAAACATGGTTTTATGTATCTCAACAATATTAAGTTTCCCCTCTTTATGTTGAAATTTTTGAAGTTGCACTTGTTTTGCTTTCCTATGCTTGTTGCTTTGTGATTTCATGAGTTGTTTCTTTACAAGATTATTTTTCATAGGAAGTGGGTTATACTTAAATGTTCTTTGAATTCGCTTCTTGATGCTCTCTTTTACTTCAATTCATATTTCTTATGTGAGCATCTTCTCAAACTATCATGCCTAACTTAAAGGCGTTAAAGAAAAGTACTTATTGAGAGATAACCCAAAAGTTTTAGATGAGTCTTGGAAGTTATTACCTCTATAATAACCGCTCCTTATTCTTTTTATTTGCTTTTTGTGCCAAGAGTAACCTCTAATGAGAGAGAAGTAATGCTTGGAAAAGTTGCTGTCCCGAAACAGATTTTTGTGCTTAACTGTAAAAATTCGTGTAAAATCTCTGTACCTTGTTTTAAGACGTGAATTTTTGTGCTTCTGCCCCAGGTTGTTATCTAACTTTCGTTAGTTCAACACATTTCTATTTGAGCAACAGAAGGTCTTCGAAAAAATTGGTTTTTTACCTGCTGGTCTGTTTTGACAGATTTCTGCCATTATTTGCATTTGGTTCTTGTTGATTCCTTTTTGAGTTCTATGTGGGAAATTGAGATTTTTGAAGGAAGTGCTACAGTAGCTTGTATTTTAATGGAAGTTTTGTTGGTGTTGAAACTGAACCCAAAGGCTTATTATCTTGAGTGCACTAATGTTGCTAATAAAGATTGTGTGAAGTTTTGTATGAAGGAAAAATTTCAGGTGTATGGACAGAATGATGTAATGAGATGAAAAATGGACTAAAGCTCAAGCTTGGGGATGCCACGCATGTCACCCCAAGAAATATCCAAGAAGTACAAGCGTTAAAGCTTGGGGATGCCCAAGGCATCCCCTTCTTCATCAATAACAATCTCAGGTTTCTTCCAAACACTTCATATTTATTGTTTCATGCACAGTTATGTTGTTTTTGGAGCGTCTTCATTTTTGTTTTTAGTTTTTGTTTGCTTGGTTTGCTTAAATAAATAGGTTGGACCCCCTCATTCATACATTAGTTTTCAAATAAGATTGGTTTGGATTGGAAAGAGTAGAAAAGTTCATGCTTAAGTGGTAAAAAGGAGCTTGTTTTTGGCTGTGGCCTATGATTTGTCATGTCATGCTTGATATTGTTTTGGCTTTATGCTTAGTGATTTTTTCTATAGCATGACATGTTATAACCAATTGAGATTGCTTAATGTGCCTTTAAAGAATCATGCGTTGTTTTAACATATTAAAGCATAGTATTGTGGTATTCTCCTTTGATGCTTTATTTGGGTTGACTTGGCGCATGCTCACACCATGTTATGACTATCCCAAGTCACCATAGCCTTTATGATACTTTAGTTTTCACTTGTGATATCACTTTATGCTTTAATTAATGATGTTTTGTCGCTTTGCATGATTATGGCCATTATTGCTCTCTTAGTTGGTCGCTCCCAGTCTTTTGCTAGCCTCCATAACCAAGTATGAGTTCCACTCATGCATCCAACTCCAAATAAAACCATGTTATTCCAAAGAGTCCACCATACCTACCTATTAGCATTTTCTATTCCAAGTATATTCTTGTTTTTATCTACCTTCCGAATTAAACTTGTTATGAGAAAACTCTTGATTAAAGCTCTCACAAACTTGATGGCACACTTTACTTTTCCCGCCCTTAATAAACTCGAACCATTGTGTCATCTATGTTGTATATGCTTGCACTTATATGTTGGGGATTAGCAGAACCATGTTGTCATGGGGAATGCTTTCAACATTGCACGTGTACTTTGTACCTAGTTGATATCATGCTCTTTTGTCTATGGATGTCGTCGGTGTGAAATGAAAGGGGAGTTTGTAAGTCCATGGAGTTATGTATGTGTGTTAGAGAAACGCCTGGGCCGCCGGTCTAATCCATGCCTAATCATGGTGGAAACCTGTAGTGTAACCATAATGAGCTGTTTATGAAGCATTCTTCTTATAAAAAAGAGATAGATATTGAGAAAAAAGAGAAAGAAAAAAAAGATGAGAAAAGAGGAAAGAGAGAAAAAAGCACCATTTCCCATGGTAAATAATATTGCTGAGATGCTCGTTGTCTGCTTGCCTTGTCATTTTGATATGGGGATTCTTCCGTATCATTGGGCAAGGGGTACCCCATTGGCAGTTCTCTATGATACCCATGTACTTACTATGACAAGAACTTACCGGTAACTAAACTTGAGTAGCATGACGAGCGGCCCTCGTATTCAAGGGACATGAGATTTCCAACTTATACTTTATCAAGCATATACTCCATAGTTTCTTCACTTTAACCTTAATCACTTCAAGATACTTATGATAGGGGCAATGAGAGCTGAAAGCTAATAAGTACCATAATTTTTGGAAGCTCTTTATGAAACTTGAAAACCTGCTTCCTTCTATGAAGGCCTTTCTTCCACTTTTATATTGAGTCCCCACCTTCTATATTTATGCACCTATTGAGAGAGCATAGTGGCCATTCTTAGTTTAATGTGCATTGTCCCAAGACATGTTGATTGATGCATAACTTTGATATTGCTTGTTGTTAAACTATTTGTATCTAGTCACCTTTATAAACTTTGAAGGTGTCCTATGCATTTATGTTTGCTAGTCTATGAAGGACAAGCTGAATGCCACTATGCTATGTTTTCTATATGTTAAACAAAAAAAACGTCTTTCAATGCATTGTTATTCATGATCTTTGTTTGTATCCTTTCATGTTACAACATAGTTACTATGTCTTATTGTTAGAACTTCATCTTTCATGCTCATGTTTAGAGTACTTTGATCCCAGCTTTCAATGCTTGCAAATGGTTTGATCTTGATTGTGATGGTGCATGTAACCTAAAAGATTATTCATTCTTTTTATCACTTACCTACTCAAGGACGAGCAGGAGTTAAGCTTGGGGATGTTGATACGTTGCTAATGTATCTATAATTTTTGATGTTCCATGCTTGTTTTATATCCACTTTCTTATGTTTTGTCCACACTTTGGAGTATTTTTATACACTTTCTTGGACTAACCTATTAACAAGATGCCACAGTGCCAGTTGCCTGTTTTCTGCTGTTTTTTGTTCCAAAAAAATCAGAAAATGAATATTCTTGGAATTGGATGGGACAAAAGCCAAAGTTGATATCTTACCGGAAGACACATGGAGTCCGAAGGAGATACGAAGGGGGGCCACACAACCCCTTGGCGCGGGCAGCCCTAGGCCACGCCAGGTCATGGTGTGGGCCCCTTGGTCAACCACTGACTTCGCCCCTTCGCCTATAAGATCCCTCTAATGCAGATACCCTAAATCGACCAGCCTCCAGCCACAAAAAGTTCCGCAGCACCACCGCCACCAAAGGGGAGATTCGGGGGACAGAAAGTCTCTGTTCCGGCACACTGTAGGGACGAGGAAGTGCTCCTGGAGCCATCTCCATCGACTCCACCACCATCTCCATCGTCGTTGCTGATCCCCATGGTGAGGAGGGAGTAGATCTCTCTCAAGGCTAAGGGTTCTACCGGTAGCTATGTGTTCATCTCTCTCTATGCATGGTCATATTGTGATCATGAGTTTTGTAATCAAGTAGATCTACCTTGCTACTCAAGTGCTTTAATAGATCTCTGCACTCCCCATGTGTGTGAAAGTGACAGCGTGCACACCATGGTGGCACTTAGGCTAGAGATTACAAATACTTGTTATGAGTTATATTTGGAGTTGGATGTTTCTATTAAATTGTGGTGTTTGTTGGAACCAGCTAGTGCTGAAGGTGACAGTGTGGGGTTATCTAGATGGGGAAAGTGAACTTTGAGGAGTCCTGTTATAGCCCTACCATGGATTAGAGTGTCCAACCGGAGAGCAGTTCAGAGTAGTATCATGAAGAGAGGATATTTATATGAGAGTGTTCACTAGTGAAAGTATGATCCCTAAGCCTTGTTTCTAAACATTGAAACACCGTTTGCAATTAGATCTGTTACATGTTTGCTTGCTGCCATCTTTATTTCAGTTTTCCTTTAGTCTCTTCCATGCCGTCAAGCTATTTTCTGGCTCTGTTGTCTTATATCTATACCACTTGTATTTCACTATCTCTTCGCCGAACTAGTGCACCTAGACACCTCACAAGTGTATTGGCTGTGTTGGGGACACAAGAGACTTCTTGTATCTTGATTGCAGGGTTGCTTGAGAGGGATACCTTTGACCACTTCCTCCCAAGTTCGATAAACCTTGGGTAATCCACTTAAGGGAAACTTGCTGCTGTTCTACAAACCTTTTCACTTGGAGGCCCAACAACTGTCTACAAGAATAGCAGTGCGTAGACATCAATATTATACCTCCCATATATGATGATTACAATGATGAATATGATATTTTCAGTCCACCTACTATTGAGGAGAAAATTAATTATGATTACAATATGCCTCCTATATTTGAAGATTATGGTGATGAGAATAATAATGATAGCTATTTTGTTGAATTTGCTCCCACTACGATTAATAAGAATGACTATGCTTAGAGGGAGAGTAATAATTATTCTATGCATGTGGCTCATGATAAGAATGTTTTATGTGATATTTATATTGTTAATTTTATTCATGATGCTACTGAAAGTTATTATGAGCAATATTAAGTTTCCCCTCTTTATGTTGAAATTTTTGAAGTTGCACTTGTTTTGCTTTCCTATGCTTGTTGCTTTGTGCTTTCATGACTTGTTTCTTTACAAGATTATTTTTCATAGGAAGTGGGTTAGACTTAAATTTGTTCCATATTTGCTTCTTGATGCTCTGTTTTACTTCAATTCATATTTCTTATGTGACCATCGTCGAAATTATCATGCATATCTTAATGGCTATAAAGAAAGAAATTTTGGGAGACAACCCATTATATTTTTACTTTCAGTTTATTTTTATTTTGTTGAGTCTTGGAAGTTATTGCCTCTGTAATAACCTCTCATTATCCTTTTTGTTTGGTTTTTGTGCTAAGAATAACCTCTAATGAGAGAGAAGTAAGACTTGGGAAAGTTGTTGTCCTAAAATAGATTTTTGTACTTCAATATAAAAAATCGTGAAAAATCTCAGTACGTCGGATTGAGCTGTAATTATTTGTGCTTATGCCCCTGGTCATTACCCAACTTTCGTTAGTTTGGAAATTTTCGATTTGATTAACAGAAGGTCTTCGTAAAAATTGGTTTTTACCCACTGGTCTATTTTGACAGATTTCTGCTATTATTTGCATTTGCCTCTTAATCTCTTTCTCTTTGAGTTACCTTTGATCACTTGAGCCTTTAGAAGGAATTTCTATAGTATCTTGTGTTTTAATGGAAGTTTTACTTGTGTTGAAACTAAACACAAAGACTTATTATCTTGAATACACTAATGTTGCTAATGAAGATTGTGTGAAGTTTTGTATGAAGGAAATTTTCAAGTGTAGGGAAGAATAATGTGATGAGATGAAGTATGGACAAAAGCTCAAGCTTGGGGATTTCACCCTTGTCACCCCAAGAAATATTGAAGAGGTACAAGCGTCAAAGCTTGGGGAAGCCCAAGGCATCCCCTTCTTCATCAATAATCTCAGGTCTTCTTTCAAGACACTATATTCTTATTACCTTATGCACTATGTGTTGTTCTTGGAGCGTCTTTGTTTTTAGTTTTCTTTTACTTTCTTTACTGCAATAAGTTGGTTGGATCCCAACACACTTATTTTGGAGAGAGACACACCCCGTTATTCATTGCCTAGAACACTCTAGTTTTCACTCGTATTGTTCTGTGAGTGTTCTCCTTTGCTAGCACTAGTTTAGCTTTAGTATTCGATTGGTGCTGGAAAAGAGTAGGAAGTTTCATGCTTATAGTGGTACAAAGGAAGCTTGTTTTTACTGTGACTTAGACTTTATCAGGTCATTATAGATGTTGCTTTGACCATATGCTTAGTGATTATTGTTGTAGCATGACTTGTTTCAAATAATTGAGATTGCTTAATGTGCCTTGAAAGAATTGTTGGGTTCGCAGCATAGAAAACAAAAAATTCCTCCGATGGGAACTATTCGCCAAGATCTATCTACTAGATACAAGCAACGGGTGGATATACATCCATGGAGAACTTACCCTCGAAGACAACAAAACTTTGTTAACGAGATGGAACTCATGGATGATGTAGTAGTACACTTGCCGATCTCAAGATCGTGATGAAGTCCAGCAGGTCCGGCTCCAGCACGTCCATCAGATCCAGCTCCAGCAAATCCAGCACCACCAAGTCCAGCACCGCAAAGCAGCGGTGCATCCGTGATCGCACACACGTCCGGTACCCGACAACCTGCGTCCATCGCTCCAGCAAAGCAGCAGAAGCAGCAACTCCTTTCTAGATAAAGCCACCGAGAACATGTATCTCGCTAATCCGAGACCATGGGGAATAACTAGAGGGGGAGAGAGATCCTTCACGAGGAGGTGTGAGGAAGAAGGAGTGATAGGGGGGACTTTTATAGGAGGAGGGGAGGGTGTCCCTTCACCTCCCCCATTCATGTGGTGGTAACCCCCTCCACATTAAAATGCCCCTTCACATTCTCTTTTAAAGTCTCCACTTTAAATGCATTAAATTTCTCCAAATTTAATGCTCTCTCATTTAATAAAACTCTTTTATTAATTTTATTCAGATTTTTTAATTACTTTAATTAACAAACATTCACATAAAACCCCCTGCAACATTTCAATATTACATGTAGAACCAATTTCAGCAATCTTACCCGAAACAGTTTCGGTGTCTATTGAAATAATTCCAGCGCTTTCTTAAATCTTTATCTGAAACATATTTGCTCCAAATAGTGTCGGTATCCCTTAAGTGTGTCACCCTATGGTTCGCGAATAATGCAGACATGATCGAGACCCCTCTCCGATCAATAATCAGCAGCGGGACCTAGAGATCCGTATTGACTCCCACATATTCAACGATGACTCTTGTGATCGTGTGAACCTTTAATGTCATAAATAAATCCCTTTGTCTCGCGATATATTACATGTCCGAGATTCTATCATTGGCATCCAAATACCTAGTTTGATCTCGTTACCGACATGCACTCTTTTCTCGTTCCCGTGATATAACATTCTAGTGATCACATCACTTGCTTGCAAGCTATTTCAATGTGATATCACCGAGAGGGCCCAGAGTATATCTATCCATCATCGGGATGGACAAATCCCACTCTTGATCCATGATCCTCAACATAACACCTTCGTAGCACTGAACCCACCTTTATAGTCACCCTGTTACGGTGTGACATTTGATGTTATCAAGATACTCTTCCGGTGTTAGAAATTAACATGATCTCATGGTCTAAGGACTAAGATTACTTCATATGATGTTATAGCAATATAAACATAATGACTCTGATCGTAATGCTATACTTCGGATGAATGTTCATCACATCATTCCACCAATGTTGTGACCTCGTTATTAACAACATCCAATGTCCATGATCAGGAAACCTTGATCATCTTGTTAATCAACAAGCTAGTTTATATGAGAGGCAGTACTAGGAACTTTGTATTTTGCTTATTAAACACACATGTATTAACGTTTCCAATTAATACAATTATAGCATGCAAAATAAACATTTATCATAAACATGGAATAAGATAATAACCACTTTATTATTGCCTCTCGGGCATATTCCCTTCAGTCTCCCACTTGCACTAGAGTCAATAATCTATTTTGAAAAACTTTGCATATTGAACACCTATGGCTTTCTGGTGTTGCATATACGCGATTGCTAGTGGTTAACAGATCTGACAGTTTCAGGTCCGTGTGTATTTGCATGTGTTTGTGTCTCTATGCATCACTCATTCTCAAATGAGATGGCATTGTATAAATTTTGGTCCTTTGGTGAGACATTTAGTTCGTTCGGGTTAAAATATGTTGATATTATTGTCATACAATATATCTTGATAGTATTAGCTCACTTTGAACCACACCTAGTTTGATAACAAACTACTTAACACAAATGCCCTCCTTTGCTTCCACTATAGTAGTCATATACTTAGCCTTTTGTTGTAGTATCCATCACAATGTTTCAACTTTGGAACTTATCCAAATCCATCATGGAACATCCTTTTCATTACATTGCGCCACCCATAGTCTAAATTGAGATAAATTTAATTTGTATCTTGTGACAAAACTAGTATCAATGTAACACTTTACAATGAACTACCTTTAACTATTTGTCACTTATACATGATATATTCTTAGTTCTTCCAAAGCTCATAAGAATATCTTTACTGTCATCCAATGATCATCTTATGAATCATTCTGGTATGTGCTCATAACATTTAGAGCATAGGACATATTTGGATATATACATATCACGGTATAATTGATGAAAATATTCATGTGATTTTACTCACCAAGTGTTGAAACACGTGAATCTTGATACAATCATTTCCATGCAGCAAGAACCTTTCTTGTTGTTTCCATATTGAACCCTTTCAATATCTCATATATGTATGTCTGGCATAACCATATTAGCGCCTCAATATCCATATAGACATTGATGCCAAATATTCCGGTTTTGCCCAAGTCTTTCATCGAAATCCTATTTTAATGAAATTCTTAACTTGTGTCAATAAAAGATACATCATTTCCAATCAACAATATGTACTCTGTATAATGTATTGGAAATTTGTCTCATCGCTCCCACTTAATTTCTTGCAAATGCAAGCATCTTCATCATCTCCTATGAAATTAAACTCCTTTAACATTTTTCATCATGGTGAAGATTCCAACTCCGCTATGCGCACTTCAACTATTGAAGTTTGCATGCCCTTTTAGCATCCTATGAATTAACAAAACCCTTCAGACCGTGTCATGTACACATCCTAGGTAACCATTCTATTAGAAGAACCTTGTTTTGTTTATTCAACTACCATATACCAAATTATATGTAGTGGTTGCTACATTAATCCGTCAAGACTAAATATCGCTATGAAAGATCAAATCTTGTCATAGTAAACTCCTTGAACATTGCCGTAAACTTCTTTCCAACATGTCGACTATTTCATAGATGTTAAACACCCATGTCTATTTCTTTATAGATCCAAACACGACCGATAGGCTTCATGCCTTTCCGGAGGGTCTTCCAAGTTCAGAAACTTGATTTCTCGTGTATGGATACTATCATGGATTCTATGACTTCTAGTCATTTTATGGAGTCAGGGCCCATCATCGCTTCTTTGCATGTAGTCGGTTCATCATTGTCAAAACAATAACGACTTACTTATCAAATCACACTATTTGATTCTCACCGACCCACACGGTTCAATAGGAACTCTAATCTTCAAGATCACAACCTTTGTAATCACGGGAGCCATGAGCATTATGGCCGCCACTGGGACACTTTCCGGTGCTGTGCTACTTAGCATATATAGCTAAGGTTCAACAACCTTATCAAAGTTCTATTGTCCTCCCACTTAACTTTTCGCGAAATACTCCTTCTCAAGAAACTTGACGTTCCAAGTAACAAACTCTTTTGTCCTCAGTGTTATGGAGAAATTCCCAATAAATTCTTTGGGATAAGCTACAAAGTCATGCTTATCCGACTTTGGTTGTAAACATTTTACTTATGCATAACATACAAAAATTGAAGAAAAAACGATTCGGGTTTTATCCCAAACCATAACTTATATGGTGTCATTTCAACGGATCACGATGGTGCTCTTTTTAGTGTAAAATCGGTAAGCTTCAATCCTTAAAACATAATGGCAATTTTATAAATGACACCTTTGATCTTACCATGTCAAACATGGTTTGATTTTATCTCTCGAATATGCCATACTCCTATCGTTTATCGAGGAACACAAATCATGGAACAATTCCTCAAATCTTAAGTGTTTTGCTAAACATCTAACTCAAATATCTTCCTTTATGATCAAATCATAAACTCTTTTATTTTCTTGTTACAATGATTTTTCACATCATCTTGAAAGACTTTGAACAATTTTCAAATGTTTCATACTTCTTCCTTATTAAGTAAATATATAGATATATTCACTCAAATTTCTGGAGAAAGCATATGAAGCAAAAAGATCCATCGCATATGGCTACATATAATGGACTATATACATCAATATGTATAATATCCGATAAGTTAGTCACCCGTTCCTCTTTGGACTATGGACGAAGTTTCAATTATATCAAGGAAAGTCACACAAGCGTCAGTTGATCAAAATCAAAGCCTCCAAAAATCCATCAACATGGAGTTTCTTCATGTTTTCTTTCCAATATAATTTAAACAACGATGTCACTTCATAAGTGATCTTTCAATCATTTGTCTTGCGACATTTTAGCAATAGTTCTTATGGATATGATTTCTCCCACGAGACTTGTAAAAGTTCATCCATCCTTTATGGAATACGGTAATTATTTGAACAACCTTTGTTCTCATAATACCGGAACAAAATAACAATTATTAAAACAAATATTGAAGGCTACGTTTGACGACAACGAAAAACACAATAACACTTTATTTGTTTTCGATGAACATCATCACTTATTCTCTTGCTAGTTACTTAGGCTATTGCAGTTCATGAATTGCGTTGTCATGTATGACACTTCATACAAACCAATTCGGTATCCAATAACGGTATCCAATACCTAAGAACCAGATTGTTTAACAAGCAAAGAATACAACCATAACATGTATATCTTCTATATACCTAAGCTGGACATTTCCAACTTTTTATTTTTTGCGAAATATTTTATAGATTCTCTTTCAGCAATTCCTTTTCCTTTTAAAAGAATCTATCAACATCAATAGTGGTGTCATTCACATGACACATAGTACAAAGCGGATATAGTCAAATACTAATACCTTTGGACTTGCACTTTGAAGTGGATCACCATCATGAAATGTTTGGTATTCTTTCAAAAATCCATTCTTTAGTAATTTATTAGTGTAGTAAACATTTTACTTACATCTTATATTCATCCTTATCATGACAAATTTCATGATCAAGCTACTATAGCCTGTAAGGAAGAATCACGAGTATAATGTTAGTTCCCAAAAACCTTTTTGGGAGATCCGGATGCCTAGCATCTGCATCCTTCACAAATTCTCATAATATGAGAACATGTATTTTTCTAAATTATACTCTATCAAAATGCAACCAAAAACATTATTTCAGATATCACAATATCTTTCACACATGATGGTTTCTGAAACAATTTTCAGCTCCTATATAATCTTGATATTAAAACAACTTTTGAATATCAATAATCATGGAGGCAAACATGATACTTTAGATACTAACATTGGAATTCTTACTCTTGATTTAATACTGCTTATTAAACTTCATGGAGTAAATAGAGTTTGCTGAAGTTTGCAATAGGACTTCTAAACTTTAAATTGACATTCAAAACAATACGATACCAGTTCGTAAAGTAAATATCCAGAATTATATAGTTCTATTATCTCAATTACAACTAAGCATAAGGTAGTGAATATATGCCAATATCTACAACAAAATATGCAAATTCACTTCGATTTAATTTATGACAAATTGAGTTAGACTAATCCAAATTAGAAATGAACTCCCACTCAAAAACGACAACCCTCGTGCCTTTTTGGTGATTACTTTAACCAAATCCACTACACCAAGTCCGATCATCACGTGAGTCGGTGTAGCTTCAATGGCGAGCATCAATATGGGCATGACATCAACTATATGACTCATGCTTAACCTTTCGGTCCGTGTTCCGAGGCCATGTCTGTACATGCTAGGCTCGCCAAGTAAGAACCTTAGTACTCGCATGGGTAAAACTGTCTTACACCCGTTTGTATGAAAGCACAGAGTCAAGTACACCGAATCATCACGTGATGTCTCAAAACACGATCCATAGAACAGTGCATACATAAGGAATAACACATTTTATCTTCATATTTAAATGAGGGATCATCTTATAATGCTACTAAAACGCCAAACTTGTAATATAAGATGCAAACATCTAATGTGTAAAGTGAGATGATATGGTCCATGCATTTTATCTCTATCATATGCATCATGGTATGATCTCTATCATTCCTTTGTGTGTAAGACCAAGGTCTATGGAACTTACACGTTAGGTGTGTTGTAAGAGTATGTATCATACATCTACTTACAACATTACCATATCATGACACTAGCCCAACAATGATCTAAACTAGACGCCTCTAATTTATCCATTGCAAGTTTTACGTGGCTTAGGGCTTTCAGAGATAGAACCGTTCTTACCTACGAACATGGAACTACAACGAGGATAACCAAGTTATTAGCAACTCGTTGTAAATCAGATATTGACTATAGTAGGAGAGACAGACACCCGCCAGCCACTTATGCAAAACTAGTTGCATGTCATTCGTGGAACCGGTCTCATGTACGATGACATGTAAGGTTGGTCCGGGCCGCTTCATCCCACTATGCCACCAATATCCAAAATACATGAAAGAAGCAATAACATGATCATCATCGCCCACATATAAACATATGTGTACTACCCGTGCAAAGCACCTACGCATAGATCAGGCTCTGATACCACTGTTGGGATCGCAGCATAGAAAACAAAAAATTCCTACGATGGGAACTATTCGCCAAGATCTATCTACTAGATACAAGCAACGGGTGGATATACATCCATGGAGAACTTACCCTCGAAGACAACAAAGCTTTGTTAATGAGATGGAACTCTTGGATGATGTAGTAGTACACTTGCCGATCTCAAGATCGTCATGAAGTCCAACAGGTCCGGCTCCAGCACGTCCTTCAGATCCAGCTCCAGCAAGTCTAGCACCACCAAGTCCAGCACCGCAAAACAGCGGTGCATCCATGATCGCACACACGTCCGGTACCCCGACAACCTCCGTCCATCGCTCCAGCAAAGCAGCAGAAGCAGCAACTCCTTTCTAGATAAAGCCACCGAGAACATGTATGTCACTAATCCGAGACCATGAGGAATAACTAGAGGGGGAGAGAGATCCTTAACAAGGAGGTGTGAGGAAGAAGGAGTGAGAGGGGGGCCTTTTATAGGAGGAGGGGAGGGTGTCCCTTCACCTCTCCCATTCATGTGGTAGTAACTCCCTCCACATTAAAATGCCCATTCACATTCTCTTTTAAAGTCTCCACTTTAAATGCATTAAATTTCTCCAAATTTAATGCTCTCTCATTTAATAAAACTCTTTTATTAATTTTATTCAGAATTTTGTTAATTACTTTAATTAACAAACATTCACATAAAACCCCCTGCAACATTTCAATATTACATGCAAAACCAATTTCAGCAATTTCACCCGAAACAGTTTCAGTGTCTATTGAAATAATTCCAGCGCTTTCTTAAATCTTTATCTGAAACATATTTTCTCCAAATGGTGTCGGTATCCCTTAAGTGTGTCACCCTACGGTTCGCGAATAATGCAGACATGATCGAGACCCCTCTCCGATCAATAATCAGCAACGGGACCTGGAGATCCGTACTGACTCCCACATATTCAACGATGACTCTTGTGATCGTGTGAACCTTTAACGTCGTAACTAAATCCTTTTGTCTCGCGATATATTACATGTCCGTGATTCGATCATTGGCATCCAAATACCTAGTTTGATCTCGTTACCGACATGCACTCTTTTCTCGTTCCCGTGATATAACATTCTAGTGATCACATCACTTGCTTGCAAGCTATTTCAATGTGATATCACCGAAAGGGCCCAGAGTATATCTATCCGTCATCGGGATGGACAAATCCCACTCTTGATCCATGAGCCTCAACATAAATCCTTCGTAGCACTGAACCCACCTTTATAGTCACCCTGTTATAGTGTGACGTTTGATGTTATCAAGATACTCTTTCGGTGTTAGCAATTAACATGATCTCATGGTCTAAGGACTAAGATTACTTCGTATGATGTTATAGCAATATAAACATAATGACTCTGATCTTAATGCTATACTTCGGATGAATGTTCATCACATCATTCCACCAATGTTGTGACCTCGTTATTAACAACATCCAATGTCCATGATTAGGAAACCTTGATCATCTTGTTTATCAACAAGCTAGTTTATATGAGAGGAAGTACTAGGAACTTTGTATTTTTCTTATTAAACACACATGTATTAACTTTTCCAATTAATACAATTATAGCATGCAAAATAAACATTTATCATAAACATGGAATAAGATAATAACCACTTTGTTATTGCCTCTCGGGCATATTCCCATCAAGAATCATGCGTTGTTTTAGCATACAAAAGCATAATATTGTGGTATTATTCTTTCATGCTTTATTTGGGTTGACTTGGCACATGCTTACACCATGTTAAGACTATGAACCAGTCATCGTAGCCTCTATGATCATTTAGGATTTGACTTGTAATATCAGTTTATGCTTTAATTAATAATGTTTTGTCGCTTTGCATGATTATGGCCATTATTGCTCTCTTAGTTGGTCGCTCCCAGTATTTTGCTAGCCTCCACCTGTTCCAAGTATGAGTTCGACTCATGCATCCAACCTCCAAGAAAACCAAGTTATTCCAAAGAATCCACTATAAATTCCTATGCATGGTGTGTTACACCATTCCAAGTATATTCATGCTTTTTTCTACCTTCCAAATTAAACTTGTTATGTGAAAATTAGTGATTAAAGCTCTCACAAACTTGTGGCACACTTTATTTTCTTGCACTTAATAAACTTGAACCATTGTGTCCATCTATGTCATTATATGCTTGCACTTTATAAGTTGAGAATTAGCAGAACCATGCTACCACGGGGAACGCTTTCAACATTGCACTTATTATTCAGTTGATGTCATGTTTTTTTGTTTATGGATCCCGATGGTGAGAAATAAAAGGGGAGCTTGTAAGCTCATGGCGTTTGTATGTGTGTTAGAGAAATGCCGGGGCGGCTAGCCTAAGACATGCCTAATCATGGTGGAAACTCGCAGCATAACCAATAGTGAGCATTATGTGAAGCATCCTCAATAAAAACCTATGCAAATAGAAAATAAAAAGATCGCTGAGATGCTCATTGTCTGTTGCCTTGTCATTTTGATATGGGAAAGCTCTTGTGTCATGGGGCAAGGGGCACCCCATTGGCGGTTCTCAATGATACACATGTACTTACAATGAAAAGAACTTACTTGTGACTAAAGTTGAGTAGCATGAGGTTCGTTACTCGTAAGCAAGGGGCATGACATTTTCAACTTATAACTTGTCAAGCATATCCTCATATTTGTGTCACTTTAACCTTAATCACCTCAAGATGCTTATGATAGGGGCAATGAGAGCTGAAAGCTAATAAGTACCATAATTTTTGGAAGCTCTTTATGAAACCTAAAATCCTTGCTTCCCTTTGTGAAGGGCCTTTCTTTTTTACTTTTATGTTGAGTATCCATCTTCTATCTTTATGCACCAATTGAGAGAGCATAGTGGTCATTCTTAGTTTAATGTGCATTGTCCTAAAACTTGTTGATTGATTGATAACTTTGATATTGCTTGCTCTTAAATTATTTGTATCTAGTCACCCTTATGAACTTTGAAGGTGTCCTATGCATTTATGTTTTGCTATACCATGAGGGACAAGTTGAATACCACTCTTATTATGTTTTCTATATGTGAAACAAACAAACGTCTTTCAATGCATTGTTATTCATGATCTTTTGTTTTCACCTTTTCATGTTACAACATAGTTGCTATGTCTTATTGTTAGAACTCTATCTTTCATGCTTATGTTTAGAGTACTTTGATCCCAGCTATCAATGTTTTACAATACCTTGATCAAGATTGTGATGGTGCATGTCACCTCAAAAATTATTCTTTTTATGACTTACCTACTCGAGGACAAGCATGAGTTAAGCTTGGGGATGCTTGATACGTCATAAACGTATCTATAATTTTTGATGCTCCATGCTTGTTTTATATCAAATTTCTTATGTTTTGTCTACACTTTGAGGTATTTTTATACATTTTCTGGAACTAACCTATTAACAAGTGCCACCATGCCTTTTGCCTGTTTTCTGCTGTTTTTGGTTTCAAAAAAGTTAGAAAATAAATATTCTCAGAATTGGATGAAACAAAAGTCGAAATTCCTATTTTTCCAGAAGACGAAGGAGGCCAGACGGAGGAGTGGAGATGGGCCACAGGGGGCCCACACCACCCCCTGGCGCGGGTCCCCCTGGCCGCGCCACCAGGTGGTGTGGCCACCCTGGCCCACCTCTGGCATGGCCTCTTTGCCTATATATTCCCCTCGAGACGAAAACCCTAAGAAGAGGATCAGAATTCCACGAAAAGTTCCGCAGCGCCGCCGCCATCGAAGAGGAGATTCGAGGGACAAAAGTCTCTGTTCCGGCACCCTACCGGGATGGCGAAGTGCCCCCAGAGCCATCTCCATCGACTCCATCGCCATATCCATCGCCGTTGCTGACTCCAATGATGAGGAGGGAGTAGTTCTCTCTCGAGGCTAAGCTCTCTACCGGTAGCTATGTGTTCATCTCTCTCTATGCATGATCTTATTGAGATCATGAGCTTTGTAATCTATAGATCTATTCTGCTACTAAAGTGCTTTAATTAATCTCTACTTATCCCCATGTGTGTGAAGTTGACAGTGTGCACACTGTGTGGCACTTTAGCTAAGGTTACAGAAATACTTATCATGAGTATAATTTGAGTTAGATGTCTCTATGAGATTGTGGTGTTTGTTGGAACCATCTAGCGCTCAAGGTGACAGTGAGGGGTTATCTAGATGGGGAATGCGAACTTTAAGGTGTGCTGTTATAGCCCTACATCGTCCAACCAGAGAGTAGTTCAGGGTAGCTTAATGAAGAGAAGATATTTATATGAGAGTGTCCACTAGTGAAAGTATGATCCCTATGCCTTTTGTCTAAGCATTGAAACACCGTTTACAATCAGTCCTGTTACATGTTTGCTTGCCGCCACTCTTATTTTAGATTGCAATTACCACTTATAATCACCCATATTACTTGTCTTTCACTATCTCTTCGCCAAACTAGTGCACCTATACACATGACAAGTGTATTGGGTGTGTTGGGGACACAAGAGACTTCTTGTATCTTGATTGTAGGGTTTCTTGAGAGGGATACCTTTGACCACTTCCTCCCTGAGTTCGATAAACCTTGGGTGATCCACTTAAGGGAAACTTGCTGCTGTTCTACAAACCTCTGCACTTGGAGGCCCAACAATGTCTACAAGAATACAAGCGTGCGTAGACATCAGGGAGTTTAAAGCAAGATCACTTGATCTCATCCACAACCAAAGCAATAGTGAAGGGGAAAGATTTAGGTGGATAGCAAGTTTACAAAGGGGAGCAACACCAAGTGGAGCAAGATCAGGCCAAGGAGAAGGCAACAACAACCAGCACTAGGCTACAATGGTACTGCTTAATCAACTAGTTATTCATGGCATATTCATATATGGAATCATATAGATCTGATCATGCAAGTACATGATAAACACAAAAGCATTGAGCCATCATGCAAAGAATCAATTGGTTTCAACTCGAGGATGGTCTCAGACCAGCATCATAGACCGGGGGATCTAGTTTTAACTAGATCATTACATATCAGCACTACTGGTATAGAGCACATCCCCAAAATGGGTAACACCTCTATACCAACAAATCTACCATTTATTGAGAATAAGCCTAAGAACCACTTTTAAAAACATATAATCATTTTTCTAAATGATTTAGCAATCATCCATAGTAGTATTGCAACATCTATCATAAGGCAGAGCCTTTGTTCATAAAAAGTTTTACACTAGAAGCATCAGACTAAGTAATAACAGCTAGTAGTAAGGCACCATCACTCAAGAGGAGTAAGCTCACAATCACAGCCACATAGATAGCCACACCAACTTAAACTTCCTCAACAAAATGTTCTCTGACAAGAGAACTAAGTGTCTGTATTTAAACAAGTGTTAACTGAAAGAGTAACCATGCATACTCAATAGAGAGCATCCCAACTCTATCATAATAGTGAGTCACAACCCAATAAAATGGATTCACATAAGCTGCAATATGAGCATCCACAAAAAATTAAGTATGTTTTCATAGTATGTTCTCTAACAGAGAGAAGGATAACACTAACCAGGTATTAAGTATGATTTTTGAAAAGTTGCCAAATCCCGTGGTTATCCTTTCCTAGCAGGTATTACATGTGACGTGATAGGACGCCTTGTATAAATTTTTATTTTTTATTTTTCTTTATTTCATGTGATTGTTTTTAAACAGGTTCAAAATTGTCAAGATGCAAATTCTTTGTAGGAAGTTGAATTGGTTCTATTTATCCGATATATTAACTGCCCAATGGGTACCTCCAAAAGTTTTTGATAAAACTTTAATATAAATCTACACTTAATTATAGTTCAAATTTGACCTAATTTTGTTAAAAGAGACATAAAGTCATTTGAGTGGATCGAGTTAGCTAGGATGCATGAAAACTCATAAAACTTGGGAATAGTAAGTAAAACATGGTCCATTATGTCTGGAAACTGGGCTTGTGGCATTCAGAACCATATTTTGTGTACTTGCTTTATAGAAAAGAATATTCCCATCTTCACTCGGAAAATTAATTTCCCCCTAATAGTTGTCAACCCCCACCGACAACACTATTTACTCCAACAAGATTCACCCATCTACCACATGTCGAAGCTGTATCATAAAAATATTATAGATCGATTTCGATATGGTCATGACCTTGGTCATCCGGGATGAAACCCCAGAATGTTCATACACTGTAGGCCAACTAATAAGTTACACGTGTCTTGCACGTGTGAGGGCTCGATAATGAAAGTACGACATATCAGCCAAAAGATGTCTCATATAATTAAGTACCCCTGATTTGACCTACATATGCAAAACATATATGGATATAGTCTCAACACATGATAAGATAAAAGATAAAACAATGGCAATTCTATTAAAAGTAAGTTGGAATATCTTAAGCATAGAAGATTGGAGAATGATAAATAAGTGTGTTTTGAGGTTTGTGCATAGTTTTCATGGTGCTAAAGGTTAACAGTGGAATCTTGTAGATGATATACATGAAATAATCTAATGTACTAAAAGAGAACAAATGGTCAACAATGTTGGGATTTGCCAATCTATATCCAATTGTCGATGTTCAAAGTTATTCGTACACTATATATTGGTATATTAGATATTTTGAAGCAACAAAGCAGTTTTTCTTTTGAAAAGTTCTCAAACACATGTTTCTCATTTTATCATGGCAAGTAATACGCGAAAGAGGACCCACATGAAAGTATTTGGTTTATTTCCTTTGTTTTATTTCAATGCCTTCAAAACATTATAAAATTTGTAGGCATGAGGATTCTTATTAGCACAAAGTTAGTTGCATTTTTCAAAACTCGCGCTGGTTCTTGATATATTGACAACATTGGTACCTTCAAACAACATATGTAAAATTCAAGAGCAACTTATCGCGCTTAATTATAGTTCATATCTGACTTAATTTCATTAAAGTGGCATAAAGTCCTTTAAGTGGGAGAAATTATCTAGGAAGCTTGAAAAATTCAAAAACTAGAGAATTGTAAGAAAGTATGATCCACTTTGTCTGAAATGTGGGGTGGTGGCTTTTTTCAACTAGGGTAGGCCTATAAGGAGTGAGCTGCTTTAGTTGACAACTTAACACGGTCAGTGGAAGTACATGTTACATGGAGGACTTCAAAAAAGATAAAATTATATCAATGTCCATATATTTAGTACAAAGGGCCTTGGAAATAAACAAGGAAAAGTAGTCGGGACTGGATCTCCTTCTCCACCCACTAGCTAAGGCATACTCTTCGTACTATAAGTACTACTTACTTAACAAAGTAAATCAGCGAGGTGCTCACTTTTGCCAGATCTTATTGATGAAGTGCATCGAATGGGATGGGACATATATATCAAGTATAATATCGCTTGTCCACTACTGCAAGTGGAGATCTTTGGAATAACATTACATCCCAATGTTTGGAAAGCAAGTGAAAAAATCAAAACCGGAAAAGTTTGAATCGCTACTACTTTTTTTTGCTGCCCCAACCCAAGGCCCAAAATGGTTCCTTCCTATGTACACTAGTGCTACGCCGCTGACGAACATTCCAAAGACAGACACATAGCCGCCGTACCATGGCTAGGGTTGCAAATGGGATCCCACTAAAGTCCCACTTCTAGTTCATTTTGAGGTTTCCTAGTTTAACTTTTCTCAAAAAAATGTATTATAGAATCTTCAAATGAACTAGAAGTAGGACTTTCATGGGATTAGCTAGCAGGTGCACGCGAGGTTGCCGAGAACATACATACTCTTATTTTCGGAGTACTACTACTATTAGTACTACGAAAATAGAAACTGTAAATAAATCATCTATCTGTTCAAACTAATGTGACGAGAAAACACTATGCCAGGAAATGACATGATTAATTTAGTGCACATTAGCGTTCTAGTCTATCTAAAATGCTAGCTGACATCTTCGATGCAGCCGCTTCCCGCAGTAGGAGACCATCGGAGGAACACACAAATGAAAAAAAACCTCTTTCAAAGAGCCATCCCATCTTGCCGATCTCCGTTTATCCCCACTCGCCAACATTGCCTGGCCACATTTTGGATTCTCCACAACGCGTGTTTCACACATTTGCCATGCCATCTCTCTCTACATCACTCCTTCTAGGCCATCACCCCTCTCGTAAAAAAATGATTCTATATAGATCCGACCTCTCCCCCAATCCCCCCGGACATGATGGTGGATTGTCTGTACTAAATTTGGAGAGGATAGAGGGAGAGCCGGCGGTGCAGTGGCTTTAGCAAGGTCAGCGAGAACACCTTCAATGAAATCGCTAAGTGTCTAGATGCTAAAATTGCTGATGGCTGTCCGCATGCTCCAAGGAGCTACACCGCCAAGTCTACGGCGAAAAAGGTTACATCTATCCGAATAAGGTCTCCTACAACAAACTCTATGTCCACCAGATCGTGTGAATCTACAACCCGTTTATCTGCATAGAGCCATGATGCGAGTGGGTCGGCAAAAAAAAGTTGTATCTTCACCTCAGATCTTTCCACTAGAAAGAGGTGCCCTAAGTCCGCTACAACCTCCAACAAAGGGACCCGTCTAAGCCTGTGCCTGCATCGAGCTCAGTAAGAAAAAATTTCATCGGCATCAGGAAGTCAGGCATATTGTTCGTCACCCAGATTGATGGGCACATCATGGAGATTGTCCTATCCATCAGTCACGCCAGGTCGGCGGTGTGGGAATTAGAGGAGTACGAGGTGTGGTTGTCGTCATTTGTCTGTTTCCGTGGGTTCTATGAGCTCGCTTTATTCCGAGACAAGGATTGTGGAGACACCAACCAAAGCCGCACTGGAAACGCTCAAATATTACCTGTTAGAGCCATGGTCGTATTATCAAGCTCCTCAATCATTGGTCAGAGTTCTTCATGGATTTCCAATGTTGGATGGATGACAACATCATCTAGCAGTGAGATATCACATCTTAATCTTCTTACAATGATCCTAATAAGAATGTACTTTGTAATTTTTTACTCCCTCTATTCTAATATTCATTACTTTATGTTAATGTCACATTCCCTTCGTAATCGGAGGCAGAATATTATGATACTGGAAAGATTCGTGAATTTTACATCTAAATTGTTGAGGGTCCACAAACAAAATCGTATTTCGAGGATCCATAGGCGACTGTAAAACAAGAGAAGCATGTTAGGCAGGAAAGCAAGTGCTACCCGACCATGACTTGGACACGCTGAATTGTTGGCATACAGATCTTGTGGTGATTCTTACCTCTCTTTTCTCGCATGCAAGTTTGATGGGACATGTAGTGGTTCCAAGCTTAAGGTAGTTTTACACTTCTACCAAGTATTCTGTATGGAGTTCTACTACTACTAATATATTTTTTAATAATACCTACATACTAGGACTTGTTCACTCGAGTGCAGAATATACCTTGCACTGCTGAATCTTTCAAATGATATCAAATCAAGGGCAGTAGATAGTCTTGCTTTTTGTTTTGAAACATGGCCTTGTCACAATCTAGATGAAACTTGGGGCATTTTAGGTTGATGATGGCAACAACTCTATGTGTACCAACTCGTTGGGACTCTACGTGTAGAGTGTTGTAGCAAGCGTCTTTTCCCACAAGGGTGACTCGAGGATTTATATCGAACTCTCGAGGAATTGTCATAGAGATTTATTCTTCCTCTCCTCTTCAAGAAACCTACAAAGCAAAGTTTTGTCTTGTGTCGCCCACTCCACAGTGTGGTTATCCAGCACAAGGTTTTGTATTAGTAATATGAAATAACATAATAAATAAATTAAAGTAAAACAAATAAAAACTAGGCAGTCAAGAAAAGAGCAAAAAAAGATAGTTGTTTTGGGGTTTTGTGTGTGTTTACAAGTGAAGTGAGTATTTTGTATTTTCGAAACAATAAATGCAGAAAATATAAAGTGTGATGGTGGTGTTGGAAAGGTGTTTCTAATGGTTTATAATGGACCGGGGTTCATGGGTTCACTTGTCTACTCTCTTTTTGGGCTGCAATAGACACAAACAATTCATCAGAGACATAATATTGATGTAACTTCTACATGTGTTTGATAAGCATTCATATGGGAACCATGTCCTAATATAGAGATGATGCAACACATCTATCTTGTACTCATAAAGAAAGGGACTCTAAGAAATCTTGAACTAAGAATCAACAGATTATAGCTGTAGATAATTCGACATGATGTTTGAATCACAAATATGCTATCTTGACCAAACAAGATTATCTAACTGTCACAAGTTAATTATAGCACATGGATTCACTTTATCCCTAGTGAGGCAGAAAAATAATGGTAATACCATAGTAGATCTTGAATTTGTTGTCACTATTCAATCACTACCACCATGATACTCCTTATCATACACACTTCTCCCCACACATGCTCTGGCATACAAGTTGGATCAAAACAAGTACTTAAGAACAAGGTACATGATATGCATCTATCAATACATCTTACACATAATAGGATCCAATATCATATATCAAATCATAGAATAAATATCCAACACATAGAAATTACAAATATGACCATAATCATGTTGGGCAGCTCATATGATACTAGATCTATGAAGAACAAGAGAGAGAGAGAGAGAGATCAAGCTACTGAAACAAACCCATAGTCTAGAGGTTTACTACTCCTTCTTCATCATGGTGATGATGGTGGAGACGTTGGAGAAGGTAGAGATCCCTCTGGAGGCAGCTCCGACAGAGTTCCCCCTCCAAATTTTGCTGGCTCTAGCTTTGTTTTGGTGTTTCAGTGTTTTTATGGCGCCTCCCTCTAGGAACTCCCGAGGTGCCCATTATATAGGTTTTAGGTCATACGAAGGCAATGGGTGAAAGAGAGAAGTGAATCGATGATCAAGGAGGGAAAGGGCATGGATGGCACTCCACTCTTACTGGGCGTGCCACCTGGGCCCTATTGGCCCTCTTGACTCATCTGGTGAGGTCCAAGTGCTCAGGTGCTTCTCTTGATGAAATATTGACGCTCCCGAAACTCTAGCTCCATTTGACTTTGTTTAGGTCCCTGAAAGGGAAAAATACACAAAATAGGGTTTTCTTGTCCTGCTGAGTGATGACTACAACTGCATAGATCGTTTGTAGATAGTTTCGAAATAAAGACATCGATCCCACAGGGAGTAGGAGTCTGAAGTCTAATAATTATTGAATTAAATATTGCAATAGAAACGCTGAATAAAGTTCTAAGTAACAAGATAAAATGCGAGTATTAAGTCAAAAGGTGTTTTTGGGTTTTTAGTATAAGAGAACAATAAGTAAAGTAAAGTAACTAAACACAGAAAGTAAGTATCGCGTATGTAAAAGAGATTTGGAACTACAATAGGGAAAAGAGTTCTCAGGGAGTAGCGGATACACCACTAGCATTATAAAGAGCTAAAATAAAGATTATTATCATGAACATTCTCAACTAAGTATGTGTGGGAGGAACTCCGTATTTGGACAAATAGGCAGCAACCACTGCTCACATCATCCTCATAACCACAGCAGTCATCAATCGACATCAATCGAATTACTGCGCTATTAAGGGACTTAATCCTGTAGGAACTTCTGTGAGTTTCCTCGGTTCCCAAGTTGATACGTCAGGGGTGCCAACAGCTTTATAGTCACTGTAAGTGAGACACCTCCGTCTACCAACAAGTAGTTCCCTCCATCAAGTCCCCATGAGAGGCAAATATTGAGAGGTCGACTTCTCTCAACATCAAGATGAAGACAATCTAAAACATGGTCACACCAATGAATATCATAATAAACTTTATCTTATAACAATCTCATACTAGGGTTTCTCCATCTCCCCAAGAAGTGATGATCTAATTAGACATGGAGGCAATCAACATCATGGAAATAACAATGGAATCTATCATAGATGAATAGTACATGTATAAATCCACAACGAGTACGGGAATTACAACAAGATCTACACAAGATGTAGATTGGATGGATGGAGATGGTGGTGATGCAGCGGTTGATGATGAAGATCGATGCCTTAGCCTCTCGGATCTACGTAGGGCAAAGATGGATCCCCGGTGGATGAGTTCCCCCTCAAGATGCCTTCCGGAGGTGAGGTTTCGGTGATTTCTGGTTGTTCTGTATGTCGTCTCCCCGATCCAGTTGCACAGGCTGATACTATTTGTGGAGGCGGTGGCGGCACAACTATACGGCAGGAACTATATGGCCAAAAAATTTATTCCCACCGTATAGTTGGTCGTTAAACCGCCTGTATGCTTTGTTTGCTTCGGATTTTCTTCTTGTGTTATTGATATTTCCCAAATAAGCAATTTACGTTGTGTTTTACTCCTTTTCTCCCTAATACAACTGCTCCAAGAATTGTGTCCATTGTATCCATCATCTGTCCTCATCCTGGTGCAAATAGACATAAAATGTGCGCACGAACGCCGTAAAATACCAAGATCCTATATCTACAGTGCAAAATAATAATATAAAACATGATGCAAATATGCACTCATCAACTTCCCCAGGCTTAGACACTTGCTTGTCTTGAGCAAGTTTAGCTTAATGGATGTGATCCTCATATTAATGAAGCTGAGTCGATAAAATAAATGAGGTAGTTGCAGCATGTGTTTATCATATATGATACATGGGAATAAGTTCATGAATAGTACCTTACTCGAACCATCTAATTAGTATTAGCAGGCTTCCACACCTTAGTGATCAACATTTCACAAAAGATAAATCTCAACATAATGTAAAAGTATCTGGTTCAACCGAATGAATTAGCAATGTAGTCCCAAGTGTTTTTGGATTAACATATTCACTTGGGATTTAAAATCTCAAACACTTCTTTGTCATACTACAATATAGTGGTGTATGCCTATTTGCTCTTTGCACATTCGCTCTTTTTCTTCTTTCTTTTCTTCTCTTTGGTATATATTCCACTTCATGTAGGAATTCAAAGTTTAACGATCTCAATTACCAAATTCCAATTGTATATGAAGCAATCTTTATAGCTTGAAGATTCTACCTCGTCTTGATCTCACTCTAATTTAATAGCACTTTTTATTTTCCTTTGTTCAAGGTTTCTTTTTCAACTTAACTGATTAGATATTTTTTTATTTGTAAATCAAATCGTAGACTTAGAACATATTGACCAAATTATCTTTGTATGTTCCATTAATACCACTGGTGTAGAAGACTCCTATTGCTATCATCAAGTGCAAGTAAAATTATACTCAAGCCATTCATATATCCAATAAGACAAGCACAAACTAAATATTGCTCCATATATGATAATAAACTTGGAATTTCATAAAAGGGATCGACTATTCCTGAAAGGAATTCTAGTGATGCAAACTTTATTTCTAATTTGAACTAATGCAAAACTAAAATAGTAATGTAAAACTTATAAGTTAGATTACGAGGTCTTAAAGATCTCCCCCAAGCTTGGAATCAAGCTACGCGGGATAAAATAATCCCTTGCGATTATTTGATACCGTGATTATTGTAGATCATTGTGGTGCCATGGCATGCAACACCGTGGTGCGTAGCTTCTTGTTGGTATCCTCCAGAGCAGTGATGCGGCTGTAGCACCTGCACAAATCAGATTGCAGAGTGTCCACTTTATCTGCGAGCTTAGTCACCAATGGGAGGAGATCATCCTTCTTATCTATCTCCTTGAGACGGTGGCGGAATTCAACATGATGTAGTAGCTCCTACTTCTGATATATCTCTAGTGCTCACACGCGATCCTTGGTCTTGGGAACAACTTCTTCTTCCTTATCCATAATTGATGGATCGGGAAAGTGGAAACCGTTCCTCCACTCTTCTTGAGGCTTCACCCTCATAGCAACACCAATGGTAGGCTTCAAGAGTGGCGCCTTCGCTCCCTTGCTAGCACCTGCACCAATATTAGGTAATTCCTTATGCTTGTGTGGCCTGGGGTCCATGGCGATGAACTTGACCGTCTCCACGCGCCCTTTTCCACGCGGCTTGTGACTGTCTCTCTCTTCTTGAGCTCTCTTCATTGCCGCCCAGTTGATCTCTAGAGGATCATAGACATCAGAGCGGATGTATATGTCACTCGCATCTTCATCGGAATCGTGTAGAAGCTTGGCATGACGTACTCCTTGTACCCCAGGCTAAACCTCTCCACCTCCACGTTGTCGTCCTCCATGGACAGGCTGCTAAAGCGGTCCCTGGAAGGAGCAATGAGACCTAGGAGTTTCCCATGAACTGGGACGGGATAACGCATGGCTAGATTGTTTCCTGGTGATTATGATTAGAGAGAGACAATGGCAGTATATCAGGGGGGTCATAGGTCGGTAAAACTCGCGAGAAACACCAATTTCTCGCCCAAGAAAAGAATCTTAACAAAATAGGGAAATAAATCGCGGATTTGGAGGAGTCCTGCCACGTAACGACCAACTGTACTGCCGCGGCTCGTATAGCTCTGGCTATATAGTTGGTTCCAGGCAAATATTCCAAAAATCTCGAGTCCTGGTCGATTAATTTACGACTCGTAACCAACAATACTGTTTTTTTATCGGGGAAAAAATGAAAAAGCAAACGAAAATATCTAAGAGTTTAACGACCAACTATATGGATGGAATTTTATCTCTGGTCGTATAGTTGTGACCGTATAGATATAGACATCAAGAATCAAAAGTGTCTGAGATTTCAATGACCAACTATACGGCCGCAATTTTATCTCCGATCCTGTAGTTGCGACCGTATAGATCCAGGCATCAAAAATCAAAAGTGTCTGAGAGTTCAACGGCCAACTATATGGCCGGATTTTTATCTCCGGTCGTATAGTTTTGACCATATAGATCCAGACATCAAAAACAATTTCACGAAGAAGATACAGAGGGTTTAATGACCAACAATACAGCGAGAGATTTTTCTCTGGTCGTATAGTTGCGCTCGTATAGTTGGTAAAAACCTTCAGAAACTTTAGAAAAACATGAGGAATTCTAAGGAAAAAAATTCAGAAGTAAAACCTGTGAAAACAAATCACTTATTTGAGTAAGAACACTTACCTTGCACTTACTGTTTAATTGAAGGAGATATGCCCTAGAGACAAATAATAAATAGGTTTTTATTGTCATATCTCAATTAGTTCGTAATAGTTTCATATTGTGCTATAACTGTATTAATACGAAACATTAATACACGTGTGGTATGTAAACAAACCAAGTCTCTAGTTACCTCTAGCGAACTAGTTCATTGGTCATGAGGATGATCTAGGGTTTCGAGATCATGGGAATTTGTGCCAATTGACAATGAGGTCACATCATTAGTTGAATGATGTGATAGATAAACAACCCAACCAGTTGTATCTTAATGAGATCTAGTTACAAAGTTCACCTTTAATGATAAACTAACAAAACCTCGTAACCTGATCCTTAGACGGTGAGATAATGCAAATCACCATTCTGGAGGGAACTTAGATGGTTATCAAGTATCACACCGTGAATGGGTGATCAAAAAGGTGTTACTCAGGTTTTCCAAAGGGGCATGTAGATGGGTACATATCAATACCAGGATTATCCCATCCATGTAATGAATAGATACATTAGTGGACATCTCGGTGACGTTGCATTAACGAAGCTTGCAAGCGTGTGACTGGGTCACGAAATGCAAAGACACGGAAACAAGAAAACAAGTTCATTTGTAACAAGATCGAACAAAGGTATGGAGATACCATAGATCAAATCTCGGGTGAACTAGGTATCAAGTGGCAAAGGGATTGAGAAAGGACAGTTTACGGTTCAAACGACATTATCATCGTGGAATGCGCAGGCGTCATTATGGGCATCTCGGTCCCGCTATTGATCATTGATAGAGATCATGCCTATGCCATTCCTGAGCCGTGGGGAAATAAACTTAAGGGTACTATGAGCTAGAGATCCTCTGTAAGTTGGAATCACCACATGAAATATAAAAGGAAACCAGAAAAGTTCCGTGAGAGAACCGGAAAGTTCCGAAGTCGTTCGGAGGAAATCGAAAGGGAACCGAAAGGTGTTTCAGGTCAAGTTAGATTTTTTAATATGTATTTACATGTTAATTAATGTAATTAATACTAAATATAATATTAAAATCTAATTTGAAGGGATATTCCACTAATGGCCCAACCTTCCTAGGGAAAAAGGGCCCATGAGGGAAAACCAAAGGAGGGAAGGGCCAAGGGTCAAAGAGCCAAGGCCTAGCCGCCTCAAGGGGGCCCACCTGGTCAGCCTAGGGCTGTACGCGGGGTGGCTCCCACTCCTGGCCGGCCAGCCCATGGTTCCCTAAGGGCCCATGCGCCTCCCCCCTCTCTCTCTTGATTAGTCCCACATGGGAAACCCAAAAGGGAGGGCACACCTCCCTTCCCCTATATAAAGGGGTGCCATGGGTGGGATTTGACACACCAATGTTTGGAGAAGTCCTTTTGTTGACTTTCTCCTTCCCTCTCTCGCACGTCTCTATGCATTGGCACGGTCTCAAGTAAGGACTATCCATGCAAGAGACACCGCAACTGCAGCACGTCGTTGTGTTGCAGGGATTCCAAGCCGGAGATCTACTTCCGAACTCCCAGCAGGGATCAAGGAGCCAGAGTTCGTCATCTTACACCGTATGTGTACGAAACCATGAGGGGCCTCACTTGAGGCACCTTGGATGTCATGAGCCGAAGCTGCTGCACGATGAAGAAGGAGCAAGGGGTGACCTGCGAGGAGCTTCGCGACCTTGAGGTTGTCTACGAGTTTGCCTACTTCAGCCATGTTCCCCTCGGAACGTTAACCGCGTACGGTCTACAAGGGTATGTATTCTGTACGCTCGGCCATTACCGCATTACTACATAGATAGATCTTGGGCAGTTTAGGAGGTTCCAACATAGGATTTTTTTTGTTTTCTGCTGCAAAACCCTTTGGTGGTATCAGAGTCGATCTATACGTAGGATTGCTCTACAGCCAGTACGCACAATTTTTATGTGGGCATGAATCCCTTAGTTATTACCCTATAACGTGTACTTGTTTATATCGCGGTATTGCTTGATGAAGCGGCCCTGACCGATCTTATGCGTATTCGTACACGAGGCTGGTTCCACGCTCAACATATGGCTTGTATCGTATAAGTGGCTAGCGGGTGTCTGTCTCTCATTCAATAGTTGATATAGCATTTACAACGGAGGGCCCCGAAAGGGGTGTAGTAGAGACAACAATTGGATCCATGTTGTGGTTGGAAAGTTTGTAGTTTAGAAACGGTTCTATTGCGAAAGCCCTAACAACCACGTAAAACTTTCAATAGATAAAGTAGCGGCGTCTAACTTTATTTTGCAGGAGGGCATGTGATTTGATATTGTAATGGTTGTTATGAAGGTAAAGTAGTTTACTTTTATGTTAATAAGTTATGTAGTAATAGTCATCGTTCTGATGGATGACCTGGTGGTGGCGTCGTGGACTTGGCGTCAAACCAAGGTCAAGATGGAGATCATGTCGGAGCGTTCGATGGAGATCAAAGCGCAAGGAGAAGGACCATATCATAGCACAATATACATATGATGTTGATACCTGTTTTACATCTTATTGTGTGCTAGTATTAGATACTCAACGGTAGCAAATAAGATAATCCCTATTTAATTCCAATGATCGTGTTCCCCTTGTATGTGCACCACCAAGAAAGTTCTTCGTTATGAAGCCGGCCGTGATGATCGGGGGCTAGACATATCTACGTTCGCATACAGTGGGTGTAAGCCATGTTGCACAGCGAATACACACAAGTTAGATTTGGCGAGCCTAGCATGTACAGACATGGCCTCAGAACACAAGAGATCAAAAGATCGAGCATGAGTCACATGGATGATGTGATTAACATAAGGGAATGTCTACCTTTGATGCTGCACTGATGGCCGGGATGATCGGGGGAGGTGCATAGGATTGGGACCATATGATCACTAAAATCGTCCAGGGGATGAAAATTTTAGTGGGATATCAATTCTTAATTGAACTCATATTATGAACTTAGTCTAGATGTCTATTTGCAAATATCTTAGTAGATCATGGCCTATACCATTGAGGTCCTTTGCAACCATGGGAAATATATTGCTTGACATGGAACTTAGTAGAAGGGTCCAACTTCATAGATTAATACCCACGCCTAAGGGATATCCTCGTAAAAGGTGATCTTCTCTTCTTGATACAATAAGCATTAGGAGATAATTCAATGACTCTGCAAAGTTTGTGGTTTCTCCATAATCATCCAATAAGCCATTCTCCATTCGATGAAGAGTTGGGCTATATTTTGTATTATGTGGAATAAGGCACATAGAGTATGAGTCGTTGGATGAGTTTTCTCCATGATGGATCAAAAAGGCAATATTAGGAGAAACACTTAGCAATCTTGCATTAGAGTTATGAACTCTCAGAAGGTCTTGATTGCAATGAAGGTCATGAATGAAAAAGGGTATATGTTAGATATACAAAGTTATAAATGTAATTCTTGCAAAACTCGTTGTAGTTTACATAAGTATTGGATACTTGTCCCGTTTTGTGAAAACAGGATGGTCTACTTGAGAGTTGCTGGAATTGAGGCAATGTGGCTTGATGATGGCAAGCAAAACAGTTGATGGCCGACATCACCCCTTTCCTCAAAGGTTTATCATTTGGATTAGTGGACTTGAATATAATTTTGTAATCCGTGTTTGTGTGTCTTGCTATTGGCGAGACGATTATTCATATGAACAAGTTACAAGCCAGTTTGTATTATTCTTATGAACAATACCGTTATGGTCACATTACGGTTATAAATGAGTTATTCTCATCACTATGTTAATGATAATAGTTTAAACATTTATAAAGCATTAGAATGCTAAGATATATCCAAGATTTAGTAATGATATGACACTACAGTTTAAGTCAGTTTGGTTACTGCATGTTCTTCATTCTAAATGAAGATCGGGGTCCTAGATGCTTAATCTCGAGACTTTGCAAAAACATTCCTCTTGGGCAGAATGACTAAAACTCCACATTCTGGTAAATGGTGATATGCAAAGAAATGTTGAATCTTATACATAGTGATGTATCATATTTTCAACAAGTAGTGGAAATCATTAGTTAATTGTGGACTTAAGTGATAAGCATATTTACTTAACGAAACATAAGTTTGAAATGATTTGAGTTGTTCAAATTAGTTCACAACAAAGAGGGATATTGAACAGAAATATAAAGTCTCTTCGATTTCATCGACATGACTAAAGTATTTAAGTTAATTTTAGCATAAAAGGACTTGTGAAATATGTTTCACAAATTATGATAATTGGACAATTTCAAACTATGTTTAAATGTGTGAACATCATAATCATTATGTATTAGATACATATGGTATAATATTATCTATTATCGGGGTTATAGTTATCGCTTAGAGTTAGGGATCGAAATGAGAAAACACTCGGTTGAAATACAAAGGAACATCTAAAGATTCGTGGAAACAACGCCATAAGAGTTATGGCATGTTCGAGTTTCTAGAGGTTTGGATAATTTGAAATCATGGCGAATGAACAAGTCTTTATAGCGTATTACTAGGAAACTACGAATACATGTTCCACAAGGGGCAAACCTGTTGTTGTGCAAAGTTGATGTGTCTTGATGAAAATAAAGGTGGAAGAAAGTAAAAGTTCAAAACAAGGTATTTGACCTTACCTCCTAATTGTTGAGTGGTGCAGCGGAATTTGTTTCGTGAAACTGAACTCTTCAAGTAGAGGAGAAACTATAATGATCATAAAGTTTCAGCAAATACTTTTACTAAGAAAAATAGGATTCAATGATATATTCTGCAAGTTTGCGGAATTGTATTATTGATTCACTTGTCGTGTTATTTGAACAAGACATATGTATGAATTACAAAGAAGCGTGATGGACCTAAGTACGAGAAATGACTAGGAGTCATAAAATCTTATATTAAGTTACATTTAAGATTGCAAAGTAATATGTTACTTGATCTTATTAAGTAAAGAAGTTTACTTGATATTTCTGAATGACTTCAAAGTCATAAGATGGGAATGAAACTTAATGGAGACGTAAAGCTCGATTTGTCACAAAGTATGGACAAATTCAAGGAGTTGACTACAATGTAGCGATGCTTGAGTCTATTGGATTTACACCAGCAATATATGGATATTCGAATCTTGTAGCTGGAATTCTGAATTTGATGATGATCAAAGGAATTTGGAATGTCCAAGATTCTCGAGAGGACCTGCATTTGAGTGGGAGCTAATTAGCTTGGCCAAATCTTAATATGTAAGAGACATATTTTTAGTGGGAGCTAAGTAGCTTAGCTAAATCTTAATATGTAGTAGACATATTTTGAGTGAGGGCTCAGTGAAATCCTTGGATCTCATATATGGATGCCATATTTGAGTGGGAGTGTGAAATCATTATGAGATATGTGGACAACATATATGAATAATGTGATTGGTATTGATAACATTTAAGTTAGTAAATATGAATGAAGTTGAACAAGTTATTAAACAATGAGATCTTTCGAGATAGATTGGTAAGTTTAATAAAAATCAAATGTTGAATGCTTCCTGGACTTGATTCTGAAAGACGTTTAGAATGTCCTAAGCAAGATTCTGAAGAAGTTCAGAATGGAACAAGGTAAGAAAGAAAGTCTTACTATATGAAGCATTGAGTTAGTATTGCAACAATGGTTAAAAGAAAGAAAGAGATGCATTGCATCTCCTGTGCCTAAGTCACAGGTTCTTCCATACAACCATATTGAATACTCGATGTAATGTGACTCAATGTTCTGGTTGGAAGGACTAGCTCTTAACTGTAAGAACATGTCTTGAAGTGATTCCTGATCACTGAACCAGAATTCAGTTTGTACTTAAATGGCAAGAAGCAAAGTAAGTGGCATAGTTGCATTTCATGCACTAGGATCTACATAGATATAGAAGTATAAAGGCTCCATGTGATGTGATGTATATTTTTATGGCGGGACTAGTTCGTCTTTAACGTAGAATGATGTGTCCTAGGGCATAGTGCCCATGAAAAAGCCCTCGAGGTTGATCTAAAGTTACTGTAGGCTCTTGGAATCCGGCCTCGTTCAGCTGCCATAACTGCCGTATATACACAAAGGATTGCAAAAACTGTTTCGAAGTTTAGATGACAACAGTGAAAACGAACGTCATTATAAACACTAGAAATGAAGTCTCACTTTGTCGCCAAACGAATACTTCAACCCATTATGAGATAATGGTATGAATTGCCAAGTTAGGAAGACATTAACAATTTGCAAATACATAATGATCTGGTAAAATAGAACATGGACATGACGTATTCCATAATCATGCAGGATCAATAAACGCATATGTGATATGGTTTATGATGAGTAATAGGTGAGCTAGATTATTTGTACTCTAGTGCAAGTGGGAGACTGAAGGAGATATGCCCTAGAGGAAAATAATAAATAGGTTTTTATTGTCATATCTCAATTAGTTTGTAATAGTTTCATACTATGCTATAACTGTATTAATACGAAACGTTAATACACGTGTGGTATGTAAACAAACCAAGTCTCTAGTTATCTCTAGCGAACTAGTTCATTGGTCATGAGGATGATCTAGGTTTTCAAGATCATGGGAATTTATGCCAATTGACAATGAGGTCACGTCATTAGTTGAATGATGTGATAGACAAACAACTCAACCAGTTGTATCTTAATGAGATCTAGTTACAAAGTTCACCATTAATGATAAACTAAGGAAACCTCGTAACCTGATCCTTAGACTGTGAGATAATGCAAATCACCATTCTAGAGGGAGCTTAGATGGTTATCAAGTATCACACCGTGAATGGGTGATCGAAAAGGTGCTAGTCAGGTTTCCCAAAGGGGTACGTAGAGGAGTACATATCAAGACTAGGATTTGCCCAGCCATGTAACAGACAGATACATTAGTGGCCATCTCGGTGATATTGCATTAAAGAAACTTGCAAGCATGTGACTGGGTCATAGAATGCAACGACACGGAAATGAGAAAACAAGTTCATCGGTAACGAGATCGAACAAAGGTATGGAGATGCAATAGATCAAATCTTGTGTGAACTAGGTATCAAGTGGCAAAGGGAATGGGAAACGACTTTTTATGGTTCTAACGACATTATCATGATGGAATGCATATGGGTCATTATGGGCATCCCGGTCCCGCTATCGATCATTGATGGAGATCATGTCTGTGCCATTCCCGAGCCATGGGGAAATATACTTAAGGGCGCGATGAGATAGAGATACTATGTAAGGTGGAATCACCATATGAAAGAGAAAGAGAAACCGGAAAAGTTCCGTGAGAGAACCGGAATCTTCTGAAGTCGTTCAGATGAAATCGAAAGGGAACCGAAAGGTGTTTCGGGTCAAGTCAGATTTTGTAATATCTATTTACATGTTAATTAATGTAATTAATATTAAAATCTAATTTGAAGGGGTATTCCACTAATGGGCCAACCTTCCTAGGGAAAAAGGGCCCATGAGGGAAAACCGAAGGAGGGAAGGGCCAAGGGCCAAAGGGCCAAGGCCTAGCAGCCTCAAGAGGGGCCACCCGACCATCCTAGGGTTGTGCGCAGGGTGGGGCCCACCCCTGGCTGGCTGGCCCATGCGCCTCCCCCTCTCTCCCTTGATTAGTCCCACATGGGAAACCCAAAAGGGAGGGCACACCTCCCTCCCCCCTATATAAAGGTTGTGCCCATAGGTGGGATTTGACACACCAATATTTGGAGAAGTCCTTTGGTTGACTTTCTCCTTCCCTCTCTCTCTCATCTCCATGCGTTGGCATGGTCCCAAGTAAGGACTGTCCATGCAAGAGACACCGCACCTACAACACGTAGTTGCGCTACAGGGATTCCAAGCCGGAGATCTACATCCACACTCTCTATAGGGATCAAGGAGCCAGAGGTTGTCATCATACACCATATGTGTACGAAACCACAAGGGGCCTCACTTGAGGCACCTTGGATGTCGTGAGCCGGAGCTACTGCATGATGAAGAAGGAGCAAGGGGTGACCTGCGAGGAGCGTCATGACCTTAAGGTCGGTTACGAGTTTGACTACTTCAACCATGTTCCCCTCGGAACGTTAACCGTGTATGATCTACAAGGGTATGTATTCTGTATGCTCGGCCATTACCGCATTACTACATAGATAGATCTTGGGCAGTTTAGGAGGTTCCAAAGTCGGAATTTTTTTGTTTTCTGTTGCGGAACCATTCATTACTTAGTCAAGGATGACAGGCTCCTCCAACAACAAAGACTTCTTCTCTTTTGGAGAAATTGACCTTAGTTCATTTAATAATTCTCGTAAGAGAAAATCACCAGGACTAAAGTTCCTCTCAATAAGATTAGTGTCTTGCTACACAAATATGGATACTGCATCCAACATCTTTATTTCTTGCCTCTGCATAATCTGCAACTCAAATTCTTGAAGTAAAAGGATCCAATGGATCAGTCTTGGTTTATGATTTTTCCTCTCAAGGAGTTCTCTCAAACCCTCATGATCCGTATGAACTCTTACTTTTGCATCAACTATGTAAGAACAAAATTTATCACAAGAGAAAAATACAGCAAAAAGTTCCCTTTCTTCCTTAGGATAATTCTTTTGAGCACTATTAAGAGTTCTACTAGCATGATGTATAATCTTAAATCTGCGACCTATATGTTGTCCGAGAGTTACTCCGCAGCATCATCACTAGCTTCACATATTAGGTCAGAAGTTATATCCCAAATAGGTGGTTTAATGATAGGAGCATGGTATAAAGCATATTTAAGTTTTTCAAAGGACACAAGACATTTATTATCAAAATTAAATCTTACTCCCTTTTGCAGAAGGTTAGTCAAAGGTTTAGATATTCTAGAGAAATTTCTAATGAACCTCCTATAAAAACCCATATGGCCAAGGAAACCTTTATACCTTTTATATCCCTAGGTTGTGCCATTCTCTCTATGGCCTCAACCTTAGCTCTATCCACTTCAATTCCCTTACCTGATACCTTATTTCCAAGGACTATACCTTCTTTGACCATAAAATGGCACTTCTCCCAGTTTAGAACAAGATTGGTCTCTTCGCAACGCTACAAAACTCTTTTGAGATTATCCAAGAAACTAGTAAATGAAGTTCCATAGATAGAAAAGTCATCCATAAATACTTCCATTATCAGTTCTATAAAATTTGCAAAAATAGCAGTCATGCATCTTTGAAAAGTAGCTGCAGCATTACATAAACCAAAAGGCATACGTCGGTAAGCATATAAACCAAAAGGACTGATAAAAGTTGTTTTAAGTTGGTCATATGGATGAACAACTATTTGAGAAAAACCAGAGTATCCGTCCAAGTAGCAAAAATGAGTGTGGTTTCCAACCTCTCTAAAGTTTGATCAATGAACGGTAAAGGATAGTGATCCTTCCTAGTTTCTTTATTCAATTTTCTAAAATCTATACACATCCTATGTCCAACAATAGTTCTAGTAGGTATCAATTCATTATTTTTATTAGGAACAATGGTAAAACCGCCCTCCTTAGGGACACAATGAACAGGACTTACCCATTCACTTTATCTTACAGGATTATACCTGTGTCCAGTAGGTGTACTATTTCTTTTCTTACCACTTCCTTCATTTTTGGCTTCAGTCGCCTATTAAATTCTGCAACTGGTTTAGCACCTTTCTCCATGAATATTCGATGGACAATTATCACGGGACTAATGCCCTTCAAATCATCCATTGAGTACCCAAAGGCCATGTAATGCTCTTTAAGTATTTTCATGAGTTCTTCTTCTTCATCCCCTAAAAGTTTAGCACTAATAATAATAGGAAATTTATTTGTATCATCTAAAAATCTGTATTTAAGATTATCTGATAGAGTCTTCAACTCTGGGGGTGGTAATTCTTCGTCCCCTCTCTTTTCTGGCTCTTCGAAAGCCTCATTAGTTGGAGGCCCTATAATGGGAAGTGAATCGAATTCACCTTCTAGTTCATCTAGGGACTTATCCTCCATAACTATTTCTTCATAATTTAAGTCTTCATTTATTTCTTCTTCTTGGTTACTAAAGAAGAGAGCTATCATTTCCTCAATAGTCTTCTCTTTCTCTTCTTCTTGTTTTTGTGGAGGTTAGTCTTTAAATTTGGAAAAGAGGAATTATTTTTCCGCTCCCCATGCTTAAGAGACACAATCTCCTTTTTGAAATCAACATTGGCACCTACATCACTCAAAAAGTTCCTTCCAAATATAATTGGGCAAAGAGTGTCAACTGGCATATCAATAACTACAAAATCGATAGGATTTTTTTTATTGCCAATTGTGATAGTTGCATCTACAACTACTCCCACTGGAATTCTAGGAGTTTTATTGGCTAACATGATTGTCATATCAGTATTTTCAATTGTAGGAGCTTCTATTTCTTTTTTTATTTCTAAATAGAAATCATAAGATATAACATTAACTTTGGTGCCTTGATCACATAAACTATAATGCGAGGTTTCCTTAAATATGCAAGGAAGAATAGGCTTACCCACATCTTTTACCTTAGCTTTACCTTCAACCAATACGGAAGTCTCTTCATCAAGTTCAACTATGTTACAATGTGCATACATAGCCATAATTGCTTCCTTGGTTACCTCTTCATCTTTGGTTTCTTTAAGATGTTCCTCGACTTCTAGCATACTTTCCTCTTCCTTCTTCTCCTATACTGCTTTTACCTGCTCATATTCAAAAATATGCTTTTGTGAAGTGTTAGGGAAAGGTATCTCATATGTTGGTTCTAGGGAGGCCACTGTTGCTTTAACTTCTCTTTTCTTCTCAGGTTTGGGTGGCGGAACATACTTGACCAAACCCTCTTTTGGAGCTTTGATGTGTTCTGTAAAACCTTTTACAACTTGCAACACAAGATCTGAGTCCAGATAAAGTTCTTTAGATAATTATTTAACATGGCCCTTTTTATTTTAGTCATGAATACAATCATGATCTATTTCTACGCCTCCTTCGCTTCCTAGACCAAAATTCCATGAAACTCTATGATCGTGAATTCTATTAAGTAAAGCCCAAGCTTTAGTTATAGGAAGATTCATAAAGGCTCCTTGCGCGAAAGAGTCTAGTTCAATTTTATTAGGTTCAATTAAATCGCCATAAAATATATGCAATAAATACCATTCAGGCAAATCATGATGACGACATAGACGAAGTAAATCTTTAAATCTGATATAAGCTGTTACTAGTCCTTAATTAGGAAGGTTCCTCCAAGTCATTATAGGACGCCCGATTCCAAAAGATTTTGATAATGGATAATATTTTGCTAGAAACTCACAGGCTAAATTATCCTAAGTAGTAGTGGCTTATGGGGGTAGAGATCTATACCATGAGAGAGATGTACTAGTCAAAGTATGACTAAATTTTTTAACCCTTACCTCATTAGCAGTATATCCCGTTAATTGGAAAGTGCCACATATATCTTTGAAGCATGCAATGTGCTCATATGGATCAGGATCTTCTTCGTCTCCAATAAATCGCTTCTTGTGTAGAATACCAAGTAATAGAGTATTTAATTCAAACCCCCTTGTCTTCTTGTTGGAGTTGTCTCTTTTATTAATATCATAAGGCTTCCCAAAGTGGCTGAGTGGGTTAGCACTAGCCATATGCTCAAACTCCATCATGTTGGTGGAAAACTGTAATTTAAAACAATACTTAGCAAGACAAAAATAAATAAGCAAAAACTAAAAGACCTATAGTGCTTAGCTCCCCAGCAACGGTGCCAGAAAATAGTTTGATGACTTCTAGTGCACAGATCATTTGTAGCTAGTTTCGAAATAAAGATATCGATCCCACAAGGAGCAGGAGTCTAAAGTCTAATAATTCTTGAATTAAATATTGCA
Organism: Avena eriantha; assembly: GCA_910589775.1. NCBI lineage: Eukaryota > Viridiplantae > Streptophyta > Magnoliopsida > Poales > Poaceae > Avena > Avena eriantha. The sequence continues at coordinate 83,999,410 of OU342746.1, read as the reverse complement.
ATAGAAAATGCTAAATAAAGTTCTAAGTAACAGGATAAAATGCGAGTATTGTGTAAAAAGGTGTTTTTGGGTTTGTAGTATAAGAGAACAATAAGTAAAGTAACTAAACACAGAAAGTAAGTATCGCGTATGTAAAAGAGATTTGGAACTGCAATAGGGAAAAACGTTCTCAGGGAGTAGCAGATACACCACTAGCATTATAAAGAGCTGAAATAAAGATTATTATCATGAACATTCTCAACTATGTATGTGTGGGAGGAACTCCGTATTTAGATAAATAGGCAGCAACCACTCCTCACATCATCCTCATAACCATAGTAGTCAGCAATCAACATTAATCGAATTACTGCGCTATTAAGGGACTTAATCCCGTAGGACGTATCCCATGGCATGGATAGTGTTCCGTGAGTTTCCTCCATTCCCAAGTTGATATGTAAGGGGTGCCAACAACTTTATACTCAATGTAAGTGCTAACACACCTCCGTCTACCAACAAGTAGTTCCCTCCATCAAGTCCCCATGAGAGGAAAATATTGACAGGTCGACTTCTCTCAACTTCAAGATGAAGACCATATAACAGAAGGTCACAACGATAAATATCATAATAAATTTTATCTTATATCAATCTCATACTAGGGTTTCTCCATCTCCCCAAGAACCAATGATCTACTCAGACATGGAGGCAATCAACATCATGTCAATAACAATGGAATCTATCATAGATGAATAGGAATTGTATAAATCCACAATGAGTACGGGAATTACAACAAGATCTAGACAAGATGTAGATTAGATGGATGGAGATGGTGGTGATGCAGCGGTTGACGATGAAGATCGATGCATTAGCCTCTCGGATCTACGAAGGGCGAAGATGGATCCTCGGTGGACGAGCTCCCCCCCTAGATGCCTTCCGGAGGTGAGGTTTCAGCGATTTCTAGTTGTTATGTATATCTTCTCCCCGATCCAATTGCACGGGGTGAAACTATTTGAGGATGCGGTGGCGGCGCCAACTATACGGCAGGAACTATACGGCCAGAAAATTTATTCCCGCCGTATAGTTGGTCGTTAAACCGTCTGTATGCTTTGTTAGCTTCGGGTATTCTTCTGGTGTTATTGATATTTCCCAAATAAGAGTTTTAAGTTGTTTTTGTCTCCTTTCTCCCAAATACAACTGCTCTAAGAATTGTGTCCATTGTATCCATCATCTATCCCGATCTAGTGAAAATAGACATAAAATGTGCACGCGAACACCGTAAAATACCAAGATCCTATATCTACAATGCAAAATATTAATATAAAACATGATGCAAATATGCACTTATCATAGAGTTATAAACAAAATAAGGGGGATCATTGGTAAATCCCCAAAAAACAATGTAAAACATGAATATAACATCATATATGTAGCAAATATGTGGGAATTCATAGCAACAAACTACAAAGTTCATGTATGCATTTTACATGCATCAACATCCCTAAGCTTAACATATGCTCGTCCTCGAGCATGAAGGTGATAAAACTAAGATGGTATTTGGAGTTTGGTGCTTATTTTCACTAGCAAGCATCACAATAAGGTTAAATGGTTCAATGCTTAAGAGAATAACAACAAGTAATCATACATAACGTGATTCTCCTTATAATATCATCAATGTTCATAATATCTAACACAAATGAATATAGTAAGATGAGGCAATAATGCATTCTTCACATAGAGAAAAGTATATATATAGTGGAGGTCCTATGGTCAGAATATTTGGCAAAGGAGGTTGGAAAGAGTGTATGGCTGGCAAGTAGGGAATATCATATGTGAGACACCAGCTACCTTCCAAATATTATCCATTAAGTTTATGGTTGAAGCATAGTTTATCATTAATGTTGGGTTCCTTTGCCCCTCATTACCAGTTTCTCTTTGGCATTCTTGTTTTCGCACTTTTTGCTTATTTCCTCTCTTTTTCATTTTTATTTTTCTATGTCACTTTTTGCTTGTTTTGATTGTTGGGAAGGCCTAGCCTATGCATACTCTCTCTTCTCACCTTTTCATATCATATAATTACTTGGAGGGTTTTTGCCCTCATCTTAGCGGTGGTATGCCATCTATGGAGAGTTTTTGTCCTCGTCTTTTTTATGTATGCATCTTCTTATTGCTTTTTGGGAAGGGGTTCTCTATGCCCGGTGAGTTTTTGGTTACCCCATGACTAACTTCTTCATGTCATCCATACCCATAATAATAGTATTTGGAAAGAAAATAATATCTCACACATCATAATTTAGTTTTGGATATAGCTTGAGCTATTTGTGTAGGTGTTTCCTATATAAATACTAAGTTTGTTTTCCTAAAGGAGGTTGTTTCAATATGGTGGGGCTAGCAATGGTAACCATTTGACCTTCTACAAGAATGCAAAGTGTTCATAGTACAAAGTCATTTCTAGAAGACAATATAAGCATTGAACATCATTTGTGTTGAATATAATAACTAACACAAGATGATATCCTTATAATCCATTACTTCTTAAAGCATATGAACATTCCAACTTAAAGCAATAACATGCATAGGGTGGTCCCCCTTTCCACTTAAGGCATTCAATGAAGCATGGTATTCAATCATGGGATAATTTATTTTAGTAGCTCTTTCCTAAGCATGCAACATATCTATCATGGTGGTCCTATTTATTTCCAAACATATCAAGAAAAACTAAACATAAAACTAAACAAAGATGCTCCAAGTTTCTATGATCATTCTATGTTGCTCAAAAAACAAAGTTCAGAAATTTGCAAACCGAGATTTTAATAGGTCCAATGGGGTTCCACGGGCATCCCCAATCTTACATTTTCACCATTCTTGGATAGTTGTTGGTGTGGTGTTCCTCCATTCCCTATCAAAAAACTTCAACATAAAACTTTCTCCCATTTCTTTTTCTATGGGGTGACATTAGTGGTACACGATTATGATAATACCTACCATATATATCAAAGACGAAAAATTCCTTAGTATTACAACAAGCATATAGTGTCCTAAACATTCCTAGCATATCAAAAGACTGATCGCAAATTATTTTGGGACCCAAAGGAATGGCTCAGACACTAGTGGCCAGAATCTATCCAGATTTTCAGCAGCAGAAAAACGAATTTATTTAGACTATCTAGACATGTCAAGAATTTTTTTTCCAATTTTTTTCATATATATGATACAAATTTTCAACTACATTATAAATTTTAGAGAAATCGGAGTTATATAAAAATTCAGAGAAATGTTTTACTGAAAAAAGTTTGTGAAGGAATTTTCTGCTCCATATGGTTTATCAACTTTAAAACATCCAAAATGGGTTCTACTTGGTACTTTATCAAACATACAGAAAATACACTAAAAGGGCACTCTTTTACTACAACAAGCAAGAAAAATGGAAATCCAAAAGAAAATAAATTGGGCTGCCTCCCGCAAAGCGCTTTCTTTATAGCCATTTAGCACTTTTTTGTTTCAAGTGATGTGGAGATCATGTGGTAGCTTGTACCTTGGTGCTACCTTCTTCTTTATTGGTAAGTGTCTGATGCATTTCTTATGTGGGAACTGAAACTTCATATTCCCTACCTTTGAATCAATGACCGCACTTGTAGTTCTCAAAAAAGGTCTTCCAAGAATTATAGGACTAGAGTTTTTTCTCCCATGTCCATTACAATAAAATCAACAAGCACAAAAATGATATGTAACTCAACCATTATATCATTTACTTTTCTTAAAGCATGTTTAGTTGAGTCATCAGCAAGCAAAAGATCCATTCAACATTTTTTCCATGGTTTTGAGTTCTAGTAGATCATATAGTTCTTTCGATAACACAGAGACACTAGATCATAAATATAGAATAGCATGATGGGTCTCTTTGACAATTGTTATTATATGTTGGGGACCCAAGGATCCACAATCTTTGGTGGTATCATGGCTTCATTATTGTATATTTCTATCTTTCTTTCATGACATAGTTTGCTATAAAGGAGCCAAAACCTGCTTGATGAATATTAATAGATGGGTTATTCGAAAACATTTGCAAGATATTTATAAGTTCATACAAGCTACATTTGTAAAGATCTAATAGAGGTTCTTTTGTTTCACTTAGCATTTTAACTTCCTCTACTTGCTTATCATTTGTTGTTATTGGTGGCTCAAGCATTGTGGTTTCTTTATCTTCTTCCATTGGTTCTTTATTTATGAGTTTTAATATGCCAGGACTTACTTCTAGCAATGAATTGATCATTAGGAGTGTTGGTGTAGTCACAAAGTTTGGTATTTCTTTCTCCCATGTTTACCAATAGAGTTGATATTAGTTTTTATGTGTTTTAAAAAATAAAAATAAAAAGACTAAAAACAATAACAAAGAAAATTACTTTGAAAATCTAAACGAGAAATAAAAACTCACAGTGGTGCAATATCCCCAAGCTTAGGTGTTTGCACAGAGTTGGTGTTGACGGTGTCAAAAAATGTTCAAGCAGTTGTAGTGGGAATCGTCTTGTGCTTCCAAACTTGATGAAGATGTTGTTGTGATGTCCCTCTTGCAAATCCCTGGCAATGGTGCTAGAAAATATTCTTGATGGCAACAACTCCATGTATACCAACTCGTTGGGATGCCAAGTATATAGTGTTGTAGCAAGCATATTTTCCCCACAAGGGTGACTCGAGGGTTTATATTGAACTCTCGGGGAATTGGCTTAGAGATTTATTCTTCCTCGCCTCTTCAAGCAACCTACAGAGCAAAGTTTTGTCTTGTGTCCCAAATTCCACCATGTGGTTGTCAAGCAAAAGGTTTCATATTAGTAATATGAAATAACAAAATAAATAAAGTAAAGTAAACAAATAAAAACTCGGCAGGCAAGACAATAGCAATAAAAGATAGTTGTTTTTGGGTTTTGTGTGTGTTTGCAAGTGAAGAAAGTATTTTGTATTTTTGAAACAATAAACTGTAGAAAATGTAAAGTGTGATAGTGGTGCTGGAGAGGTGTTTCTAATGGTTTAAAATGGACAGAGGTTCATGGGTTCACTTATCTACTCTCTTTTTGGGCTGTAATGGACACAAACAATTCATCAAATAAATAATATTGGTGGTGGAACTTCTATATGTGTTTGATAAGCATTCGTATGGGCATCACGTCCTAACATAGAGATGATGCAACACACCTCTCTTATACTCCTAAAGAAAGAGAAAACTCTCAGAAATCTTTAATTAAGAATCAACAGAGTATAGCGTTAGTAATTTGACATGATGTTTGAATCACAGATATGCTACCTTGACCAAACAAGCGTATCTAACTCTCACAAGATAATTATACCACATAGATTCAGTTTATCCCTATTTAGGCATCAAAAGAAAGGTAAATACCAAAGTAGATCTTGAATTTATTGTCACTATTCAATCACTACACCATGCTACTCCATCTAATACACAGTTCTCCCCACACATGCTCCTTCATACAAGTTGGATCAGAACAAGTACATAAGAATGGGGTACATGATATGCATCTATCAATACATCTTACACATAATATGTTATATCAAATCATAAAATAAAGATTCAGCACATAGGAATTACAAATATAACCATAATCATGTGATTAAACATTGTTTTTAGTCAATCAATTGACAAGAAACTCTCAATCCTTGCCACTAATGACTAATAATTGCAAAGACATTGCTTTGAATTGTGTTGTGCAGGAAATCATGCTTTTTAATGCGAAATCTGGAGTCATAATGAATGTTTTTGAGGAAGTCCACACGACCAAGTAATTGTGGAGTCAAATCCAGGCGAAAACAGTCGTAATGACCACTGGTACGGTCAGGGCCCGTGATGGCTCAGTGTTGACGGCACCAGAAAAATGCTAGTGCGGTGTTGATGTAGAGCTCGTTGGGAATCCCAAGAGGAAGGTATGATGAGCACAGCAGCAAGTTTCCCTCAGTTATGAAACCAAGGTTTAATCGAACCAGAAGGAGCAAGGAAACACCCCAAAGGTGTTGCTAGCTGAGCCTTCGCAGGGCGCACTACCGGTGCTAGTAGCAACATGGAGACCTGCACAACACAACCATAGAACTTTGTCCCCAAATTGCGATGAGGTTGTCAATCTCACCTTGTTTTGCGGAAAACAAAGGATTAAACGTATCGAATGGAAGGAAGTAATAGTTTACAGAAAGTAAACACAAAGAAGTAAATAGTTTATAGATTGAATGTAAAAGAAAGGACCGGGATCCATAGTTCACTAGAGGTGGGTCTCCTTAAGATAGATAACATGCTGGGTGAACAAATTACAGCGGGGCAATTGACAAACATCGAGAAAGCAATACATGCATATACTAATAATCTTGACTCCTTTGGAACTTGATTGGGCATTACAACATTATACATAGACCGCCATCCAAAAGCATCTATGACTAATATTCCACCTTCAGGTTATCATCCGAACCCCCTCCAGTATTAAGTTGCAAGCAACAGATTATTGCTTTACGAACTGCGTGTAAAGTAAACAATACGATTTTTCTATGAACAAAGGATTGTTGTTTTCTCCCTAGTAGCAACAACACATCTAGTACCTTAGAGATTTCTGTCACTTCCCAGATTACCAGGGGCATGAACCCAGTATCGCGCATAAATACTAACTCTTGGAGTTGCTAGCATCTACTTGGCCAAGATAGCTACTAACAACGGAAAGCATGCAAGATCACAAATAACAAAGACATGATAGAATCAATACTCAATCTGAAATAGCATATCAATATCCATCGGATCCCCGCAAACACAACATGCCGAATTACAAATAGATGATCTTGATCATGAACGGAGCTCACAAGATCTAAACATGAAAGGACAAAGGAGGAGAACCAGCCATCTAGCGACTACATGGATTCGTAGTCCAAGGATTACCTACTCACGCATCACACCAGAGGCTTGCATGGTGATGAAGAAGGCCTCCAGGGTGAATTCCCCTCTCTGCCAGGGTGTCGGGAAGAGCTTTAGATCCCTCCCGTTCCAGGGATGGAGATGACGGCGGCTACATACTCTTTCGTGGATTTTTTGATCGGGCCCTTAGGGTTTTAGTCCCGAGGGCATCTTATAGTCGGAAGGGGAGGCTAAGGAGGTGCTGGAGGCGGCCATACCATCCCCTGGCGCGGGCCAGGCTGGGCCGCGTGGCCAGGTGGTGTGGTGGCCCCTGGTCCCTCTCGGTCTCGTACTCTGGCATCTGATGGCTTCCGGAAAAATAGGCACTTTGGCTTTTGTCCCGTCCAATTCCGAGAATATTCATTTTCTGACTTTCCTGGAACCAAAAACAGCAGAAAACAGGTAGTTGTCATTGTGGCTCTTGTTAATAGGTTAGTCCAAGAAATCATATGAAAAGTACTCCAAAGAGTGGACCAAACACAAGGAAGTGGATAAAACCAAGCATGGAACATCAAAAATTATAGATACATTTGCAATGTATCAACATCCCCAAGCTTAACTCCTGCTCGTCCTCGAGTAGGTAAGTGATAAAAAGAAAGAATAATTTTTGAGGTGACATGCACCATCAAACACTTGATCAAAGTATTTGTAAAACATTCAAAGTTGGGATCATAGTACTTCCATCATAACATGAAAGACAAGGTTCTAGCAATAAGACAAAGAAACTATGATGCAACATGAAAAGGCATAAACAAAAGATTCATGAATAACGATGCTTTGCAAGACGTTTGTTTGTTTCACATAAAGAAAACATAGCATAATAGCATTCAGCTTATCCCTCATAGAGTAGCAAATATAAATGCATAGGACACCTTCAAAGTTCATAAGAGTGACTAGATACAAATAGTTTAAAACAAGCAATATCAAGATATGCATCAATCAACTAGTCTTGGGACAATGCACATAGAACGAAGAATGACCACTATGCTCTCAAAGTAGGTGCATAAAGATAGAAGGTGGAGACTCAATATAATGGTGGAAGAAAGGCCTTTATAGAAGGAAGTAGGGATTCAAGTCTCATAAAGAGATTCCAAAAATACTGGTACTTATAGCTTTCAGCTCTCATTGCCCCTATCATAAGCATCTTGAAGGTGATTAAGGTTAAAGTGACACAACTAAGAGGATATGCTTGACAAGTTATAAACCAAAATCTCATGTCCCTTACTTACGAAGACCGATCCTCATGCTACTCAACTTTAGTCACAAGTAAGCTCTTGTCATTGTAAGTACATGTGTATCATAAAGAACCGCCAACGGGTACCCCTTGCACATGATACAGGAGCTATCCCATAATCAAAATGACAAGGCAAGCAGACAATGAGCATCTCAGCGATCTTTTTATTTGCTATTTGCATAGGTTTTTATTGAGGATGCTTCATAGAGTGCTCATTATGGTGATGCTGCAAGTTTTCACCATGATTAGGCATGGCTTAGGCTAGCGGCCTAGGTGTTTCTCTAACACACATAAAAACTCCATGATCTTACAAGTTCCACTTTTATTTCACACCGCCGGGATCCGTAAGCAAAAGAACATGATATCAACATGGTACAAAGTACAAGTGCAATGTTGAAAGTGTTCCCCATGATACATGGTTCTGCTAATTTCAACTTATAAAGCGCAAGCATATACACAACAAAGAAGGACCCAATGGTTCAAGTTTATTAGATGCAAAAAAAGTAAAGTGTGCCATCAAGTTCGTGAGAGCTTTAATCACTAGTTTTCTCATAACAAGTTTAATATGGAAGGTAAACAAAGCATGAATATACTTGGAATAGCATATGCTAGTAGGTAGGCATGGTGGAATCTTTGGAATAACTTGGTTTAGGGAGTTGGATGCATGAGTGGAACTCATACTTGGTTGTGGAGGCTAGCAAAAGACTGGGAGCGACAAACTAAGAGAGCAATAATGGCCATAATCATGCAGAGCGTCAAAACATCATTGATCAAAGCATAAAGTGATAATACAAGTTGAAAACTAAAGGATCATAAAGGCTATGGTGACTTGAGATAGTCATAACATGGTGTAATCATGCGCCAAGTCAACCCAAATAAAGCATCAAAGGAGAATACCACTATACTATGCTTTAATATGCTAAAACAACGCATGATTCATCCAAGGCACATTAAGCAATCTCAATTGTTTATAACAAGTCATGCGACAGCAAAGAATACTAAGCATAAAGCCAAAACAATATCAAGCATGGCATGACAAAGCATAGGCCATAGTCAAAAACGAGCTCTTTTTACCACATAAGTATGAACTTTCCTACTCTTTTCCAAACCAAATTATTTGCAAACCAATGTGTCAAAGAGGGGGTCCAACCAATTTATTCAGAAAACTAAGAAAACCAAGAAAATGAAAAAACAAAACCAAAAAGAAAAAGAAGACGCTCCAAGAACAACACAACTGTGCATGAAACAATAAAAATGAAGCGTTTGGAAGAAACCTGGGATTTTTATTGATGAAGAGGGGGATGCCTTGGGCATCCCCAAGCTTTGACGCTTGTAATTCTTGGATATTTCTTAGGGTGACACACGTGGCATCCCTAATCTTGAGCTTTAGTTCATCCTTCATCTCATTACTCATTCCTTCCATACACCTGAAATTTTTCCTTCATACAAAACTTCACACAATCCTTATTAGCAACATTAGTGCACTCAAGATAAATAAGTCTTAACGTTCAGTTCCAACACCAAATAAACTTCCATTAGAACACTAGATACTGTAGTACCTCCCGAAAAAATCTCAATTCCCCAAAAGAACTAAAAAAGGAACCAACAAGAAGCAAATGCAGAAAAATGGCAGAAATCTGTCAAAACAGACCAGCAGGTAAATATGAATTTTTTCGAAGACCTTATGTTGCTCAAATCAAAAAGTGTTTAACTAACGAAAGTTAGATAACAACCTGGGGCAGAAGCACAAAAATTGACGCCTCAAAAAGACGTTCAGAGATTTTACATGAATTTCTACGGTGAAGCACAGAAATCTGTTTCGGGACAGCAACTTTACCAATCATTACTTCTCTCTCATTAGAGGTTACTCATGGCACAAAAAGCAAATAAAAAGGATAAGGAGCGGTTATTACTGAGGTAATAACTTCCAAGACTCATCTGAAACTTTTGGGTTATCTCCCTATAAGTACTTTTCTTTAATGCCTTTAAATTAGGCATAAGAAGCAAAGAAAGAATCAAGTGTTCTCAAATGAAGAAGCATTAAGATTAATACCAAAAATATTTTCAACAAGGCAAGGTATATCATCCAAATAAGTTTTAGAGGATCCTCTCTCAATGCTCTTAGTTTCACTATTCTCATCAAAAGGGTTTGCAGGAACAATCCAATCAAGATTCTTTTCTATGGCATCATGTATTGCTACTAGTTTAAGGGGTGTTGGTATCTTAGGTTCCTCCTCATTAGGTTCGGTTTTGTTCATCTTTTCTCGTGTACTAAAAACATCTACACATGAGCCTAGGATATTGAAACGTTCAAAGACTTTTCTAGCTTCCTTGGCAACATCATAGAACTCCTTAAACAAAGTTTCTAGAATAAAATCCCTCTTTTCAGGGTCGTCAATTTCTTTAAGCTTAAGAAACATTACTTGCATTAAGGGGTTGAGGTTAACAAACCTAGCTTCTAACATGTGAATTAAAGAAGTTGCAGCAATCTCATAGTTTGGAGCAAGTTCTGCAAGGGATCTATCCTCAGTATCTTCATGCTTACTAACATGATTAAAGATTTCTTCAATATTATCTTTCCCAATTATAGAACCACTACCAATTTAAAGGTCTTTCAGGGTGAATTTAGGGATCAACATGGTGAGCTAAGGAAGAGGTGACAACTAAAGGAGACTTAATTTTTGTGTGTTTGCAAATAAGAAAGCAAACTAGTAAAACTATTTTTTGTGTGTTTTTGATAAAGAACAAGCAAACAAAACAAAAAGAAACTAAGAAAAACAAAAATAACAAAGTAAAGAGATTGGTTATGAGAGACTCCCCTTGTGAAGATGTCCTTGACTCCCCGGCAACGACGCCAGAAAAATGCTTGATGGCTCAGTGTTGACGGCGCCAGAAAAATGCTGGTGCGGTGTTGATGTAGAGCTCATTGGGAACCCCAAGAGGAAGGTATGATGAACACATCAGCAAGTTTCCCTTAGTTATGAAACCAAGGTTTAATCGAACCAGTAGGAGCAAGGAAACACCCCAAAGGTGTTGCTAGCTGAGCCTTGGTAGGGCGCACTACCGGTTCTAGTAGCAACATGGAGACCTACACAACACAACCACATAACTTTGTCCCCAACTTGCGATGAGGTTGTCAATCTCACCGTGTTTTGCGGAAAACAAAGGATTAAACGTATCGAATGGAAGGAAGTAATAGTTTGCAAAAAGTAAACACAAAGCAGTAAACAGTTTATAGATTGAATGTAAAAGAAAGGACCGGGATCCATAGTTCACTAGAGGTGGCTCTCCTTAAGATAGATAACATGTTGGGTGAACAAATTACAGCGGGGCAATTGACAAACATCGAGAAAGAAATACATGCATATACTAATCATCTTGACTCCTTTGGAACTTGATTGGGCATTACAACATTATACATATACCGCCATCCAACTGCATCTATGACTAATAATCCACCTTGAGGTTATCATTCGAACCCCCTCCAGTATTAAGTTGCAAGCAACAGATTATTGTTTTACGAACTGCGTGTAAAGTAAACAATACGATTGTTCTATGAACAAAGGATTGTTGTTTTCTCCCTAGTAGCAACAACACATCTAGTACCTTAGAGATTTCTGTCACTTCCCCAAATTACTAGAGGCATGAACCCACTATCGAGCATAAATACTAACTGTTGGAGTTGCTAGCGTCTACTTGGCCAAGATAGCTACTAACAACGGAAAGCATGCAAGATCACAAATAAAAAACATGATAGAATCAATAATCAATCTGAAATAGCATCTCAATATCCATCGGATCCCCGCAAACACAACATGCAGAATTACAAATAGATGATCTTGATCATGAACGGAGCTCACAAGATCTAAACATGAAAGCACAAAGGAGGAGAACAGGCCATCTAGCTACTACATGGATCCCTAGTCCAAGGATGAACTACTCACGCATCACACCAGAGGCTTGCATGGTGATGAAGAAGGCCTCCAGGGTGAATTCCCCTCTCCGGCAGGATGCCGGGAAGAGCTTCAGATCCCCCCGATCTAGGGATGGAGATGACGGTGGCTACAGACTCTTTCGTGGATTTTTTGATCGGGCCCTTAGGGTTTTCGTCCCGAGGGCATCTTATAGTCGGAAGGGGAGGCCGACGGGGTGCTGGAGGCGGCCAGACCACCCCCTGGCGGGCCAGGCTGGGCCGCGTGGCCAGGTGGTGTGGTGGCCCCCTGGCCCCTCTCTGTCTCGTACTCTAGCATCTGATGACTTCCGCAAAAATAGGCACTTTGGCTTTTGTCCCATCCAATTCTGAGAATATTTATTTTCTGACTTTCCTGGAACCAAAAACAGCAGAAAACAGGCAGCTGGCACTGTGGCTCTTGTTAATAGGTTAGTCCAAGAAATCATATGAAAAGTACTCCAAAGAGTGGACAAAACACAAGAAAGTCGATAAAACCAAGCATGGAACATCAAAAATTATAGATACATTTGCAATGTATCAGCCCGCCCGTACCATTTGCTTGTACCAATTGGTGGCGGCTCCATCTCGTCAAACCCTACAACTTTCCTGAAGACGCCTATATATTTTGAGGTCTCAGCCGCCGCGCAGAAGGCCACCATTCTCAGATTGCATCACAAGACACCCCAAGGAGATCCACACCATTGTTCATCCCTTCCATCTTCCATCCCCTCCATTAGCCAGAGCCATTACTTTGTACTTTAGACATCCTTGTGATTTAGCGACCATTGTAAGAATATTTGGTTTCAGTCTAAGTATTTTGCACAATGTTTTCTATCCTTGATCTCATTGTTATGAGTGAGTAGTCCTCACGGGCTACAGGTTGGGGAGAACCTTGCAGTGATCATGTTCATCTAATCTATGGGAGAATTGTGTATTGTTTGAAATAGAGATTTGAATCTGTTGTTTCTTTGTCAGTTGTCTCGATCTTTGGACTTGTAGGTACCCAGGACCCCATAGATTGATAAAGGCTCGAGGTGATATACTTGGCTAGCGACAATCTCATAGGAACACTAGTGATAGAAAGGGTAGTATGGTCTTCGCTTAGCGACCCATTTGGGATCACAACAACATCACCACGTAATGCTTTGATCTGTGTTTTACACTTAAGAATCATTTGTAGCCCGTTGTTTCGTGGTGCACTCGGTTGGCTTAAAATACTTATTCTATTCTCGCTGCATCACGGGGGCTCTAGTGTATTAGGATGTGTTGCTCACAAGAGATTATCCCTATTAAAATTTTACACATGACTATGTTTGTTATTATCTTTCATCCCATATGATGTGCAGTTGCAGGTGGATCTTCAAACCTTTTCCTATCTCCATCCATTGAATCAACCCATTATAAAAGTAAACTAGATTAGTCCGGTAAATGAAGGTAAAGAAAAGAAAAAAAAGTCTTGTAGACGTGTCTTTTTTATTTCCTTTTACCATTTATTTCCAAGGTTCGATTAAGCCTAGGTCTACTAGGGAAAAAGCTATTATACTACATCCATGAATCCAGATCGAATGTATCAGGCAGCTCATATTGTACTAGATCTATGAAGAACAAGAGAGAGAGAGAGAGAGAGAGAGAGATATCAATATACTTCAACAAACCCATAGTCAAGAGGTATACTACTCCTCTTCATCATGCTGATGATGGTGGAGACATTGGAGAAGGTAGAGATCCTCTAGTGGCGGCTTCGGTGGAGTTTCCCCCTCCAATCTTCGCTGGTTCTAACTTTGTTTTGGTGTTTTGGTATTTCTATCCCTCCAGGAGCTCTCGAGGGGCCCTTTATATAGTGGTTTTTAGGTCATACGAAGGAGGTGGGCGAAAGATCGAAGCGAATCGACGGTCGAGGAGGGAAAGGGCATGGGTGGCGTGCCCACCCTTAATGGGTGCACCAGTTGGGACCTTTTGGCTCTCCTAGCTCATTTAGTGAGGTCCAAGTTCTCCAGGTGCTTCTCTTGATGAAAGATTGACGCTCCCTAAATCCCAACTACATTTGACTTTGTTTAGGTCCCTGAAAGGCAAAAATACACAAAACATGGTTTTCCTGTCCTACAGAGTTATAAAAAAATAAAGGGGGTCATGGGTAAATCTCCAAAAATCAATGTAAAACATGAATATAACATCATATATGTAGCAAATATGTGGGAATTCATAGCGACAAACTACAAAGTTCATGTATGCATTTAAATGAATCAGTTGCATATGGGGGTCACACAAGCATTGATGTGAGAAGAATGTATGTACACAAAGAAGACTTGATTGTTACTTTTGCTTCCTCCAATAATCTAGAGTGTTAGGAGAAAAGGAAAACTCATCATAGGCCAGTTTTTTAGAGCAAAAACAAGAACTGATTCTCTTTGTATTGCTATTGAATTTTACTGTCTGCATTACTCAATCGGTCATTTTGAAATGCTAATGAATCTGCCAAGTGCTGCTGAATATGAACAGTGAACATGTCAATATTTTCTTGTATTATTATGTACTACTCAATACTTCAAATGCTACTGAATTTGTCAAAAGTTTTGTTGTTGCTCCGTGGCTATTTGCACTAGAGCTTTTGCTTTTCTATCATCGGAACCATTTCATGCCACACTTTCAAGTTTCCAACAAATATGAAATAAATCATGAACATAGATTATGTTGCACCTTATGCATATGCAAATTTTCATCCGAAAATATGCATTGTCTTTCCTACACAAAATAACAAACTTTGTATACATAACACATGATACTATTCATTTAAGTCTTTTTTACACATGTCACATATGATCATATTTTGGGACAAAATTTTATAAATGCACAAGATACAGCACTACCAATGTTAATGATTTATCTCATTTAAAAAAAATCAAAAGTACAACAAATAAAAAGGAGTACGTGCACACCAGTTGCGGAATATACTAGAGAGTTTGCAACTAGTTGCACCTGCATCCCATATCGCACGCCACACTTTGAAGCATTTCGCGCTCCTCCGATTCAAACATTTTGAGGCAAAATCTCCCACCGAAGGAGTACCAATTTTATATTATTAATTGTACACTAGCCAAACTCAAAATCTCAGTCATGTAGCAAAATTTACTTCCTACGCTTTGTGAATCGAAGACATCCAATTTTGTGTGCAAAAATATGGTTATGGATGATCAGTTGATGTGACTCTCGGCTTTGAATTCCTGGACAGATATAGTATGGTCTACTACCTTTTTTCTATTAGTAGATGGGCGTTAACCAAATTCGAAATCTCAATCGAGTGGCAAAATCACCCACCGACCTTGAAACATTTCGTTCCCCTCTGTTTTAAAAACTTTGAGGTAAAATCTCCCACCGAGGGAGTACCATATGCTATTATTAATAGATGGACGCTAGTCAAATTCAAAATACCAATCGAGCGGCAAAATCGCCCATCGACCCCAAAGAATTTCGCGCCCCTCCATTTCAAAAACATTGAGTCAAAATATCCTACTAGGGGAGTACCATTTTTCCATTATTAGTAGATGGACACTGGCCAAATTTGACATCTCAATGGAGCGGAAAAATCACCCACCAACATTGAAATATTTTGTGCCCATCTGTTTCAAAAACTTTGAGGCAAAATCATCCACCAGGAGAGTACCATTTTTTATATTATTAGTAGATGGATGTTAGCCAAATTCAAAATCTCAATCGAGTGGCAAAATCAGTCACCGAGCCTGAAACATTTCGCACCCCTCCGTTTCAAAAACTTTGAGGAAAAATCTCCCACTAGGGGAGTAAATTTTTTCTATTATTAGTAGATGGACGCTAGACAAATTTAAAATCTCAATCAAGTGGCAAAATCACCCAGTAAGCTTGAAGCATTTTACACCCATCCATTTCTAAAACTTTGAGTCAAAATCTCCCATAGTGGTAGTACTATTTTTCTATTATTAGTAGATGGACACTAGCAAAATTCAAAATATCAATCGTGCGGCAAAGTCTCCTACTGACCCTGCATTTTAAACCCTTCCTTTAAAAAACTTCTAATTCTCATTCTACCCATTGTTCAGACGACAAATGGGCATGCTAAGTCGGATGCTTGAGGGTACGTTCATAATTAGAGACATTAAAACTGGGACAAAAAGGAGCACTCTCACTAATTGGACTTTCTTTACCGTCCGATCTAAACTCCAGTACAGTTTCGGTCGTTGGATCCTCCAACACTGTCCAAACTAGACCAAATGTCTCTGGGTAACGCTACTCTAGAGGTAAAATTGGCCCGTTGTGGTTAACTGGCAACAACGCACTAAAGCCCATCTAATGAAGGCCAACCTGGCTACGAAGTGTGTCATGTTTAATTACTTCCATAACCAGACACCACGCGAGATAAGCGAGCAATCTTTTGTATTCATTGTGGTACAACTAATTAAGTACATCACAGGTTCATTTTTCAGTCAAGTCACCGACAACGGCATCTAGAGCAGGATGTCGAATGCATTAATGCATGAGGTGATACGACCAGACCAAAAAACAATTAAATGGGCATGTGATGGGTCGTGTATGCTAACACCAGCTGCAGCGTGGCAAGCTAGCGAGCAAACCAGCATAGAAGTGTAACTAGTATGTGGTTCAATACACCTTCCTCAAGCTGAACCCCTCGTTCAAAAAAAGCTGAATCCGGGAAAAGATGCTGACTTGCTAAGGGCTAAGGAACTAATCAACAAACTCTTGGTAAATCAAAGACTACATATTACGAAAATATGGGGGAGGATATGCTATGGACTAAAAAAAGCTCGAAATGTAGCTTCATTATTATTTTCTTCTTCATGATTTTGATCTATTCAGAATTGTTACAAGTTGATGAAAATAATTTCTAACTAAATTTACATCTCTAAATTTAACTTGAAGTTTGTTAATAATTGATAAAATATTTTTAAACCTCAATATATTTCAATCGATTCCAAACAATCCATGGGCCTAATGAACAGGCGCAGCAACACGCGTCACTCATGATCTAGTTATATTTATGGTCACCTCTATAGTTTTGAGTCGCACATTATTTCCTATTGTCCGTCCCAAAAAGCCCTAGCTCCTCCCTTATGCTCTCACCTCCACGACCACCGTGAGAACCAGCTGGCGGCCGAAGCCGCTTGAGCTGTGGTCTCGTGCACCACACTGGACCCGCTTCACCAAAGCCTACCGCACCAGATCTAGTTCATCGATTCTCTCTGCCACTACACGAGAGCTGTGGTAGCGTTCACCACACTAATGGTGTCATCGACCACCGAAGGTCTGCTTCCTGTCGCTGACAGCTACCCAACCATACCAGAGCCGCTTCACTGATGTCCACCAGAGATATCTAGTTCAACGAGTTCCATGTCCACCGCTCTAGACCTGCTGCATGGGTGTCGCCGTTCACATCACCGGATCTGCTTTAGCCACGCTCTCGTCCACCACGCTGAAGTCAGCATCAACCACCCTAGATCTGCTTCCCCAACACCAACAACCACCGCAATAGGAGTACCCTCGGTGACCTTGACGTCACCAACACGGACATGGATGATGCTTAGACGCCCCCTCCGACCATGTAACCAAATTTCCAACCCGTTTTTGTTTTGTTAGTAGTATATCATGTTGAAGCCTATCGCAGTGAACTGCATTTTTGTAATCGTGTTATATACCAAGTCATTGCGCACTCTTGTTCTTTATGCTACATATAAGGTCACTAGACATGTTGGTTTACATCACCTACTCTACAATTTTGGAGTCATGCACATTTTTGTTATTTTGTCATACACATGTTCTTACTCTGTACAATAGCAATTTCCTGGTATTATGGTTTTCTTGCAAAATCTAAGTCACTAGAAAATATTACTACTAGTTTGAATTACCCTCTCCACAGTTGCTTACTTTTATCTGGTTTGTTTTGAGCTAAGTTCCTTCTATTGTTTCCTCCCTGACATCTTTCCACAATCCTATAGTACCCGTTTAAACTCTTCATACTAATTCGTTTATATTTTTTTTGTTTCCATCTGGTTCTTCAAAATCTGCAACACTAACTATTTTCTCTTCCTTTGCATAGAGCTCAAACATGGAACATTGAACATGTTGGTTTGCAAAGCTTGTTCTACATGTTCACAAGCGATGACTTTATATTTCGTGTCTGGTGCTGATTCATCCTAAGAAACTACATAACTATCCTCTACTATGTTGTTCATGGGTGGTATGCATTACCTGCTCTAAAAGTTCAGGTATGATGCCAATATAATTTCTATCTAGTCCATTCTTAGATACGACAGTAACTCCATCCTATTGTGTAGTTCACTGCAAATTCTGAGTCACCCAACATCTCGTGCATTCCAGTCTATACAACTACTTCCACAATTGCTGAAATAACCTAGCTAGTTTATATTTTTTGAAATTCTAAGCCACACACACACATTGTTTGGTTGCTCGTTTCACGGTAGGCACACACTTTCAATGTTTGTTTGCTTGCCCTATTTAAATGGGTAGTTTCAAATATTTTGATAATGAAGATGATTGTTTGTTTGCCTTGTTTGCTATATTAACTTGTTATTACTTAGTTTCAGGAGGCAATTGTTGCTATCGCCACCAAAGAGGGGCTACAAGATCATGCCTCAAGGAGGTTTTCGAATGTAGTTGTCACACTCAAAAGGAGATGTTGTTGATAGATCGATAAATCAAATTGAGGACTCTCAGCTATCCGTGGGCTCAATCTTGATTGGCAACTGAAATATTGAATTTTATTATCTTTTGGTTTGTTCATAATATGTAATAATTTTAAGAAGTTTGCAGCTGATGTAATATCTAGGCATTTAGTTGATGTTGTCCCCACTTGGTGGTAGGAGGTACCATAACTGGGCGGATTGGGTTTTGGTATTTGTCCGTTTTGTATTGGACCGATGATGAATAGTAAATGACACTTGCTGATGGTCCATATGCACCTTTTTGATTGTTGCGATTGTCATGGGCCTTAGAAAGTGCGAAATAGTAAAAGGTCGTAATAGTAATGGATCTCACGTGCAAAAAAGGCCGAAAGGGACACCAGGAACGGGCTCCTTGAATAGTAAAAGTCAAGAAAAGTAAAACCATAGAATCATAGCAGGCCATGAAATGGCAAAAAGGCAGACATCCTTATGGTCCTAAACAGTGAAAGGCTTGAACAGTAAAGGCCCGAACAGTAAAAGGTCAAAAGGGTAGAAGGCTAGAACAATAGCGGACCTTCTCACAAATGGGCCATAAGTGGGCGGCCCTCGACGGGCAGGCCAGAACAGTAAAAGTCCAGAATAGTAATAGGCCTTCTCACCAATGGGCCTTTAGTGCACGGCTGACCACGGGCTTTTAGAATAGTGATTGGCCTAACACATGCCCAATAGTACCAGAACGACATGGCGCAGGCTGCTAGTGGGCCGCAAAGTGTTGTACTTATCTGGGCTGTATGTAGGAAAATAATCGAGCGAAAAGTTAATAGGCCGCAGCTGAGATTCAAAGTGATGGGCCGTCTTCTTATTAGGATTATATCATGGGCCGACCCACTTAATTATTAGTAGGCCTTGGTTGAGACTTGGCTTCTATCATGGTTTTTGTGACAATTAACAGTTGTATTCGTTAATGATGCTTGCCACGTGGCAGTTCACAAGATGTCAGCAGTTAATGGGCTGGCGAAACCGATCTACCACGACACGAAATTACATGGTTGAAGGGTGCAATCTACCACAGTCACGAAAAATCCGTGGTTGATTGTTTTCTTACGGGGTTTTTACCACAACTACCCATCTTTCGCAGAAGACTTTTTGACCACGAAAAACAGACCTTCAACTATGAAAATTGTCTGTTGTAAAAGCCAACTTCCCTTGTAGTGCACTACTATAGACATATCCTGAAGGACAAGAAAGAATGTTACCTGATGGTTATCAGTGAGCTGGTAGTGTGCCACTTCGAAGCTCGTTGGTTAGATAGGAACCACTACAGTTTCCGGCGAAGGACCTCCCTGATTCATGACTTCAGCGCCTTGAGAGCTGACAATGATCTGCAAGTTGGAAGAATCACTAGCATTCCCAGCTTCCAGTACCACCACCGGGTCGTCAGAGGCAGCGGTCCTGCACTCGCCGCTTCTGGCATCACCATCGTGATATCAGGAGCAACAGTTCTAGTACTTTCTACCAACACCTTCGCCATGACCGAGCCTCCTGACGTGCCCTCGATACATTGAGTGGTTGGCTCGGTAAGCCGCCTCCTCATGTGGGACTGGCTATGCTCCCACCTCTTTCGACGCCATCGTGACCTCGATGAATGCTGCGGAATCTACCCTTGGTGACTTGGAGCCGGTGTCCTCTAGAGCCTTCGGACTCGGAGCAACCAGTGGCTCAGTCTCAATCGATGGTGTCTTTTTTATACTAGATGGGCGAGCCTTGCACGGAAAAAGCAAATTACCATCCAATGTTGTAAGTAAAGTGTCAACTTGTCAAAGTTTAGGGTACTTACCTCAGGTGAACAACGACATGCTTAAACACCAAGTTCCATGATGGCTTCTCTATTTCTGGCTTCAGCAGCCAGGAGAGGGTGATGCCGGTGGCCACTCGCGCACTCTTCTGGAGATTCTGGCCCTTGCAGGGATTTTCTTGCTCTTCTTGGAAATGATGGGATCATCTTCTTCATCTTCCATCAGGCCTTTCTTGAGGTCATGGA
The DNA here is from genome assembly GCA_910589775.1 of Avena eriantha. Classification (NCBI taxonomy): domain Eukaryota; kingdom Viridiplantae; phylum Streptophyta; class Magnoliopsida; order Poales; family Poaceae; genus Avena; species Avena eriantha. The sequence goes on along the minus strand of OU342746.1, from coordinate 83,978,599 downwards.
CTTTGACCTTCCTAGCGGCGACGAGTTTTCGACTATGATCCCGAACGAAGAATTCAAGGTCAGACTCTGTTATGGCATCTTCCTCTTCGTCATCACCCCTGTTGTCTGACACCATGTCATTGCTCGATCTTTATGATGACTCGGGAAGCAATGGAGGCAAGCCCTCAAGGTGTACCCAAGTCTACATACAATAGCGTGATGTTAAAGAAATTTAGTAAATAAATTCATGAAAAAGAAAGTTCCTAAGAGTCAAACTCACTGGAGGCATAAGCCGGTCCACGGTGAAAGGATGAAGGGTCCTGTTCTATCTGGTGAGCTTCTTAGTAGTGATATTCTTAAAAGAGGCTTCAAATTTCCACTCAATTTGTCACGTGCAAGCCTTGTTGTTCACGGTGGTGTATTTGCACATCAAGGTTGGACAAGCTCACAAGGGTGATAGTTTCTTCTCTGACCATCAAGTATACAAGTTCAACATCGTTAATCCCTCTCGTTTCAGCTCCAAGGTGCGACTGCGCATCACCTTGAAAGTTTTAGTTTCACTAGTAGACACCATGGCACCCAAGTGATGAGGATGACTTTGTTTGCTTGCAACATATGGAGGCATCAAAACCTCGCCTTCCAGAGTTGCCTCCTACATGTAAATCCACTCCCTCCTCCATTTGGACTAAGCTTTCTTTGGTAGGGACAACTCGAAGAACTCCTTGCCACCATGGACCTAGAAGGATATGCCGCAGGTTGCCTACATCGACCCGCCTTGGATCTCCTGTGTGATGTGGTCATGGAAAAGAGACATCTAGAGGGTAAAAATGGGGGGAACCCCAGATAACATTTGCATAAGACCACAAAATAGCAATATGTTGAATGAATGGGGCCCTAGATCATGGAGTCCGAAGCTATAGAAGTGGAGGAGCCTCCCGAGAAAAAGCAAGGAGGGGAATCCTAGGCCACATGCCAAGAAGTAGAGGAAAATGACGAACTCACCGGGTTCAGGAAGTGGATCCTTCTTGCCACGGGGAAACCTCCATCGATTGAGCTTCTTCTCTGGCAAGATTCTAGAATTTATGTAGGGAAGCAGGTAATTGGCCTTCACCTTGAATTTCTTCCATGCTCCCTTGATAGCCATGGCTCTATTCCTCAGAGGATTGGGGAAATAGACATGTCAGAGTAGGAAGAAGATGAACATAGGAAGAGCAGGGCGGTGTAGTGAAATATCCTTTGTTTCCCTTCTCACCTTATATCGAGTCACTAGTACATTTACCATTTTTTCCCTCGTGGGCAGCATGACTGTTCATGCGCGTATGAACATGCTGAAATTCTCGGCCATGATTGCATTGTATCCGTGTTGCATGAAGATAGTGCGCTCCGTGATCTCCTTGCCAGAATCAAGGACCATTTAATGCTTCTGCTCCATCCCTAGGTGACCCCTTGAGTTGTCCTAGTATGCGACCTGGTGGATGGTGCAACACGCAAAACGACAAGCACATGAGGACAAAGTATCCAAGATAGTAAAGTTGGCGACTCCATGATCATAGAATTCAATGTTCACACACATCCTGCCAGTAGGAACTCGCTAGCTTGGTTGATACATCTGTAAGACTAGGCGCGTGGGGAAAATGCTAACCATGTTGATTTTATTCTCTCTTTGTATTTCAGGAGTTTGTCAATGGCTCATCAGCACACCTCGATGACTCCACACGAGCGATAGCTCGGCCTAGAGACCTAGCAACTCAAAGTCCAAGGCAGATCCCTAATGGACTCGGGGACTAATGACAAGGGAATACCCAATAGGGTAGGCCTAGCCTATGAGTCGTTGTCGAGACTGCTAGAATATGGTAGCCCACCAACAGGAAGAATCTATTCGGAAGGCCTAGAAGTGCACACTTGGAGTTCATGTAGTGGACCGACTTAGCCCTTTAGGCAAATCAGATCCAAAACCTCCATGGATCTTACCTTGTAAACCTCAGTTGAGGTCCCTTATAAACCTTTGCCCGGAACCCTAGTAGGATACACGCCATAGCGCGATATCTCTCTCTACTCCCATCTACTTGTCACCTTTGGTGACTCCTTGTACTCTCATACATCAGTACAATCACAACAGGACTAGGTATTTACCTCCCAAGTGAGGGGCCAAACCTGGGTAAAACCCCGTGTGCACATATCATTCCAGGAATGCATAAGTCTCTAACTCTCCCTCCTACAAAATCTACCCCTAGTAGCATCTTTCGGATATATGCACCAACAACTAGACATAATCTTGCTTTCCTTTTCGGAGAACTCGAAATCCTGACATGTGAGTCAAGGCGAAAGTTTGTGCCTCGAGAATAGGACGAACAGGGGAAGAGCATTTAGTTCGATGTAGAACGCATTTCTCTACATGCGTCCAGGTTCCTGGGCTGCATCGTAGGCAAGGGATTAGGTCCGGATTTTTGGGCTCCTTGAGGATCACTCGACAGTTTCCATTGGTGTGCTTGTACTTGGTGTCATGCCTCTTGCATGGCTTCAAGGAAGGAGGATGCCCCTAATATGGTTTGGCCCAACATTCCTTGGCACGGTGTTTGGTGTTGGGCCCATGCAACAAACATGGTAGGTTGATGAATTTGTTGTAGTATTCTTCCGACTTGGTGCAACATATCTTTGAACACTTTATGTCGCATCAGAGAGACCCATGATAGTGAGCCAGCCATAGAATTCAGCCCCTTTGGAGGGGGCGATGTGGTTGGCGATGAGATCGGGTGACGCATGGAAAGTTTACCTAGTTCATTGGTGGCAAAATCGATAGATCCGATGAAGATCGCTTGCCCAGCGGAAAGTGTGGAGCATCCATCATTAACGTTGATGATGGGGTTGTCCATCCAAGCCTGTTGAAGTAGATTTGAATGCGCAACCCCTACCTGACGCGCCAACTATCATGGTATTGTCCCATTAGTTTATTTGTTGTTTGGCCGAAGCACGTGTTTGGCAGGATTGGATGGTACCACACATGAGACACGAGGTTTATACAAGTTAAGGCCCCGGCTAAGGCGCTCGGTAAAGACCCTACTCCTATTTGTGGTGTATGGATTATCTCTGTTATGCTCGATGGTGAACCTTAGGGAGGCTAGAGCTCTTCTATGGTGTGAGAGATGATGCTTCTCTGGTGAGATGGCTAAGTGTGATATGTCCTTGCTCGGAGGCTTCCTAGATACTTTATATACGCGATTTGTCGAGTCGTTTTCTATGTCGGTGTGTGGATCGTAACAAGATATTGCATATCCTATCTAATGCTGGTTTACAAATAACATTCCGTGAGATTCTTGGAGACGACTGCAACCTGATCTTTGTCGCGATCTTCGCTCAGAGGAGGAGCAGAATGAGGTGGTCAAGAGCTCCTTTTGCGCACCCAGAGATGTTATCTTTCGGGTGGTTCGTTCTTCATGTCAAGTGGGCCTACCCGGGGCCCATGACCTCATCAATATAGCCGGGGTCTTCGACCATGTCGATGGGACTTGACATGGGGTGTCACTATGGCCACCCTGGGTTGCGTTGTCGTACGTCAGCTAGGTATCGGAGCAATGTGCATGATGTCACTGGATGAATGGAAAGGCCTCGAGAATGATTTCTCATGGCTGACTGCTTGGAATGGAATAAGGTGAGGTCAGTAATGGCACTAGATTCACTACGATGCCAATTCATTGGAACTCCAAGTGCAAAGTGTTATAGCAAGGATTGTTTTTCACACAAGGGGTTACTCGAGGTTTGTATCGAACTCTCGGAAAATAGTAGAGATGCACCCATACTTCCTCTTCTAGCAACCTACAAAGGAAGAAACCGACTATATTAATTGTATCATTGAATTAGATAGCTTTCTAAGGCTTATGTTACATAAAAGTTTGAAACTTAGCCGTTTCTTCTTACTATTCATTTGGAACATTGCTATTTTTGTTTAAGCTACATAGTTCAAATTTCAACGCGCAAAAAATCACGCACATACATCCATGGGGCTACATGCCAACAATTATTTTGAATTTTTTAACTTCAGTTGCTATTTGTCCGAATTTTACTGTTCTAGTTATATTCATTAGTACTCTCTCTGTTTCAAAATATAAGATGTTTTAGCTTTGTGAAGTAAATGTATATATATCCCTTTTAGTGTGTATGGTCACTCTAAATCTCTCCAATCTACACTAAAAGTGGTCTAGATACATTATCTTCATAAAGCTAAAACATCTTATATTTTGGAATGGAGGGACTACCATAGTTCCATCTATTAATTCCGAGACGGCCAAGCAATATGGAGAATGTTGACGTCCCTCGTGGATCAAAACTTCTGATCCCGGATCCTCTGCTCGAGATATGTCCGTATTTATCGTCTTGTACCATATCCTGCAAAAAATAGAACCGACAACAGAAATAATACAACGCCGGGATGACATCTAAGACCCGATGAGCAACACATTACCACTAGTACCCATCGCCTGTCAATGTCAGCTAACTCCGGTGAGAGACTTTGCCGGCATCAACCGTGCTGGTAGCACCGTGGCCGGCCGTATGTAGCATATCCGGTGGCCTTTAGTAGCATCTCTGGTGACCTTCAGTAGCACCCTCGGTAGGCGACCACCAGCTTGTAGCATGCTGCCGGTTTGTATAAACAGTCGCCGCCGCCGCTTATAGCAGTCGTGTCGCCGCGTGTACACTACTAGGAAAATGATTATAGGTAGATTTTAATTCTGTGGCGCATATGCAAAAAATGCTCCACTAAAATTAATTTTGTGGCGCATGTAGCAAATACGCCACAAAATTCCTGCAATTCTGTGACGCATATGGATATATACGCCACATAAAGTGAGAATTCTGTGGCGCATATATGCTACATGCGCCACAGAATTCCTGTGGGCCCATGTGGGCCTGACCCCAGCACATGGGCAGACCAGAATTCTATGGCGCATATGGATATATGCGCCACAGAATGTCAAAATTCTGTGGTGCATATAGCATATGCGCCACAGAATTCTCACTTTATGTGGCGCATATAGCATATGTGCCACAGAATTCTCACTTTCTGTGGCGCATGTAGCTATATGCTCCATAGAATGTTGACATTCTGTGGAGCATTTTCCATATGCGCCACCGAATATGCGAAACAGATCTACAAAAGGTGGCAGCCCCCTTTCCCTTGTTCCCACCACCTCCAACTAGCTAGCTCGTCCCCCTCCTCCCTCCCACTCCATTTTGCTAATACTCACCTCCATTGTTGATAGTTAGACCTACTTTGGTTCATGTACTTGTGAGGGGAAGCTACTCCTACTCCACACATCCCAACACCCCCTCTTGCTACACTATATATATGCATATGGGGTTTGTAGATTTGTGAGGCATGTGTGCATGGGTACTTGTGTGATGCATGTTTTGTGTGGCTCGCGGGCCTCAGCGCGGTGTGTATGGATGGCGAGAGATGATGTTCCTTCGCTTTGTGTTGTGCTTGAATACATGTTGCTTGTGGAGTGAGGTTATGTTGTGCTTGAATGCATGTTGCCGGCGCCGGGTGCATGGAGGTTTGCCGAAATGTTGATTCACGTCCATTTTGGCAAACTTCTACACTAGCCATACGTCCTATTTTTAGGATAGGTCATGCCGAAATTTCTCGGGCGATCATGCACATGCATGTATGTGTGCGCGTCGTGTGTGTGCATGGTTCTAACATACTCTCTTTAATTTGGTCTATGTTCGCCTGCAGGCGACCATGGTCATCCATATGAGCGAACGCTGGGTGGTTAGATACAAGGCTGACGCGGTAGCCGACATGGTTCGGAACAACATGACCAAGATAAGATGTCCGTGCCGAACGTGCAAACACCTGAAGTGGATCAACCCTGATTCCGGACAACTGGAGTCTCACCTGTTGACGCGCGGTTTCATGCCTGGCTTCTTAGTGACCGAGGAGCCATCGGTACATGGCGGTGCCCATGATGAAGAAGAGGTCGGGGGCGGGGGAGAAGACGAAGGGTCTCCTGGACATGGTCATCATGGCGAAGGAGATGCCGACGAAAATGATCATCATGAAGAAGGAGATGCCGGCAGACACGATCATCATGAAGGAGACGATGCCGGAGCAGATGGTGGTGGTGGCGGTGGAGAAGACGGGAGCACGGACACGCCGCTAACTTCGGCCTTGCGGGACCCTCATCTTCAAGAAATACTCCTCAAGCAGACGGCCAACACGAGAGCTGCAGCTAGAGAGAAAGCCAAGCTGACACAGATGGAGGTAGACAGGAGGACTCCATTGTATCCTGGGTTCCGGCCCGAGGATACACGCTTGAGTGTAACGCTGAAGGCTCTGGAGATGAAGGCGGAGCACAAATGGACCGACACTAGCTTTAACGCTCACACGAAATTCTGGCACGCTCGTCTTCCCAAGGACAACACATTGCCAACAAGTATCGAGGAGGCGAGGAAAGTAGTTTGCCCACTAGACCTACCGTACGTGAAGTACCACGCATGCATGAACGACTGCGCACTTTACTGGAACAAGTACAATGATAAAACCACATGCCGGTGTGCGGCCAGGGATGGTACAAGAGAGGGAACAAGAAAGTTCCTCGAAAAGTGGTGTGGTACTTTCCTATCACTTCCCGTCTACAGCGGTATTTCGTAGACCCTAAGGAAGCGGAGCTTATGCAATGGCACACGAAGAGGGAGAAGCCGGAAGATGATCCGGAGAAGGACAAGATCCTGACACACCGCACGGACGCTAGCCAGTGGAATGCGCTAGACATCGAATTCCAAGATGAGTTCGGGCTTGATCCAAGGAACGTTAGGCTGGGCATGAGCACCGATGGACTCAATCCCTTTGGCAACCAGAGTAGCACGCATAGCACCTGGCCCGTGTTTGTATGGCCGTACAACCTCCCACCCTGGTTGTGCACGAAGCAGCGGTACGTACACATGAGTATCCTTATCCAGGGGCCAAAACAATCGGGTGTCGACATGCATCTGTATCTCGGGCTCCTGAAAGAGGAGTTAGCTACGCTGTGGGAGATGCCGGCACGTACGTGGGATGCCTACACTGGAGATTATTTCGACCTGAGAGCTGCGTTGCTCACGACGGTGCATGACTATCCTTGTTACGGATATGTAGCATGTCAGGTGAACCACGGATTCTGTGCATGTGTCAGGTGCATGGATAAGACCCTGCATCTGCAGCTGCCGAGGGATCATGGGTCTTCGAAAACCGTGTTCCAAAGGACTCGAATGTGGCTCCGCAAGGATCACCCGTGGAGAAAACACGGAGACCTGTTCAATGGAAAAGATGAGCTCGAAAATGCCCCACGTCGACCGTTAAGCGGCGAAGAAATCAAGGAGCTTATGGACAATTAGGAAGAGTGCCCTGCGCCAGGAAAGAAGCGGCCGAGGGAACAGCCATCACCGCTGCATGGAGTATGGAAGGCGAGGTCTGTTTTCTGGGACCTTCCTTACTGGAAGGTCCTCCACACGCCCCATAGCCTCGATATGATGCACATCACGAAGAACGTTACCGAGAGCCTGCTTGGCACTCTGATGAACATGCCGGATAGGACCAAGGATGGGCCGAAAGCAAGAAGCGACCTAAAATTGCTTGGCATTAAGAAGGAACTTCAGTACCCTGATAGTGACGATGCCGACGATGACGATGAATAGACGGAATGGACCCAGGGTCACCGCAAAAGGGCTAAGAAGAATGAGGTGGTGCTTAAAGCTGCATCCTTCACTCTAAGAGAGGAGGAGCTCGAGAGGTTTTTCCATTGCCTCCTAGGAGTCAAGGTTCCGCATGGCTACTCTGGGAAGATAAGCAGATATCTGGACGTAGCGAAGAGGAGGTTCAGTGGGATGAAGTCTCATGACTGTCACGTGCTGATGACGCAGATACTCCCCGTTGCGATCCGAGGGATAATGGACGAGCATGTCTGTGAGACGCTATTTGGCCTCTACAACTTCTTCGATGTCATATCTAGGAAGTCTATCGGCGTGAAGCAGCTCGGCAAGCTACATGAAGAGATCGTCGGGATACTATGCGAGCTTGAGATTTACTTCCCTCCCACGTTCTTCGACATCATGGTGCATCTGCTTGTCCATGTCGTGGATGACATCATCCATCTCGGGCCAGCGTTCCTGCACAACATGATGCCATTCGAAAGGCTAAACAGTGTCATCAAAGGATTCGTTCGCAACAGGTCCCGTCCAGATGGAAGCATAGCCAAGGGCTTTCTGACCTACGAGTGCATCTCCTTCTGCCAGAACTACCTAAGCACCGAGAACCAGGATGTCGGTCTGCCCACCAGGAAGCACCTCGAGAGGCTCGCTGGATTTGGTCACTGCAAGGGCTACCGCGCACTCCACGTCGGCATCGAACTCGAACACGCCGACTTTGATAGGGCAAACCGAGTCGCGCTACAACACATACAGTTGGTCGGCCCCTGGGTGGATGAGCACAAAACCTTAATCGAGCAAAAGCTCGCCAACATGGGTAAGCCGAGGAAGAAGGGAGACGTAACCAGAGAGCACAATGCCAGCTTCACGGGGTGGTTCAAGAAAAGGCTACTGGAAAGTCCCATGCCGACGCCTTATACTGAAGATCAGAAACTCATATTCTCACTCTCACAGGGGCCTAGGTGCAATGTTAGGACCTATCAGACGTACGACATCAACGGCTACAGATTCTACACCGAGGAGAAGGACAAGAATAGCGAATACCAAAACTCAGGAGTAACTATGCTATCATACGCTGATGACGAGACTGATGTCAAGGAAAGATTCTACGGAAGGATCGAGGAGATATCGGAACTCGACTACTGCGGAGTGATGGTGCCGATGTTTCGTGTCAGATGGGCCCAGAGCGTCGAAAAAGATGGCTGGTTTTTCACCACCATGGTTATACCCGATGCCAAATCGAAGAACGCCTCCACGAAAAATGAACCATGGGTGCTTGCTAGCCAAGTTGACCAATGCTTTTTCATTACCGACCCGACAAAGCCAAGCCGTGTTGTCATGAGGAGGGGCAAGAGGAGCATCATCGGAATGAAAGGACCCGCCAACAAGCAAGACATCGACAAGAATAGCGATCCCAAGATCGAAGAGGAATTCGACAAGTACTTCGACAAGCCAACTACTTATGCTAAAGTAAGAAGGAAGACCACCCTACCGGCTAAAGGTTGTCCGTACACGATAAGAAATCTCAAGGTGGCCGGCCTAAAGTATTCTACCGCGAAGAAGAAGGGCAAGAAAGTTGTTGTGAAGACACACTAGCTACCTCGGAGCCGACTTAGCGGTTTTTGACGCCTTTTTTTACTAATTAATGCACATGTGTGCTCGCGCGCCTGCATATATGTATTACTTTGATAAACTAATGTATGCGGATAATATTGAGGCAAATATATTAAGGCAAATATATTAATTCTTGTTTTTAATAGGCAAATATATTAGTTCTTGCTTTTAATATATTATTACCATCCATAAAATTTTTTTAATAGGAAAATATATTAGTTCTTGCTTTTAATATATTATTACCATCCATAAAATATTTTTAATAGGAAAATATATTAGTTCTTGCTTTTAATATATTATTACTATCCTTAAAATATTTTTTAAAAAGTCAAAAAAAAAATGTGGCTGTGCCAGGAATCGAACCTGGCCGCCCAAGTTTAGAACAGAGAGGAGCAACCAATGTGGTAAGCTTCGTTTTCTGTCAAACAACAGCGCAACACGTGTTTTGTACTATCCCCAAAAATTCTGTGGCGCATATCTGAACAGATGCGCCATAGAATTCTGTGACTTAGAACTAATATCGCCGCGCCGCCCAGAACCCTAGAACGCCTCAGATTTCCCCATATCGCCTCGCTGCACCGCACCGCCGTTTCGCCGCACCGCGCTTGCCCCGCCGTGCCGCCACGCCGCACCCGCCTTGCCTCACCGTGGCCTCGATGTGGCCTCGCAGAGCACCAGGAGGAGGAGGCCCGCTCCAGCGTCCAGGACCACCGCCACCACCACCCAGCAGAGCACCAGGAGGAGGAGGCCCGCTCCGGCGTCCAGGACCACCGCCACAACCACCCCGCAGAACACCAGGAGGAGGAGGCCCGCTCCGGCGTCCAGGACCACCGCCACCACCAGCCCACAGGTGACCCCCTCCATTCCTAATTCCCTGCCCCCTTCCTTCATCTGTTTATCCGTTTGATTCTGAATCTATTAATTAACATCTATTTATCTGTGAAAATATACTGAATAAAATAACACTGTTAATTAACTGAAATAACACTATTTTGTTGATGCTCTGTGACAAGTAGGAAATAATAGTACTTGGTTTCTATTGCAAGTGACAAGGGGAAACAATCGTGAACAAGGGCAAATTTGATAGGCAAAGATGGAATACTTTGCACCTTTTAAAGTTATGTCTCTAGGTTACTTACAATCTATGCAAGCATTAATATTTAACTAGAACTAAAAATCTGGATTATTTAAGAGAAGGGGAAATACTAACAGAATAAACACCTGCTGATGATATAAAATAGATGTCTCAAGAAACTTTTCATATGCATGGCCTGCCTCTTAGTGTAAGGCTTCAAGGTGGTTTTAAATTTCTCGACATGTGCTTTACTGGCCTTAGCAACTTGATTAATATAAGGTTTGGACAACTTCTTGGCTTCCTCAAAATATATACCCGAATGACATAGATAAATAATTTAGTAGTAGTGTTCAGTACCAATAACAGAAAACTATAACCCAAGTGTAGAAGGCATGTTGTCCCTCAAATTGCTTTACAAGCATGATCTAGTCTACCTAGAAATAGAGACCATTTGCACATAAGGTTCGGTGCTTGTTTTCTATGCCTTTTCTGTGCTGCTGGACCACTTTAATTTCCCACTTGTGCCACTCAGAGGGAATAACACTGTTAATTAACCGCTACTGTCTTTGCACTATTTTGGTCTAGTTTTAAATCTGGAATGAAATCTAGAAATGCCGGAGCACTATTTGTGCCTTTTCTGTGCTGCTGGCCCACTTTACTTTTAGTGATGTTCGTATGGTGTTGGAGCACCATATGTGGCTGTGGAGCATAATTTGTGTTTGTTTGTATGTGAAATGTTTGCAGGGAAATCACCCGAGCTGCCCATTTCTCCTGAAATGTTGATTTCGATCCATTTCGGTCGAGAAATGGGGCTCATATGTCAAAAAATTACTAAGTGTCGACCGAATTTTCGGTCGACACTTAGTAATTTTTTGACATATGAGCCCCATTTCTCGACCGAACTGGAAGTGAATTGACACTTCGGGAGAAATGGACAACTCATTTTAAATATTGTCAACAATAATTAATACTAACTTCCTTATTTTAATTTGTTTAGAAGTGTGCAAACATGTTGGCCGCCGATGGGGCCGGCACTTCTAAGGCCGCAATGAGCGTCGAAGACCAAGCCAGGGCGGCGAACCTCACTTTCTGGGAGGCGGCGGCGCATCACGAGGCGGAGGAGTCTCAGCATGAGGACGTGGTAGCTACTGCGGGCCACGATGGGGATGATGAGAAAGAGGGGGACGAGGACTACCGGATAGATGAAGCCGAGGAGGAGGATGCGACTACCTCCGATGGCGGAGGCCGCACGACCGATGGCGGAGGCCGCACGACCGATGGCGAGGACCGCACGGATGGCAGTAGTAGCAACCCGTCTGTTAAGAAGAATAAGAAGTCGAGGAAGGATCGGAAGCTGCAAAAGCTTGCTGACACCACCGATGAGATCACTCTGGTCTCGGAAAGTGGCCTTCCGTTGGAGCCTCCGGATGTTGTCGCCAGGTACGTCATGCAACTTGGGTGCATCATCTGGGAAAGCATGTCGATCAACACGAAGCACCTGAGAAGTGAAGCAAATGAGCGGTTGGTGGCAAACTGCCTTAAGAAGCTTCACCGACGGTACAAGTTCCCAGCACCGTACACCGACAAACTGGAAAAATCCAATAAGGTGAACAGGTTAGCCATCACGAAGATGGCCAATGCCTTGAGCAGCTGGAGAACCCGGGTGAAGAACAAGATCACGAAAAAGGAAAGCTGGAAAAGATCAAGAAGGGTGAGCCCATGATCGACAAAGATGAGTTCAAGATATTCAAGGCGGAGATGGAGACTGACGAAGCGAAGGCATGGACGGAGTGGGGTCGGCAAATGCGGGAATAGAACATAGGTAACCACCGATGTGGAAGCGGCGGTTATAGGGGAAAGAAGGCCATATGGGCAAGGGAGGACGCCGAGGTTGAGCGTCTCGGGAAAGAAAACCCGTTTTTAAAAATCACGGACGAGCAGACCCAGAACTTTGTCCGGGCCCGCTACTATCTGGACAAGGATTCCAAGGAATTCGTCACCGATGATGACGATGTGAGGAAGTTTGAGAGTAAGCCGGTAAGGAATTTACCCGCGGTCCATTTGCTTTCATTTTGAATAATGAAGGCAAGTTCCTAAATGGGTTCACCTTTCCTTATCTGCAGAACGCTGAAATCAAGGCTACACGCGAGGCGCCAGACTCGTCGTCCCAGGGCTTGACGGAGCCGTGGGACACGATTTTCAACAGGGCGACCAACGCCTTCAAGGGGAGGCCACAGTCCGAGCCGCCCACGTCATTTGGCCGTATCTCTGGCTTTGGTACAAGCACAAAGTTCCGCGAGTACTATAGTGAGGAAGCCAAGAAGAGAAAGGCGAGGCAGACCTAGTCGGCGGCTCAGGATCAAGCCGAGAAGGAAGAGCTGAAGCGGTAGATCGCACATCTAGAGGCCAATAAGGTGGACCAGGACGAGGTGAACGCGATAGTGCAGCAGAAGATCCTCGAGATGCTACCCACCCGGCTGATGGAGGGGATAGCAAAATGGAATGCGGATGGTCAGGTGGGGCCGATACAAGTTCCCAGCGCCGGCGGAAGCACCTCGAGGCACCAAGTGTCGCCAGACATGGTTACCCCGCCGCCCTCCATCCCCGCGGCGCAGCCGATGGAGTTGGATGCGCCGGAGCTGCCCCCTCCTGCCGAGACTACCAAGGCGCAGCAGCCGGCGGCGGCGGTGCTTCCTAATGCACCCGAGACGAAGAAGAAGAAGGATCAGCCACCGGCCGCCTGTGTCTCGACATTAGCCGAGCTCGGCGCCCTCACCAAGGTAAAATAAGTAGTTAGTCAGCGTGCTCTACTTAATGCCTTTGATTGGCTGCCATCTCATGATGCATATCTGTATGCCTCAGGGCACTCCGTGCGTGCTCCTGCACAAGGTGACCGGCTGCGAGTTGAAGGATGTTGCCACGGGCAAGCTAATACAACCCGCGAACCGCACGATGCACTGAAAGCCCATGGACGATGCCGTGATGCGCGTCGAGTTGGGTCGGGTGTTGGGGGTTGCGAAGACATGGACCCTCCCATGCAACCTCCAGGAGCCGATGAGCACCTGACCCTGGAAGGTTGCCATGGCTATCCCATGATTTGGCCAAAGACCTAGATTCGTATTGGGTCTCGCTCCACTGGTGCCACCTCGTTCGTCCGGCCGCCAAGGACGAAGCCTCCTGCTGCACCGGTCGTCATCGCCGCCACCACAAGCCGTCACCAGAGACTCTTGGGAGCATCTGCACCGGTGCCACAAGCAGCCAAGGGCGTGGTTGCTCCTCGATCGCCATCGCCCCCGCCTAAAGGGAAGGCCATGGCACCACAACAGCCATCGCCACCACCCCAGGATGACATGGACATGGTGGCCTTTGATGCCAACATCGAGGTGGATGATGATGATGATGCACCGGTCAACGTCAATGCCTTCGTCAACACCGGCGCCAGCAAAGGACCGTTCATGCCTCCTCTCGTTGAAGAACCATCATTCCGCGATCAAGCTAGCCATCCCAAGAAGCACCTGGTCTTCCGTGGGTTTTCTCAGGAGACGCCTCCGGCCGCCGAGACACAACCTCCATCGGCCGGAATCATTTTTAGCCCTGACACACTCTGCAGGACGGCCGGTGACGGGTTAGCATCGCTAGTGGAGGCTGCTGATGCAAAGAGGAAGAGGGTGAGGAAGAGGCCGAATAGGAACAAGGACAAGGCTGCGAGCCAGCCCGCTCCGATCCGTTACCGGGACGATGTTGTACCACCCCGCGAGGATGGCTTGACCAGAGTGCATGAAGCTGGTCAGCCCATACTGCCTCCAGGACTGCGCTGCCTGGCTTCGGGAGCTATGATGAGTTTGCATGAAGGTGTCCTGACACTAGAGGGCCTCCTTCTCAAGGACAAGGACCCGAGTTACCCGGTGTTCACCGCCAAGGTGCCGGAGGATGTGGGCTTCATCACCGATGCCCCCGCGGATGTGTTCTTCATAGCCTACGAGGACATCTTCAAGCTGTTCCACTCGAGACGGCTAGACTATAACTTGGTCCGCCTATTCGCGCTCAATCTGGCGATGAAGGTCAAGAGAGAGGACACCCCGGTCGTCGCGATAGCGGATCCCTACTACATGCGGGATACCCAGCTGGAAGAAGGAACAAGGACCCGGGCCTGGGCAAAGTCCTACCTTCAGAAGCTATTGATGGACAACAAGAGGAAGGACAACATCCTTGTGACTTTCTTTCCCGAGTAAGTGTACACATCCTCCTACCGCCGTCATAACACATAAGTATTTCTTTCAATTGCTCTTTTCCAACATCCCGTTCCACATTGTGTGTTGCGCAGAGATAAGTACTGCACGCTCATCGTCCTCTCCACGAGGTATTCGCTTGCCACCTACTTCGACTCGGGGAGTGCGAGGAGGAAGAACTACGCCAGAGTAAGGAGCGTTCTGGATGATGCTATCGAGGGCTATGCCAATTAGGGAGGCCCCTTCAACTATAAGGGGGAGGCTTACAGGGACGATGGCCGACACAAGTTCAATCATGTGTTCGAGTTCCCCTGCGTCAAGCAGCCGTCTGACAGTGTGAAGGAGGCCTTCTACGTTTGCCATCACCTCAAAGGGTTTGTCCGGGATTGCGAGATGCTAACGCTGCCATCTTCTCTCCAAGGATGGGCCCAAAAGTTGCATGGGATCAGTGACCCCGATCTCAGGGAAGACTTCCATGATACGCAGGTGAAGCTGTCACATATCATCATAGAACAGGTCAACACACATGGTGGGCTCTTACACCAGCCCAGGTCGTTCACCAAGAGGGAGATCAAAGCCCGCCTTAAGGCGCAGGGTGACTTCAGGACATGGACAACGAAAGACATGTACAAGCCATTCCCGGCGCCCTGCGAGGAGAAGGCTACTTGGCCGAGAGAGCGTGTGTATCGGTGGACATGTAGTGTGTGTGTCGAAAAACTTAACTTGCCTAGCTTGAAACCATCGTTGTTATTGTGTCGGACATGTTGTCGTGTTTCTTTCATTGTCATCGACGCATTGTTTTAAGTTTATGAATGCCTTGCTCTAATATTTGTCAACATATATATTTGCATGATGTACTAATATGCCTTGTCAATAGAGATGCCGATGTACGTTGTGTACAAGGGTGGGGTTCCAGGTGTCTACGAGGAGTGGGTGGACTGCCACCAACAAGTGGACAAGTTCAGCGGCAACAGCTACAAGGGATACGTGACTAGAGAGGAGGCGGTGGCCAAGTGAAGGAGACACATGTGGAAGAAGAACCGGACGAAGATCTTGGTGCCGCTCCTCCTCACCAGCATCGCGGTTACGGTGTACTACATTCTGTCCTAAGGTATAAGCGGTGACAACATTGCGTAGTTGTAAGTTATGTGAGTGAGATGAACACTTGTGAAATATACTTGTACACTTATTCGGTTCTAAGTGATGTGATTGATGAACACTTGTGAACATTCGTGCTTGTTGATGTATTATATGTGAACTGGAACATTTGTACTGCTGTGTGCAGCTTTTCTGTGAATTTCTGTTAATTTTTGTGTATTTCCTGTAATATACCTGTTATATACTGTATTTGTACCAGATTCTGAAAATTTCAAAATTCTGAAAAAAGGATTCTGTGGCGCATATAGCTATATGCGCCACAGAATGTACCATAGAATTCTGTGGCACATATAGCTATATGCGCCATAGAATCTGGGACATAATTCCATGGTGCATATAGCTATATGCGCCACAGAATTTGGAGAATTCTGTGACGCATATGCATATGCGCCACAGAAATGTAATTTAAGTGGCGACAATTTAGTGGCGACTGCTAGATGCGCCACAGAAAGTTGTTTTGGTGCGCCACTGATAACGTTTTTCCTAGTAGTGGTAGCAGCAGCCGCCACGGCATGTAGCAGCTCCCACCCCGTGTAGCATAGGATGCCACCTCCTGTAGCAGCCGTTGCCACCTTGTAGCACGCGTGCAGCAGACTGATGGACATGTGAAGAGGCAGCGAGGAATTTCAAGCAGCTTGATGGGCGCGTGGTAGAGGAGAAGTAGGGCAGCGCGCTGAGGACATCTCCACCAGGCCAACCAAAACAGGCGACCCAAAACGTTCGTTTTGGTCCGGATGGTCGGGTCGCGGGAAGATTTGGATCGTGGTCCGGCCTATCCAGCCAACCGCGAATAGCAGCGAGACCCATCTGTCCATGCTTACGTTTTTTTAAATTCAAAAAGAGATAATACACGCTAAAACTCGGAAAATTCATATATATTGATGTGTAATTTACATTCAAAATATTAAAAACTAGATTTAAACTAGCCTAGCACTAAAACTATTGATCCTCGCCATAGGCGCCGCCCTGTCCATCTAGGGATCGAGTTCGATGTACTTCGGCAACGTCCAGAGGTGCGCCAGTGGCAGGCCTCAAGCCGGCATGGGCGCAGTCGCGGATGCTGGATGGTTGATCACCTTCCTAGGCCACACTGGCCACCCATCCGTCCCCTCCTCCAGTGCGGTCGGTGGTTCCCACCCCGGCAGCGGTGGCCGTGGAAGAGGTAGTCCCGTGTTCACTTGCGCCACCAGGCCAGTGAGCAAGATGGCCTCTTGGTAGCCGCCTGATAGGGCATCCTTGTCCCTCGCGCTGGCCACAATGGCCTGCTCGGTGAAGGCGTCCTCATCATAGACCCGCACGAGGAGTTCCTAGTACTCCGGGGACAGGTGCACCGCAGTGGCTACGACAATGTTCTCCTTGACGACGATGCCGACATCATCATCGCCGAGATTAGCGTCGGAGTGGTTGACGGTGTTGTCGTTGTCGGGCTCGAAGGCGGGGAGGTCGTGGACGTCCCACAACTGGAACTCGCCAAGGAAGTTGCTCGTGCACCACGCCCTGTGTTCCCATGCAAGGAACTCTTTCTAGAATTCCTTGCTCTCGTAACCGCAATCCCACTGGATGACCGATGGGAGCTTGCAGATGCAGTGGCGGATCTTCTCCTCCAGCGCTTGGCCCTCCTTGGGCGTGGGTGGCACCGGGACCCACTTCCGGTTGAGGAGCCATCTCATGGGGAGGGAGACATCGTGGTGGGCGATGCCTGCTCTCTCCCTCCGCCAATGCTCATACTGCGCCATGCGGAAGTAGCGGTGGTCACGGTAGGGCTTGTCCTCCACTTGACGCACGACGGGGCAGCGAGCGAAGTCCTGGGGCCACGACAGAGGAACAACCCCCCGAAGGAAGGCCGGTAGGTCACCTCCTGCCTGCGCCGGCTATCGAGCCGGATCAGCCCGCCTCGTGGTCGTTCTTGGCCTTCTTCTTCATCCAGTCCGATGTCTTCATTGTTGCCATTGGCGGTGATGGTGATGGGGGAATACCAATCGGGGTATACCCATGAAGCGGAGTCGCTAGCTGGAGCGAGCCGAATGAAGCCAAGCCAGAGCGGATCTACTCGCCGAATACGGCGACTGGCGTGTACTAGACCCAGACGCCACGCCAACTGAAGGCCCAAGACTGCGACTCCAATACAAAGCCCATTAGTGCGCTTGTAAACCCTAACTGGCTGCATATATAAAGCCACCAAGGGCACCCCTTTGGGGGACATCTCCCACATCTCATTAGATCTAGTCTCTCCCTCCGCCTACGGCGGCTCTCTTGTAAACCAATCTATGAATATATACTGGATTGACAGCAGGACATAGCGATCCTCTACCAAGGGGACGTGAACCTGGGTACATCGTGTGCCAGCCTCACTTCCGGATTCTCCTACGTCGCCTTGCCCTTTCCTCTACGTATGCTACCCTGTAGCATCTGCCGTGGTGGCCAATTCCACGACACTTGGCGCCCACCGTGGGGCAAGCGGTGCTTGGAGATGATAATCCAGGCGGGATCGCACACCACTGATCGCATCTAATTGTTTCTAGCCGATCTCCGTCCAACGCGAGTCAGGCTGATAAAGCTCCGCCATGCCTACGTGCCCGATCAGATGCGTATAGCAGCTAAGTTTTCTTATTCAATCCTGTTATTCTCTCTCATTGATTAGTTTGCTAAGTTGCCTATTTAATTCTATTCTAATCTTTGCATAAACGATCTTGTTTGGCTGTACATATATTATGCGTGTTTGAATCGACCACAGCTCAAGAAAAAAGAGCCACCACGTTCACGTCTCGGGTAGACACCGATCAATGGATCGATTCCCGAGAAAAAGGAGCAGGTCGGGCCAAGAGTAGTCAGATCGATCTATTCCTGAAGCCACCATGTGACCTTGTCCTTTGACTAATCAGTTTTTTCCTATTCAACATGACACGGACTCTCTCTTTGATTATTAAATCTGTTGATCAATCTCTCCTTATTTCTATTCATATTTAATCCTCTACATGCAAGTATGAATATTTGTATGCATGTTTAATCTGGAATATTCATGGTTCCAAGATAGATTGGAGGATAGCGCATTTATTTTCGGAAGATATAGCACTGGAGCGGAACTCCCAAGCAATAGACGATTGAAATCCGACCGATACAATCTCGCTCCACTCAATCTTATTTAAATTATTCGATTCTATTATGTCTACTAATCATCTTGTCTTTGCGACTAGGGGAAAACCGAGTCGCAATAAACAGTTCGCCTAGCGCCACACCAATCGGTCACGGGTTCGCCAAGGGGTGACTCGCCTTCCGCGGAATCGCCTCGCCCGTGAACACCCAAGATCACGGACTCGCCACGGTCGCGGACGCACCATGTTCGGTGACTCGCCCGCCGTGGACTCGTCATCACCGGCACGCCACGTTCGGCGACTTGCTCGTCACGGACTCGCCAGCGCGACCCTGCCGTCGCGCGCTCGCCCGCCGCATATTCGCCGTGCTCGGGAACTCGCCCGCCATGAACTCATCAGTAAAGGCTCGCCAATTCGGCGACTCTCCCGCCTTATATTCGCCATGCTCGGGGACTCCCCACCGTGTCGACTCTGTCCGCATTTAACAGATAAGTTTCTTTATATTCGTACAATTACAAGACATATTCATCTTTTCGTTTAATTACAAAATCATACTTGGGATCGGTTTCGGTTTTGTTTGCTGTTTATTCGCATTCGTCGAAGTAGTGAGGCTGGGTACCAAAAGGCCGACCTTGTCTCCGGGTTCAATAGTCTGGCATCATGTCTCTGTTACCCGGCAAGCATTTGATGCTGGAGGTCTGCCTACTCATGAAAAGACACGCATAAACATTTCATACTTCTAACTGATCTATTTAACAACATGCATTTTATTTCAACATCTACGAATCACGCTCTTTACAAATGTTCAATATATTTCATAAATACATCTTACTGCAGTTGTGCCTTTTCTCCTTCTCAGTAAAATGGTCTGGTGTCTTTCTCGCCACTCGCCATGCTCGGGGACTCAGCGCGTTCCCGACAGCGCCACTCGCCGGTCGCCCGACCTCGCCACTCGCTGCACTTGGGGACTTGGCGCGCTACAGACAGCACCAGTCGCTGGTCGCCCCACCTCGCCACTTGCCGCGCTCGGGGACTCGGCGCGCTCCCGACAGTGCCACTCGTCGGTCCGCCGACCTCGCCACTCGCCGTGCTTGGGGACTTGGCACGCTACAGACAGCACCAGTCGCCGGTCACCCGACATCGCCACTCGCCGGTCCCCTGACCTCGCCACTCGTCGCGCTCGAGGACTTGTCGCGCTACAGACAACGCCACTCGCCACGCTTGGGGACTCGATGCGCTCCAGACATCGCCACTCGCTGGTCGCCCGACCTCGCCACTCGCCACGCTCGGGGACTCGGTGCGTTCTAGACAGCGGCACTCGCCGGTCGCCCAACCTCGCCACTCGCCGCGCTCGGGGACTCGGTGCGCTCCAGACAGCGCCATTCGCCGGTCGCCTGACCTCGCCACTCGCAATGCTCGGGGACTCGGGGTGCTCCAGACAACGCCACTCGACGGTCGCCCGACCTCGCCACTCGCCGCGCTCGGGGACTCGATGCGCTCCAGACGGCACCACTCGCGGGTCGCCCGACCTCGCCACTCGCCGCACTCAGGGACTCGGCGTGCTCCAGACAGTGCCACTCGCGGGTCGCCCGACCTCGCCACTCGCCGCACTCGGGGACTCAGCGCGCTCCAAACAATGCCACTCGCGGGTCGCCCGACCTCGCCACTCGCCACGCTCGGGGACTCGGGTGCGTTCCAGGCAGCAGCACTCGCCGGTCGCCCCACCTCGCCACTCGCCATGCTCGGGGACTCGGTGCGCTCCAGACAGCGCCACTCGCCGGTCGCCCGACCTCGCCACTCGCCATGCTCGGGGACTCGGTGCGCTCCAAACAGCGCCACTCGCCGCGCTCGGGGACTCGGTGCGCTCTAGACAGCGGCACTTGCCGGTCTCCCAACCTCACCACTCGCCACACTCGGGGACTCGGCACGCTCCACGGTCGGGGACTCACCGCAATTGGCAGCTTCACCGACTCCCTGCGCCTTTCGCCAACTGGCTCTCACCGACTGGCTCTCGCCGACTGGTTCTCACCGACTAGCTCACGCCGACCGCCTCCTGCTTAACGGTTCTTTCCTCTGTTCAGGAGCTCGTCGCCGATTCGCCACAATCCATCGCCAAGACTCTCCGCGCCCTGCCTCAAGCCTGCGTCGAATCCACGACGCGCTCGGGGTCTACTGATGGGGGAATACCAATCGGGGTATACCCATGAAGCGGAGTCGCTAGCTGGAGTGAGCCGACTGAAGCCAAGCCAGAGCGGATCGACCCGCCGAATATGGCGACTGGCGCGTACTGGACCCAGATGCCATGCCGACTGAAGGCCCAAGACTGCGACTCCAATACAAAGCCCATTAGTGCGCTTGTAAACCCTAACTGGCTGCATATATAAAGCCACCAAGGGCACCCCTTTGGGAGACATCTCCTGCATCTCATTAGATCTAGTCTCTCCCTCCGCCTATCGCGGCTCTCTTGTAAACCAATCTATGAACATATACTGTATTGACAGCAGGACGTAGCGATCCTCCACCGAGGGGATGTGAACCTGGGTACATCGTGTGCCAATCTAGCTCCCGGATGCTCCTACGTCGCCTTACCCTTTCCTCTACGTAAGCTACCCTGTAGCATCTTTCGTGGCCAAATCCACGACAGGTGGCACTTGAGGAATGTATCCGGCGATGGCGAGAGGTGGGGTGTCAACACCCGGATTAATCCCAGATGCCTGTTATGTCATACATCGCAATCCTAGGATTACCATTTTTGCGAGACATAATAGAATGGATATCACAGTACATCATCCATTACAAACCATAATAAGGTCTTACACAAATAAAGAATCTCATGATCTAGTCTTAATACAATCAAGCAGCGGAATAAATAATAAGCGTAGCGGTGGGGTCCATCTTCAGGGGCACACCCAATGCTGACGAAGGCAGATAGTCCTATTTATCATAGCCGTCCTGATGGCCGTCATCTTGGTAGTCTCCTTCATAGTCTGGCCATAGGAATAGCCAGGGACAAAAGCCATGAGTACTCTTTAAGTACTCGCAAACTACCACTAACAAGTAGTATGGTTCTAATGTAAAGTGCTAGCTCTAAGTTTACCATAAAGTTAAGTTTGAAACCTAAGCTGAGTTCAGAAGCAAAGAAAGATAAAATAAAGTTCTAGAATCACTTAAGTTGGGAAGCTAGTGTCATAATCAATACCATGTTGTGGTCAAGTCAAGATTTATCATTCATTTCATAAGTCATTTTGAAAACATCTGACAACAAAACAGTATGGCCACTCCAACTGTCCATAACCGTGGACGTGGCTATTCGAATAGTTTGACACTCTGCAGAGGTGGTGCACTTTCACCACAAGATTCGATACATCTGTCAGGGATAACCCTGAATCATCATAGTTCGTATGCATATAATCAAACATAACCTTTCCTTTACACACCCTAGTATAAGCACCTCTCCTATGAGCATGGCTGACCATCTGTCATCTTGGGCACTACATAGGTGGACAACATTGAGAGGTAGCCTCAGCTCAAACCTCTCCCGCGAGGGAACTAATACTAATGCATATAAACTTCCGGCTAAGCCTTACTCAATTCAGGTATTGTGGTTGTACGGTAAATTTGGAATGGTGTCGCATCCGAATCCAACCATCGGTTTTGTAAAAAGGGTTAAGGCTCATGCCTCAACATTTTCATCCTCATAAACCATTTGTGTTTCTCAACACATGTCAAAACATCTCAATAGAATGACTCATCATTCTAAGGTTTTCACAATTAATTTTCACCAAGTGTTCCCATCTAAAGTGACTTAAGTTTTTATCTAACTCTAAACTACTAAGTTAAGAGTGTTCACTAAGGTGGAAAGATGGGATCAATCTCATGGCATAGAATAACATCTAAAGTTATCTAGATAGGTCAAGTTTTGTACTCTTTATGCTACCTTCAAAACAAGTAAATGACTTTGGTAAAGTAAAGAAAGTAAAGCTTGGAAATAAGACTTGGGGTAAGTAATAGTCAAAGTGGTATAACCAAAGCATGCCTAGTGCATCTTGCTCAGATTATCTAGATTAATTCTAGCTTGCTAAGCATTATACTAGCAAGGGTTAGCTTGCCTTGGTTGGTGCAGTGGTTGAAGTTTTCTTCCTTCTCTTGATAGCACTCCCCATCCTCGAAAGTTTGGTCGGTACTATCGTCTATAAATACATACGATATACACAATCACCAAAAAAAATACTTAACTAGTCTACTTAGCACTCTAAGGCACACATTTGATGATCTATTATCATCACAAGAATCACAAGATTTTATTTACTAGTTTCATTCTTTTTATTTAAGAAAAGTAATTTCTACTAATTGAAAATAACTAAGATTTAATATTCACCACTTAAAATTTGGGATCGATGGACACATGTCATCACCACATATTCTAACATACGGGAATGTGATTTAAAGGTTGGATCACATTTAAATAGGTTTAAGTTTAATAAGTAATGATTTAAAGTGACTAGAAATGCCTATATAGCATTATTTTGGTACTAGACCAAAGTCACTGCATGCAAACCTTAATATTTTTACATATTTAGATAGGTATGGTTAAATGTGATTTTTGAGAGTTGGAATCAACTCAAAAGCTATCATGGTTGATTTTAGAAAAATGTTTGAATGTGCAAATGCTTCTGTCTTGTTGTTTTTACTAGGAGAGATCTCTAACTCTAAATGAATTAAATCCAACGGGCTTGGATAGATCTTTTCTGAAGCTTTCCAACACAATTGGAATCACTCCATTTGGATTGGTAAATCTCTCTGAAATGAATTTCAAACTAGGGGACAGAACTAAGTTCAAAATTAATTAGAAAAACCTAAATTTGAATTCACGGGCTAGCGCGGGAAAGGAAATGGGCCGGCCCAGTGGTGCTCCGCGGTGCAGAGGTCGTCTGACAGGTTGGTCCCGCTTGTCAACGAAAGTTAAAACCTGAAACGGTATGGGATGATCTGGGTGCTACGATTAGAATAGAGATCAACGGTCCATAGTCATCGTCGACGATGGACTCGTCGTCGGCGAGACCGAACCCTAAATGGCCAGCGCGGGTGCAATGGGGGCATACCAGGGCTCCAGCTAGTGCGGTGAGGCGGGCAAACGAACTCGTGGATGACGGCGAGCTCAGGCGAGGCCGCGGCAGCTCCTGGGGTGGACTAAATCGACGGCGCCTTCTCCTCCTCTGCAGCGGGCTCCTCTGGCGCAATTCCAGCGAACTGGGGCTCGAGCGGCTCCGGCGAGAGGTGGGAAAGGATCAGTGAGGGGTGGGGAGTGAGATGGTGTGAGTAGTTTGTGCTGGAGAGGGCTCCTTTTATAAGGCGACGAGGGGACCGAGCGGCACAACGGCAAGCTCGTCGGTGACGCGATACAGGATGCTATCGGCATGGGCGGCGTAGGTGGATGGTGGCTTTCCTCCTAGCGGTAATCTACAGCTTGAATGCGTGGCTAGGGGCGGTGGCGTTTGGTCGGGAGCGTCCCGCGCTCTGGGAGACAGAGGCGGTGCTCAACGCGGCGCACGGCGACTGTGGGTCGCGCGGCGGCTCATGGGCATGTCTGGCGGGGTGCTGGGGTCGAGTCGGAGCAGCGTGCTGGATTTTATGTCAAGTGGCGGTCTGCTGCGTGCTGGCGATGATCGTGCTCTGGCGCGCGCTGAGCACGACGCAGAGAGAATGGGCAGCGGTGCTGGGGTGTGGTCCAGGGCCTGGCTGGGCTTGGGGAAGGGGCAGGGAGGTGCGGTAGGGTTAGGCAGAGCTAGTGGTGGTGCTGGAACAACACGACATGGTCTGTGGCGCTCTGTCCATGATCGACCGGCGGTGACCACAAAATGGTGGCGCTCCACTTCTGTTGCGGCTTAGGAGTAGGCCGGTGCTGGCTTGGTTGGACCCAGGGGGGACAAGGGAGTGCAGAGGGGGTAAAATGGGGGACAATGGCTTAAGTACAAACAGTACTTAAGGCAGTTTATTTTCTGCATGCCACTTGTTCGACACAATGGCCACATGAACTCAAGTTTTGAATTTTTGGGTGATTTTTGGTGGAGTTGCTAGACACATGCTTAAGCCTCTGTGGTTGCTTGGGTTTTGAAATGGAGCTCATTTGTGTGGTTTTTGAGTAAGTGTGATCTTCTCATATGAACTACATTCAATTTTCAAATGCCTTTTAAAATTAGTGTTTGAAAGTTTTTGGCAGATCTCAAAGTGGGCCTTGGTACATCACTACATGTACTAGCAAGGGGTGCAAATATCCACATTTGTTTCTGTTAGGTTTTGAGTTATAGGAATAGCCAAAGTAGGCATGTTGATTAAAATGGCACAAATGACCATTCCTTTCTTTTATTCATTTTGATTTGTTTTCTTTGGGATTTGTTTGGGAATGATCTAGATGATGTTTATTTCACCTAAGAATCATTTTACAAGCAATGGATCATAATCAAGGCTATTCAAAACAACTCCTATTTAAATGCACACACATATGAATGCTTTAATAATTTGAATTGGAAAAGTTTTTGTTAACCCTAATTTTGATGATTTGGATCTTAATAACCTTGGATTAAAACTTTGGGATGTTACAAACCTTCCCCCCTTAAACAAAATCTCATCCCAAGATTTACAAAGGAAAACTAGGACTAAAGAGATCTAGGATCTCTGTCCTAATGTTATCTTCTCGTTCCCAAGTGGCTTCCTCTTTGGTATGGTTGCTCCATTGAATCTTGAGAAATTTGATACTTCTGGTCCTGGTGGTTCTGTAAGCTTCCTCCAAGATACGGATGGGCCCTTCACGATATGTCAGGTCATTGTTGATCTCAACAGCTCTGTGGTTGATGTTCTTGAAAACTTTAGTCTTCTCTGGCACTTCTAGGCATTTGCGAAGCAACAAGATATGGAACACATTGTGGATGGCTGACATCTCTTCTGGCAGTTCTAGTTGATATTATACTTCTCCTCGGCGGTTCAGAATCTTGAAGGGTCCGATATATCTGGGGGCTAGCTTTCCTTTCAGACTAAAGCGTTGGGTTCCCTTCAATGGCGAGACCTTGAGATATACAAAATCTCCGACATTGAAAGTCAGGTCTCTCCTTCTCTTGTCAGCATAACTCTTCTGTCTGGACTGGGCGGTCTTGAGGTGCTCACAGACTTTGTGAACCTTCTCTTCAGCTTCTTGGAGAATGTCGGGTCCAAAGATCTGACTCTCTCCTACTTGCGACCAATTCAAAGGGGTACGATACTTCCTTCCTTATAGGAACTCAAATGGTGCCATCTGCAAACTGGCTTGATAACTGTTGTTATATGAGAATTCTACGAAAGGCAGGCAGTCTTCCCATTTTGACCCGTACTCCAACACACAAGCTCTCAAGATATCCTCTAGGATTTGGTTAACTCTCTCAGTCTGTCCATCAGTTTGCAGGTGATAAGCGGTGCTGAAATTCCACTTGGTGCCTAATCCTTCCTGGACTTTCTGCCAAAATCTCGAGGTAAACTGGGTTCCTCGATCTGATACTATGGTCTTGGGGGTTCCATGCAGACTAACAATCCTAGCAATATACAGTTCTGCTAGCTTCGAACTCTGGTAGGTAGTCTTGATAGGTATAAAGTGAGCTACCTTGGACAGTCTATCAACTATGACCCAGATTGAGTCATTTCCCCTACTAGAAGTAGGCAAACCGGTGATAAAGTCCATTCCGACGGAATCCCATTTCCATTCCGGAATCTGCAATGGTTGCAACAGTCCTACGGGTCTCTGATGCTCTGCTTTGACTCTTTGACAGATGTCACACTTGGCGATGTAGCTTCCGATTTCTCTTTTCATCTTGTGCCACCAAAATTGCTCTTTCAAGTCCTGATACATCTTCGTTCCTCTGGGGTGGATAGAATAATGAGTATCATGAGCTTACTGCATGATAGCCTGTTTCAGCTCCGAATCTGCTGGCACACAGATATGACCTTTGTACCACAGAACTCCTTCTTCGTCTTCGGTAAATCTAGGTACCTTTCCTGTACCAATACGACGGTTGATTCCGTCGATACTTTCATTTCCCTTCTGGGCTTCCTTGATTTGACTAATCAAAGTGGGTTGAAGTTCAAGGCTAGCTAGGAATCCTTTGCTAACTATATCAGTTCTAAACTGCTCCAACTCCTCATACAAACTTGGTTTTCTTCTCTTTGATCATAGTGTTTAGCCTATAAGGCAATCTGCTAAGAGAATCCGCTACCACATTGGCTTTGCCGGGGTGATAGTGAATTTCAAGGTCATAATCCTTGATTAACTCTATCCATCTCCTTTGCCTCATATTCAGCTCCTTCCGAGTGAAAATATACTTCAAGCTCTTGTGATCTGAGTAAATCTCACGTCGATTACCCATTAGATAATGACGCCATGTCTTCAATGCCAAAACTACAACTGCTAATTCAAGATCATGGGTCGGATAGTTCTGCTCGTGCTGCTTTAGTTGTCGAGATAGATAAGCGATGACTTTTCCTTCTTGCATCAATACACATCCGAGACCAATCTTGGATGCATCACAATACACATCAAACGGCTTCTTGATGTTCGGCATGATCAATATTGGCGCTGAAATCAATCTCTTCTTCAGCTCTTGGAAACTGGCTTCACATTTGTCAGTCCATTCAAGCTTCTTGTCCTTCTTGAGCAATTGGGTAATGGTTCTGGCGATGCTCGAAAATCCTTCTACGAACTTGCGGTAATATCCTGCTAATCCAAGAAATGCATGGACTTGGGTTTGAGTGGTTGGGGCTTCCCATTCTTCGACATCTTTGATCTTGGTGGGATCAACGGATACTCCTCCAGCAGACACGATATGTCCTAGGAATCCTACTTCTTTCAGCCAGAACTCACATTTGCTGAACTTGGCATATAACCTATGGTCTCTTAGGGTTTCTAGGATGATTCTCAGATGTTGCTCATGCTCATCTTCTGACTTGGAGTAGATAAGGATATCATCGATAAACACAACGACAAACTTATCTAAGAAAATCATAAAGATCTTATTCATGAGATTCATGAAATAAGCAGGGGCATTGGTTAATCCAAAAGACATAACCATATACTTGTATAAACCATAGCGAGTAGTAAAGGCGGTCTTCAGAATATTCGTTGCACGAATCTTAAGTTGGTGATAACCAGTCCTAAGATCAATCTTTGAGAATACCTGGGCTCCAGCCAACTGATCAAATAGATCCTATATCTTTGGCAAAGGGTACTTGTTCTTGATGGTGACGTCATCCAGTTTTCTGTAATCTGTGCACAGACGGTTTCCTCCATCTTTCTTGTCGACAAATAACACTGGTGATCTCCATGGCGATGCGCTTGGTTGAATCAAGCATGTTGCTAACATGGCATCCAAGTGCTTCTTCAATTCCACTAACTCTGAGGGGTTCATGCTATAGGTTCTCTGGGCTATGGGTCCGGTTCTGGGGATTATTTCGATAATGAACTCAATATCCCTATTCGGGGGCATACCAGGCAATTCATCTAGGAATACATCGGGGTATTCACAGACTACTCGGACTTGGTCTATGGTGGGTAGGGCTAGACTCTTGTTGCACTTGAATTGACGAGGTAAGGTTTCAGAGATATGCTCTACTGTGATTCCAGAGCTACTGGTCATGGTGATGGCTTTCTTAGCACAGTCTATCAGTCCTTTATGCCTTGACATCTAGTCCATACATAGTACTACTTCCAATCCTTTGGTTCCGAGTATAATTAGGTTGGCATAAAAATCTATCCCATGTATTCTGATAGGCACAACTTTGCAAAATTTTCTAGATTTTGTAGTTGAACCGGGGATTTGAACTATCATGACATGCTTCAAGTTGGTTGGGTGAATCTTACTAGTGCATGCAAATTCTTCGGTGAAAAATGAATGCGATGCTCCTGAATCAAACAATACCCTTGCTAAAACTGAGTTGATAGAAAACATACCCAGCACTACATCTAGCGCTTCTTGGGCTTCCTCGGTGTTCATGTGGAAGAGACGACCCTTGCGGTTGTGAGGGTTCCCTGGGGAAATTCTTCTTCCTGGTTGAACACGACGCTGCTGTTGCACTGTGTGATGTCTACGCACTTCTATTCTTGTAGACAGTTGTGGGGCATCCAAGTGGAGAGGTTTGTAGAATAGCAGCAAGTTTTCCCTTAATTGGATCACCCAAGGTTTATCGAACTCGGGGAGGAAGTGGTCAAAGGTATTCCCTCTCAAGCAACCCTACAATCCAGATACAAGAAGTCTCTTGTGTCCCCAACACACCCAATACACTTGCCAGGTGTATAGGCGCACTAGTTCGGTGAAGAGATAGTGAAATACAAGTGGTATGGATAAATATAAGTGGTAACCGTGATAGAAAATATCTTGATGGCGTGGAAAAGACTAAAGGTAAACTGAAATAAAGATGGAAGAAAGCAAACCTGTAACAAATCTAGTAGCAAACGGTGTATCAATGCTTATAAACAAGGCCTAGGGGATCATACTTTCACTAGTGAACACTCTCATATAAATATATTCTTCTTTATGATACTACTCTTAACTACTCTCCGGTTGGACACTCTAATCGATGGTAGGGCTATAACATCACACCTCAAAGTAAGGATTTCCCACCTAGAAAACCCCACACTGTCACCTTGAGTACTTGATGGTTCCAACAAACACCACAATTTCATAGAAACATCCAACTCCAAATATAACTCATAACAAGTATTTGTAATCTCTAGCCTAAGTGCCACCATGGTGTGCACGCTGTCACTTTCACACACATGGGGAGAGCAGAGATCTATTAAAGCACTTGAGTAGCAAGGTAGATCTATAGATTACAAGCTCAGGATCTCAATAAGATCATGCATAGAGAGAGAGATGAACACATAGCTATCGGTAGAACCCTTAGCCTCGAGAGAGAATTACTCCCTCCTCATCATGGGAATCAGCAATGGTGATGGAGATGGTGGTGGAGATCGATGGAGATGGCTCCGGGGGCACTTCCCCGTCCCGGCAGGGTGCCGGAACAGAGACTTTCTGTCCCCTGAATCTCCCCTTCGGTGGCGGCGGCGCTGTGGAACTCTTCGTGGCTGGAGGCTTGACTATTTAGGGTTTTTGCCTCAGGAGGAATATATAGGCGAAGGAGGCAAGGTCGGTGGCCGGCCAAGGGGGCCCACACCACCTGGTGGCGCGGCTAGGGCATGCCCGTGCCTGGCGGGGGTTTGGCCAGGCCTTGGCCCTCCTCCGTCTCGTATTCTGGCTCCGTGAGTCATCCGGAAAAATAGGAACTTTGGCTTTTGTCCCGTCCAATTCTGAGAATATTCATTTTCTGACTTTCCTGGAACCAAAAACAGCAGAAAACAGGCAACTGGCACTGTGGCATCTTATTAATAGGTTAGTCCAAGAAATCATATGAAAAGTACTCCAAAGTGTGGACATAACACAAGAAAGTAGATAAAACCAAGCATGGAACATCAAAAATTATAGATACATTTGCTATGTATCAACATCCCCAAGCTTAACTCCTTCTCGTCCTCGAGTAGGTAAGTGATAAAAAGAAATAATAATTTTTAAGGTGACATGCACCATCATAAACTTGATCAAAGTATTTGTAAAACATTGATAGCTAGGATCATGGTACTTCAATCATAACATGAAAGATAAAGTTCTAGAAATAAGGCAAAGCAACTATGTTGCAACATGAAAAGGCACAAACAAAAGATTCATGAATAACAATGCTTGCAAGACGTTTGTTTGTTTCACATAAAGAAAACATAGCATAGTAGCATTCAGCTTGTCCCTCATAGAGTAGCAAATATAAATGCATAGGACACCTTCAAAGTTCATAAGAGTGACTAGATACAATTAGTTTAAAACAAGCAATATCAAGTTATGCATCAATCATCGAGTCTTGGGACAATGCACATAGAACTAAGAATGGCCACTATGCTCTCAAAGTAGGTGCATAAAGGTAGAAGGTGGAGACTCAATATAATGGTGGAAGAAAGGCCTTCATTGAAGGAAGTAGGGATTCAAGTCTCATAAAGAGCTTCCAAAAATTATGGTACTTATAGCTTTCAGCTCTCATTGCCCCTATCATAAGCATCCTGAAGGTGATTAAGGTTAAAGTGACACAACTAAGAGGATATGCTTGACAAGTTATAAACCAAAATCTCATGCCCCTTACTTACGAAGACCGAACCTCATGCTACTCAACTTTAGTCACGAGTAAGCTCTTGTCATTGTAAGTACATATGTATCATAAAGAACTGCCAACGGGGTACCCCTTGCACATGATACATGGGTTATCCCATAATCAAAATGACAAGGCAACTAGCCAATGAGCATCTCAGCGATCTTTTTATTTGCTATTTGCATAGGTTTTTATTGAGGATGCTTCATAGAGTGCTCATTATGGTGATGCTGCAAGTTTCCACCATGATTAGACATGGCTTAGGCTAGCGGCCCAGGCGTTTCTCTAACACACATACAAACTCCATGCTCTTACAAGTTCCACTTTTATTTCACACCACCGGGATCCATAAGCAAAAGAACATGATATCAACGGGGTACAAAGTACAAGTGCAATGTTGAAAGCGTTCCCCATGATACATGGTTCTGCTGATTTCAACTTATAAAGCGCAAGCATATACGCAACAAAGAAGGACCCAATGGTTCAAGTTTATTAGATGCAAAAAATTAAAGTGTGCCATCAAGTTTGTGAGAGCTTTAATCACTAGTTTTCTCATAACAAGTTTAATTTGGAAGATAAACAAAAGCATGAATATACTTGGAATAACATATGCTAGTAGGTAGGTATGGTGGACTCTTTGGAATAACTTGGTTTAGGGAGTTGGATGCATGAGTGGAACTCATACTTGGTTGTGGAGGCTAGCAAAAGACTGGGAGCGACAAACTAAGAGAGCAATAATGGCCATAATCATGTAGAGCGTCAAAACATCATTGATCAAAGCATAAAGTGATACTACAAGTTGAAAACTAAAGGATCATAAAGGCTATGGTGACTTTGGATAGTCATAACATGGTGTGAGCATGTGCCAAGTCAACCCAAATATAGCATTAATGGAGAATACCACTATACTATGCTTTAATATGCTAAAACAACGCATGATTCATCCAAGGCACATTAAGCAATCTCAATTGTTTATAACAAGTCAAGCTACAGCAAAGAATACTAAGCATAAATCCAAAACAATATCAAGCATGGCATGACAAAGCATAGGCCACAGTCAAAAACGAGCTCTCTTTAACACTTAAGCATGAACTTTCCTACTCTTTTCCAAACCAAACCAAACTATTTGAAAACCAATGTATGAAAAGAGGGGGTCCAACCAATTTATTCAGAAAACTAAGAAAACCAAGAAAACAAAAACCAAAACAAAAAACAAAAAAGAAGACGCTCCAAGAATAACACAACTGTGCATGAAACAATAAAAATGAAGTGTTTGGAAGAAACCTGGGATTTTTATTGATGAAGAAGGGGATGCCTTGGGCATCCCCAAGCTTTGACGCTTGTACTTCTTGGATATTTCTTGGGGTGATACGCGTGGTATCCCCAAGCTTGAGCTTTAGTCCATCCTTCATCTCATTACTCATTCCTTCCATACACCTAAAATTTTTCCTTCATACAAAACTTCACACAATCTTTATTAGCAACATTAGTGCACTCAAACTGATAAGTATTTTAGGTTCAGTTCTAACACCAACAAAACTTCCATTAAAACACTAGCTACTGTAGTACTTCCCTCAAAAAGCTCAGTTCCCCAAAAGTACTCAAAAATGAACCAACAAGAAGCAAATGCAGAAAATGGCAGAAATCTATCAAAACAGACCAGCAGGTAAATACGAAATTTTTCGAAGACCTTATGTTGCTCAAATCGAAAAGTGTTGAACTAACAAAAGTTAGATAACAACCTAGGACAGATGCACACAGATGTATACCTCAAAACGACATACAGTGATTTTACACGAATTTGTACGGTGAAGCACAGAAATCTGTTTCAGGACAGCAACTTTCCCAATCATTACTTCTCTCTCATTAGAAGTTACTCTTGGCACAAAAAAGCAAATAAAAAGGATAAGGAGTGGTTATTACTGAGGTAATAACTTCCAAGACTCATCTAAAACTTTTGGGTTATCTCCCAATAAGTACTTTTCTTTAACGCCTTTAAGTTAGGCATGATAGTTTGAGAAGATGCTCACATAAGAAATATGAATTGAAGTAAAAGAGAGCATCAAGAAGCAAATTCAAAGCACATTTAAGTCTAACCCACTTCCTATGCATAGGAATCTTGTAAAGAAACAAGTCATGAAAGCAACAAGCATAGTAAAGTAAAACAAGTACAACTTCAAGACTTTCAACATAAAGAGGGGAAACTTAATATTATTGAGATGCATAAAACCATGTTTCCCTCTCTCATAATAACTTGCAGTAGCATTATGAATAAAATTAACAATATAAATATCACATAAAACATTCTTATCATGAGCCACATGCATAAAAGAATTAATACTCCCCACATAAACATAGTCATTCTTATTAATTGTAGTAGGAGCAAATTCAACAAAATACCTATCATTATTATTTTCATCACCATAATCATCAAATATAGGAGGCATATTGTAATCATAATTAATTTTCTCCTCAATAGTAGGTGGACTAAAAATACCATATTCATCATTGTAATCATCATATTTTGGAGGTTTGGTATCATCATAAGCAATAGAATAGCTATCTTCCAAAGCTAGGGAACTAAAAAGATCATTTTCATAAAAACTAGCTTCCCCAAGCTTAGACTTTTCCATAGCATTAGCAATAATGGTGTCCAAAGAATTCATACTAACAACATTGCTATTAGCATGCAAAGAAAGTTCCATAGGTTTTTTAATTTTCTCTTCAAACAATTCATGTCCTAACTCAAGATAAATACTATAAAGCTCTCTAATTTTGTTGTTGTTTTCCATTAAGCCAACTAGTGAAAACAAGAAACAAAAAGACAAAATTGCAGAATCTAAAGAAAATAACTTCGAGCACTCACACCGGAGGATGTGAGTACCTTTTACCTTACCTCCCCGGCAACGGCGCCAGAAAATAGGTGTTTGCCGTGGGAGGTTCTTCTTCTTTAATCCTCTGGTGTGAATACCTTTTACCTTACCTCCTCGGCAATGGCGCCAAAAAATAGCTTGATTTCTACGCACTTCTATTCTTGTAGACAGTTGTTGGGCCTCCAAGTGCAGAGGTTTGTAGAACACCAGCAAGTTTTCCTTTAAGTGGATCACCCAAGGTTTATCGAACTTAGGGAGGAAGTGGTCAAAGGTGTTCCCTCTCAACCAACCCTACAATCAAGATACAAGAAGTCTCTTGTGTCCCCAACACACCCAATACACTTGCCAGGTGTATAGGCGCACTAGTTCGGTGAAGAGATAGTGAAATACAAGTGGTATGGATAAATATAAGTGGTAACCGTGATAGAAAATATCTTGATGGCGTGGAAAAGACTAAAGGTAAACTGAAATAAAGATGGAAGAAAGCAAACCTGTAACAAATCTAGTAGCAAACGGTGTATCAATGCTTATAAACAAGGCCTAGGGGATCATACTTTCACTAGTGAACACTCTCATATAAATATATTCTTCTTTATGATACTACTCTTAACTACTCTCCGGTTGGACACTCTAATCGATGGTAGGGCTATAACATCACACCTCAAAGTAAGGATTTCCCACCTAGAAAACCCCACACTGTCACCTTGAGTACTTGATGGTTCCAACAAACACCACAATTTCATAAAGACATCCAACTCCAAATATAACTCATAACAAGTGTTTGTAATCTCTAGCCTAAGTGCCACCATGGTGTGCACGCTGTCACTTTCACACACATGGGGAGAGCAGAGATCTATTAAAGGACTTGAGTAGCATAGTAGATCTATAGATTACAAGCTCATGATCTCAATAAGATCATGCATAGAGAGAGAGATGAACACATAGCTACCGGTAGAACCCTTAGCCTCGAGAGAGAACTACTCCCTCCTCATCAGGGGAATTGATGGAGATGTATCTGGGGCACTTCCCCATCCCGACAGGGTGCCGGAACAGAGACTTTCTATCCCCCGAATCTCCCCTTTGGTGGAGGCGGCGCTGCGGAACTTTTCGTGGCTGGAGGCTTGACTATTTAGGGTTTCTGCCTCGGGAGGAATATATAGGCGAAGGAGGCAAGGTCGGTGGCCGGCTAGGGGGCCCACACCACCTGGTGGCACGGTTAGGGCTATCCCGCGCCCGGGGGTTGTGGCCAGGCCCTGGCCCTCCTCCGTCTCGTATTTTGGCTCCGTGAGTCTTCCGGAAAAATAGGAACTTTGGCTTTTGTCCCATCCAATTATGAGAATATTCATTTTCTGCCTTTCCTGGAACCAAAAACAGTAGAGAACAGGAAACTGGCACTGTGGCATCTTGTTAATAGGTTAGTCCAAGAAATCATATGAAAAGTACTCCAAAGTGTGGACAAAACACAGGAAAGTAGATAAAACCAAGCATGGAACATCAAAAATTATAGATACATTTGCAATGTATCACTGGGGCATTCACATTGGCAGTGGCGGCAGTCTTCTTGGGACACTCATTAGAATAGTGACCCTTCACTCCACACTCGAAATAGGTGATCTGGGACTTGTCTTTTGCTGCGATAGGCACAACATTACTGCTAGTTCTGGGTGCAGTGTTGTTGTTGTTGCTCTTGGGAGGGGCACGGTTGAAATTGTTGGTGTTACTGGATTTGTGGTTGCTCCCTCTGGACTTCACATTGCCTCCGCTACAGTTGGGGTAGCTGGGGCGAGACATTGGGGGTTGGTTGTTCCTTGGTGCATATCCCGGTGAGGGGTTGGGAGGGTACTTCTGGTGACTGTTGGATCCAGATTGCTGCATCATACGACGTTTGTGGTTGTCGTTTGCTTGGTTAATCTTCCCTTCCATCTGAATGGCAGAGTCGACTAGCTCTTCGAGGTCCTCGAAGCGGATGTTGACGAGGACAGTCTGCATCTCGTCATGCAGTCCGTTCAGGAATCTCTCCTTTTTCTTGGCCTTCGTGTTGATCTCATCAGCGTCAGGAATCTTTCACGGTACTCCACCATAGTCATTCGGCCTTGCTTCAAGTCGCGGAACTGATCCCTCATTCTGGTGACTAGACCTTGCGGCATGTGGTTGCGGCTGAACTTGATTTGGAGGCTTCCCATGTCATCACTTGACCATGGTTCATGTTACGGATACTAGTCCACCAAGCTCTTGCATCTCCTACCAGATAGTGGGTGGTGAAGAGAACTTTCTTGTTATCATCAACTCCTGCTACTTCTAAGTTGTTTTCCATTATCTGTAACCAGTCGTCAGCATCTAGTGGGTTTTTAGCCTAGTTAAAGATTGGGGGATTGGTATTCTGAAAGCTTTTGAGTTTGGATCCATGATGATCCTAATTTCCATGCCCTTCGTTGTTTTGGGCCATCTGAGCTATCTGCTGCAATGTTGCTAAGTTGGCCTGGCGCTCTGCCCTGCTTGCTTCACGGTCTGCAACTAACATCTGCATAATCTGCAGCATTGGGTCTTGCGATGAGCTGCTCCCTCCTGGGTTTCCACGAGTCATCTGAAGATTGAGGTAGATAAAGGGGTAAGAGGGAAAGTTCTAAGGTTCATGGTTTTGGTTTCAAAGTTAAAACTTTGAGTTGGACTCAGGTTTTGCAACTAACTTCATTTCATTCACTCAAACATGCACACGATACAAACACACACCACAAATCAAAGGAAAACGGATGGTTTGAAGAACCATTCTACAAACTACGATATAGTGGGACCGATACATCTCATGCTACGATAGTGCTCTAGTGCATCTACTCATCGTCGATGAAGTCGGAGTCCTCATCGTCAGTGTAGAAGTCCACGACATCCTCCTCCACAAAGTCATCATCATTGCTGAGATAACAATCCATGTCTCCCTTCATGTCCTCACCCTCCTCTTCTTCCTCCTTTGCTGCAAGCTGAGCTTCTTGCTCCTTGACGGTCTTCTCGAGGTCGGCCACCTTCTTGCGAAGACGTGCGATGGTGCGATCCTTCTTCTCGCACTGGAGGAGAAGCGACTGATGGTCCTTGACTAGCAGTGAGAAAGTCTGGGCCTTCTGGTCGGCAATGGCACAGTTGTGGTTGGCAAACTCCCTAGCATTGTCCAACTCCTTTTGGCGATCGTACAGCAGGAAGTCAAGGTTCTCCACTTGACGCTTCAACTCCGGGTGACTTGGCATCTCCATCAACATTCCCATGAAGTCACATCTTGCATAGTGAGAAAAATGGGTTCCTTGGATCTGGTTGACGCTAAGGGCACATAGATGTGCGAGAGCTTCATGCATTGCCCTGACTAATCCATCTAGCCAGTTGTTCTCTCTCATGGAGAACTGGAATCTCCCGGCACTGCAAATCTCCTCCTGGGGGTCCTGGAAGTTGAGCTCCAAGAAACTCCGCATGTGGGCGTCCCAGTAACTCCGACAGTGAATCTAGGTCCCTCTCGAAGATCAGCTGACCTCCGTTTCCCAACTGGTAGAACTTGCTGAACTGAGTCTCCATCTACAAGAATTAAGGATGAGTAAGTTAGTGAAGTGATCAAGTGTGTTAAATTTTAGGTAGTAATGTAAGAATTTGAGGAACATGAATTTTTGAGAAAGAATGAATTCCCAAGGGTACGAGAGGAAATAGTTTTTCATAAATACTCACTTTGTTTTAAAATTAAGTTTTTACTCGGACGTCCATTCTAACTAGTGTCTCCTATGGCCAGGATGGCTCTGATACCAACTTGTCAACACTCGGATTTTTAATCCCAAATGTGTGTTATGTCATACATCGCAATCCCAGGATTACCATTTTTGCGAGACATAACAGATAGGATATCACAGTACATCATCCATTAGAAACCATAATAAGGTCTTACACAAATAAAGGATCTCATGATCCAGTCTTAATACAATCAAGCAGCGGAATAAATAATAAGCGTAGCGGTGGGGTCCATCTTCAGAGGCGCAGGCAATGCTAACGAAGGCAGATGGTCCTAGTTATCATAGCCGTCCTGCTGGCCGTCATCTTGGTAGTCTCCTTCATAGTCTGGCCATAGGAATAGCCAGGAACAAAAGCCATGAGTACTCTTTAAGTACTCGCAAACTACCACTAACAAGTAGTATGGTTCTAGTGTAAAGTGCTAACTCTAAGTTTACCATAAAGTTAAGTTTGAAACCTAAGCTGAGTTCAGAAGCAAAGAAAGATAAAATAAAGTTCTAGATTCACTTAAGTTGGGAAGCTAGTGTCATAGTCACAACCCTATTGTGGTCAAGTCAAGATTCATCATTCATTTCCTAAGTCATTTTGAAAACATCTGACAATGCAACATTATGGCCACTCCAACTGTCCATAACTACGGACGCGGCTATTCGAATAGTTTGACACTCTACAGAGGTGGTACACTTTCACCACAAGATTCGATACATCTGTCAGGGATAACCCTGAATCATCATACTTAGTATGCAGATAATCAAACATAACCTTTCCTTTACACACCCTAGTATAAGCACATCTCCTATGAGCATGGCCTCCCAACCATGACCATCTGTCATCTTGGGCACTACATAGGTGGACAACATTGAGAGGTAGCCTCAGCTCAAACCTCTCCCGCGAGGGAACTAATACTAATGCATATAAACTTCCGGCTAAGCCTTACCCAATTCATGTATTGTGGTTGTATGGTAAATTTGGAATGGTATCGCATCCGAATCCAACCATCAGATTTGTAAAAAGGGTTAAGGCTCATGCCGCAACATTTTCATCCTCATAAACCATTTGTGTTTCTCAACACATGTCAAAACATCTCAATAGAATGACTCATCATTCTAAGGAGGTCACAATTCATTTTCACCAAGTGTTCCCATCTAAAGTGACTCAAGTTTTTATCTAACTCTAAACTACTAAGTTAAGAGTGGTCACTAAGGTGGAAAGTTGGGATCAATCTCATGCCATAGAATGACATCTAAAGTTATCTAGATAGGTCAAGTTTTGTACACTTTATGCTACCTTCAGAACAAGTAAAGGACTTTGGTAAAGTAAAGAAAGTAAAGCTTGGAAATAAGACTTGGGGTAAGTAATAGTCAAAGTGGTATAACCAAAGCATGCCTAGTGCATCTTGCTCAGATTATCTAGATTAATTCTATCTTGCTAAGCATTATACTTGCAAGGGTTAGCTTGCCTTGGTTGGTGCAGTGGTTGAAGTTTTCTTCCTCCTCTTGATAGCACTCCTCATCCTCGAAAGCTTGGTCGGTACTATCGTCTATAAATACATACGGTATACACAATCACCAAAAAAATACTTAACTAGTCTACTTAGCACTCTAAGGCACACATTTGATGATCTATTATCATCACAAGCATCACAAGATTTTATTTACTAGTTTCATTCTTTTTATTTAAGAAAAGTAATTTCTACTCATATTTAAATAGGTTTAAGTTTAATAATTAATGATTTAAAGTGACTAGAAATGCCTATATAGCATTATTTTGGTACTAGTCCAAAGTCACTGCATGCAAACCTTAATATTTTTACATATTTAGATAGGTATGGTTAAATTTGATTTTTGAGAGTTGGAATCAACTCAAAAGCTATCATGGTTGATTTTAGAAAAATGTTTGAATGTGCAAATGCTTCTGTCTTGTTATTTTTACTAGGAGAAATCTCTAACTCTAAATGAATTAAATCCAACGGGCTTGGATAAATCTTTTCAGAAGCTTTCCAACACAATTGGAATCACTCCATTTGGATTGGTAAATCTCTCTGAAATGATTTTCAAACTAGGGGACGGAACTAAGTTCAAACTTAATTAGAAAAACCTAAATTTGAATTCACGGGTAGCGCGGGAAAGGAAATGGGCCGGCCCAGTGTCGCTCCGCGGCGCAGAGGGCGGCTGACAGGTTGGTCCCACTTGTCAGCAAGACTTAAAACCCAAAACGGTATGGCACGATCTGGGCGCTACGATTAGAACAAAGATCAATGGTCCACAATCATCGTCGACGATGGACTCATCGCCGGCGAGACCGAACCCTAAATAGCCAGCGGGGGTGCAATGGGGGCATAGCAGGGCTCCAGCTACTGCGGCAAGGCTGGCAAACGAGCTGGTGGACGACGGCGAGCTCAGGCGAGGTCGCGGCAGCTCCTGGGGTGAATGAAATCGACGACGCCTTCTCGTCCTCTGTAGCGGGCTCCTTCGGCGCAATTCCGGTGAACTGGGGCTCGAGTGGCTCCGGCGAGAGGTGGGAAAGGATCAGTGAGGGGAGGGGAGTGAGATGGTGTGAGTAGTTTGTGCTGGGGAGGGCTCATTTATAGTGCGACGAGGGGACCGAGCGGCACAACGGCGAGCTCGTCGGTGACGACAATACAGGATGCTATCGGCATGGGCGGCGTAGGCAGACGATGGCTTGCTTCCTGGCATTCATATACAGCTTGAATGCGCGGCTAGGGGTGGTGGCATTTGGTCGGGAGCGTCCCGCGCTCTGGGACACAAAGGCGGTGCTCGACGCGGCGCACGGCGACTGTGGGTCGCATGGCGGCGCACGACCATGTCTGGCGGGTTACTGGGGTCAAGGCGGAGCGGCGTGCAGGATTTTATGTCAAGTGGCGGTCTGCTGCGTGCTGGCGACTGTGGGTCGCATGGAGGCGCACAACCATGTCTGGCGGGTTGCTGGGGTCAAGGCGGAGCGGCGTGCAGGATTTTTTGTCAAGTGGCGGTCTGCTGCGTGCTGGCGATGATCGTGCTCTGGCGCGCGCTGAGCACGGCGCAGAGAGAATGGGCGGTGGGGTTGGGGTGTGGTCCAGGGCCTGGCTGGGCTTGGGGAAGGAGCAGGGAGGTGCGGTAGGGTTAGGCGGAGCTAGTGGTGGTGCTGGAACAGCGCGGCGCGGTATGTGGCGCTCTGTCCACGATCGGCCGGCGGTGACCACAAAGTGGCGGCGCTCCACTACTGCTATGGCTTAGGGGTAGGCCGGTGCTGGCTTGGTTGGACTCAGGGGGGACAAGGGAGTGCAGAGGGGGTCAAATGGGGGACAATGGCTTAAGTACAAACAGTAATAGTTAGGCAGTTTATTTTCTGCATGCCACCTGTTCGACACAATGGCCGTATGAACTCAAGTTTTGAATTTTTGGGTGATTTTTGGTGGAGTTGCTAGACACATGCTTAAGCCTCTGTGGTTGCTTGGGTTTTGAAAATGGAGCTCATTTGAGTGGTTTTTGAGTAAGTGTGATCTTCTCATATGAACTACATT
This sequence comes from Avena eriantha, assembly GCA_910589775.1. Taxonomy (NCBI): domain Eukaryota; kingdom Viridiplantae; phylum Streptophyta; class Magnoliopsida; order Poales; family Poaceae; genus Avena; species Avena eriantha. Next base: position 83,937,407 of record OU342746.1, on the reverse strand, counting down.
CAATTTTCAAATGCCATTTAAAATTAGTGTTTGAAAGTTTTTGGCAGATCACAAAGTGGGGCTTGGTACATCACTACATGTACTAGCAAGGGGTGCAAAGATCCACATTTGTTTCTGTTAGGTTTTGAGTTCTAGGAATAGCCAAAATAGGCATGTTGATTAAAATGGCACAAATGACCATTCCTTTCTTTTATTCATTTTGATTGTTTTTCTTTGGGATTTGTTTGGGAATGATCTAGATGATGTTTATTTCACCTAAGAATCATTTGACAAGCAATGGATCACTTAATCAAGGCAATTCAAAACAACTCCTATTTAATTGCACACACATATGAATGCTTTAATAATTTGAATTGGAAATGTTTTTGTTAACCCAAATTTTGTTAACCCAAATCTTAATAACCTTGGATTAAAGTTTTGGGATGTTACATGGGGTGTGAGACACCGATGGGCGCAAGGGCCGGTTGAGTAGCCCCTATGTGTGCGTGTAGGTTCTCGCGGCTTTGCCATCAATGCCGACGCGGGAACTTAGGCGGTGTCTCGTTAGTCACATGTTGACGTCCCATCGGCATTGATGGCGAAGGATGCCACCGGTCAAGCGGCTGCCCGTGCCTCTGAATTGGTGCAACTGCGCGTCTGAATCGGTGCCGTGCTGACCGGTCGCTGACGGCTGGGCCAGTGGCACACGCCTCAGACCGCCCCCATCCGCGCACGACGCATCAACAACGCAATTTTGGTGCGCCGATGCTTCAAGCCAGACGCGTCGGTCCGGATGGGTCGTGCCGCTGGAGAGGCCGTGCACACCCCGCGTGTCCGTTTGGACGGGTTGGGTGGTGCCGGTGGATATGCCATGAGGGAGCATAGGGGCAACACCCTCTACTATGACATGCTTTGACCGACTCCAGCGATGGAGGGGCAAGGACGACGGCGTGCCTTCGGCTCGTGCTAGTTTATATAGCCGTCACTAGTTGGTCCAATTACCTATTTGTAATTTTATTATTTTTAGGACTCTTTGTATTGCAGTTCATGATTATTAATAGTAGGTAGAATTTCGAAGAAAAAAACACGCAAGAGGAGCAGGGACGGCACGCCCAAGATATTGGTTTGGTGAAATCAGTGGAAGGGAGACTCCAACGTGTGTGGGATAAGATGGTAGTGGTGGACGCCATAGCCATCCGTGTCTGGCACGAGCCCAAACACACGTCAAAGAGCTAGAAACACGACTCGCACGAGCCAAGACACACACACGGAACCGGGGACGCTGAGTCATGAGATCATCTGGGTAAACAGTAGCATTTTCAAAAAAAAATAGCGGTTAGGGTATCTCTACCGGGCCTACCAAACTAGCCTGGGCGTATCCGAACGCATCCGCGTGGACGTGCGCGGCCTCCCAAATGCCTAACCCATCCGGACCTAAGCATCCAGCTCGACCCATCCATGCACCTAATTTGGGTAATGGTTGCGTCGGCCCGGACAGCGCGCACGGCCTCCCGTGTCCTCCCTTCACCTTTGGCGGTCCCTCCCGCCAGTTGCACACAAACCACTCCACTTCTCCCTCCAAAAACCCTCTCCCAAATTTCTATTGGCGAGAGCGGCAGGGAAGGCGATGGATCCTACCACCATGGTCGATGTTGCGCCCTTCGGTCTTCCTGCCGCCAAGAAGAGCGGCCGGACGAAGAAGCTTGCCAAGGACCTGACGGTGGAGGAGGAGTCGGAGAAGCGCCCTGACCGGTGTGTTGCGGTGCGAGCTCGACTCGCCGCAACCAAGCTTGAGAAGGACCGCCAGGAGGACAATGAGTGCTTCCTCGCCACGTAGAATAGGGTCAATTACAACGAGCTGGCAGTGAATGCCACCAAGCACACTGTGAACATGATGAAGCAGGAGGCGCTGACCGCCACTTTCGGTGGCACCGTGGCCTTCAGTGGTGGCGCCATCTCTATTCCCAACCTATGCATGGTCGACATGTCCTCTACCAGCTCCGTCACTTCCACGCCTTGCGGCCAGCCACTAGGTCAAACCAAGACGCCAGGCCCGCACACACCTTCGCCTGGATCGCCGCCTCGCTCTCCCGGTTCGTCCATCCCTGCATGGCGTCGTCGGAGGCGGGAGAACCTGCCATCGACCTCAACCACACTCCAACGATTGCGAACAAAACCCCGGAGGCGTTCAAGAAGCATCAGTCCATCTCTGCCACAGACATGCCGGTTCCAGTCAACTTGTTCGGTAGAATGCCCGACGAGCCGCCAACCTCCAACGCCACGGTATGGTCGCGACATTTCTTTGGCTTTGCCATTATACTGCTCCCGCCTCTTTATCATGGACAAATTGGGTGTAAGATTTCATGGCCAACGATGCCGAGGATGCCATGCACGACATGATCAATGAGGGTGGCGATGGCTATGGCGATGACAGAGAGACCCAGTAAGATGCCTACAACATTGCTGCTGAGTCATTGTTTGGAAACGATGGCACTTCCATGGGCGAGGGGGTCATGACCGTGTTGTTGGCCGCTTAACTTGTGGTGTCGCTTGTCGACAGCAAGAAGTTGAGCCAACGAACCTCGAGCTACACCACCGACAATGACAAGATCCTCTGCAAGGCATGGATGGATATTTCGCAAGATTTATTGTGCGGGGCCGAGCAAAAGGGATTTTCCTACTTGAAAAAGGTGGGCATGTTCTTCCATGAGCATAGAAAATTCGGGAAGGATGCCTTGTATAGCGATCGAAATGATCTCTTCCTCTCCAAGCGATAGGGCACCAAGTTCCAAGGCTCATACGAGATGGTGACGAAAACGAAAATAAGTGGCATGATGCCGGTTGACATGGTAAAAGGTCTTCCTCTCCTTGTCGATGTGTTGCATATGCATTGAGCCATTGTTGGTATCCATATGTGTAGGTCATGAAAGCAATGGAGCAATTCAAGAAGGTGAATGATAACAAGTCCTTCATGTTGTCCCATTGTTGGACGTTGATCAAGGACTGCAAAAAATGGGAGACTAGCGATGCCCTTTGGAAAGAACTTGACAACAAGAAGAAGGGAAAGAGCAATGCTTCTACAGGCGGTATCATCAACCTAGACGATGGCAATAACGAAGGCTTGTCCAACCCTATAGGCACCTGTGCCCACCGGCCTGAAGGCCACAAGGCTACGAAGGCCGACATCGCCCGCCAGGCTGGTTCCTTGGCATTCCAGGAGACGTTGAAGAAGATCCTGGAGAAGAAGGAAGAGGCCATCGCCAAGAGGAAAGAGAGGCGGCACAAAGAGAAAGAGGCCACCATCAAGACCTTTATCGAGGTCTATCGAAGTGGAGGAGGGCAATGCCAAGCACAAGCTAATGGAGATCGAGACCAAGGAAAAGGCGAAGGAGGCTGAAGCCAAGGCCAAGGAGGCCGAGGCCAAGTCTAGGGTGGCGGAGGCAAACGCCAAGACCAAGGAGAAGCCAAGATCATGGCCGAGGCAAATGCCATCATGCTCACCGACCTAGACACCATCACCGATCCTGATCGTAGGGCTTGGGTCGTGAGGAGGCAGCAGACCATCCGGGCTCGCGATGCTTGAACGCAATGGCAACGGTGGCTGTACCTTTTTTGGTACAGAAGCTGCCATTTTTTGGACAGTGTGTATCTTTTGCACATTCCAGATCCACTAGCCACTTGTTGGTGATGCCCAAAGAGCGATGTCACACATCTGTCATTTTATTTGATAGTCAATTTGTGTGCTATTTGCATGTGAATTTGAGTGTTTGAGCTGATTGACAAAGACCAGCGATGATGCCAAGAAACGCCAGAGCGGATAGATGGATAGGACCGCTGAACGTGGCTAGCCGGATAGGCCGTACCACGACCAAAAATGACCGTGACCCGATTCGAACGGATAGAATCGTCCGCGCCATGGAGATGAGAAAGTTGAGGCGCCCAGGCAACGCGGGTACCCAAGTTGCCTGTAATCAGCCACGATGACCAGAGTTGGCGTGCCAAATACTCAGAGGATCTTTTTCGGCACAAATTGAACTTTATATTTCAATACAAAATATCAGGCTAACGCCCGTCAAGTTGGGCCCCCCTGTCAGTTTTCGCCGTTATGTCCCTCCCGTTGCTTAGGCGTGGTGGCTGTCAGGTAGGCTTGCAGCGCTGGCGCAGTGTATTGGACAACACGACCGACCCAGTGTATTGACGTGACAAAACATGGCACATATATCATCGTTATAATTATTTTTTGTTTACTCAAAAGCTAGAATAGCCACTGCCACGTGTCTCTCCATTGGACTTCCATCCCCGTCGTTAACCACTACCTTAGAAACGCATTGACGGTTCCACCGTTCCCCTGTCTCGCAGAAACCACTCTTCTTCTTCCTGTCATCTGTCTTCTTTCTGTCTTCTCCTTGCTGCCATGGAAGGTCGTCCCACTCCAGAGACAAGCTTCACTACCCATGACAATAAGAAGATAGACGTCGTCTACACTAATGAGGAGGAGACAGGGGTGCGAGTCCTGAGGATGTACGAGGGTTGGCTTGAGAAAGACGAGGACAAGTTTGTGGGATTAGACCTCGAGTACACCCTGGAGAACCCATATGAACAGAATGAAGTTGTCGTCATTTAACTGGCCATGAGGAAACACGTCCTCGTCTACCACTTCTCTCGGTTTGTAGATCTTCTCTCTGTAGTTAACCGCTTTTAGGGTTTTCTCCTCTTGTTCTTTATCCATTTGCTCATCTTGCAACTACTTAATTTTGTTTAGGACCAAATAAATTATGACAAGCCAATGTTAAGAGTCTTGATCTTGCATTTACTGAACTTTTTAAAATTATATTCAGATGATGATCTTGCATTGAAAAAATATTTGTAGTTACACATTTTGGTGATGAAAAACTACATACTTTCAGGACTAACAGGAATTGTCCGGCGCTGCACCAATTCCTTGTAGAAAAAGGAATTGTTTTCTGCATTGTCGACAATACAACATATTTTTTGAAATTTCATCAAGAGGGAATTCCTACGCACAATTGGATTGATATTCAGAGTCTTGTCAAGATCATAGGGGGCTCGAGGAAGGATGGAATGGCTACACTCGCAACTAGAATCCTTGATGAGTCGTATGACAGAATGAAGGCAGATTTCCCTATGGATAGGCACGATTTCTGGGAGGAGTGGTCGCTGTCTGACATTAACGGGGGTTTAACTCGTCAATGCCCATTGTTATGGACTTGGATTTTGGAGAAGGAAGGAGCGCTAGAGGCATCGGTCAGCTAGCAAACAAGCACACAGGGACACAAGTTTTACCCAGGTTCAGGGCTCATAGAGGTCCCTACTCCTGCTTGTCTGCTCTTGGAATTAACGAAGGAATCAAAGATTACAGGGGTGCGCAGATGCAATCTGGCGAGAGTTGTGGAAACTAGGGTTGTGTGTGTCCTCCTCGCCGCCCCCTCCTAACCTATATATAGATAGGCTAGGTCTCGGGTAGCAGGTCGAGTCGGTTAAAGATTAGGGTTTTCCCTTTGAAATTTCTATCTTAAGCTTCTTTTTGTCTCGCAAGCAATCGAGAGTCCGTGGGCCACTCGAATTCTCCACTAGGCCTTGGCAACGCCGTGGGCTTCTGCCGTATCCGGGTCGTATATACCAAATTCGAGTACCTATAGGGTATACCCATGTCAGTAGCCCCCGAGTGTCCAGTGGAATCGCAGATTCGACTAGGGACTTTATGATGCCTTTCGAGTGCATGACTGAGCATTTTTCGAGTGTTCTATTTGTGTCATAGGGATTGTTCATATACGTGCCATATTTATCTGATGTATTGGTATTAGTTAACTGCCTTTCGGCAAAACAACGTAATCTACTCAAACTCGAGTCCCTGGGCTCGAATTCGGAAAAGTGTTGGCGTAATTCGACTCAGGCCACGGAGGTCTTACATGAGTCGAATTCCAGTATATAAGTGTGAGCACTTGACGCGTTCGTCAAGGCATGTTCATCAGACCTGTAGGTACGGATATATTTCTGGTAGTGCGCAACAGATGCGTTGCCAGGCCTTATTCAAGTCTTATCTTCATGCTGTAAGCACGGCATCTGAATTTTTGGTCATCGCGGAGATGATTCGGGTGGCCCAGGAGATGCAGTCTCTTCGTAGGGAAAGTATGAGGCGGAGTCGCCATAGCATTCGAGTGTGGATGTTATCAACACATAGTACAATGTACAAATAATCATAGGGTGTGTGACCAGCGCTCCCTATGGGAGTAGCCCCCAAGTGCCTATTCGAGTTGTAGACTCGAGTGCGGACTAAAAACCTTTTGTGACTGCTGTCGTCTTTTGTTGCTTGTTTCAGTCGAATTTCCTTCAGGCGCTCCCTATGGGAGTAACCCATAATTCACAATCGAATCGTAGATTCGAGTGGTGGGTATGTCCTGAATGTTCAAATAACCGCATAAAGAAAAATCATAGGGTGCGCAACCAGTGCTCCCTATGGGAGTAGCCCCTGAGTGCTTGGTTGAGTCGAAGACTCGAGCGAGGACTAAAGTAGTCGAAATCTTCTGCTGCTGAAATCATTGACGTCAGTGCTGATGATGTGATGACCTTGATCGCCCGCGTGAGTGGTTTTGACGGGACATGACGAGTGGTGGGTCCCACTTTCTGACTTTGATTTAACTAGGCGTGCGTAATCTTCTGTTTTAACTGCGTCTCCTCGATTTCCGTGCGTAATGGGAATAGTGGGGGGGCGGTTCGTGCTTCAGCATCGCCACATGTTGATGGCGATGTGCGCCACACGTGTAGTAGGGTTTCTGCTGGCTGTTGGATGGTGTCTGCGAGCAGGTTAAGTAGCAGCGCAGCTGCGGTAATTTCCCTATCTGTCTTCTTTGCTCGTGCCTCCATTATCATTGCTGCTGCTCTCTGCTTCCTTGCACACTTTCTCGTTGTGGCACTATACCAGCTCCATATTTTCCCCAGCTACTTCCTCCGTTCTCACCGCCATCAGAAGATGGGCAAGAAGAAGGGAGGCGTTGCCGCTGGGTCCGCGGCCGCCATTGCAGCCACCAAGAAGAAGGGCGACACCACCACTGTGGGCACCAGCGCCGCTAGCGCTGGGAAGAAGAAGGGTGCGGGTACCCACATCACCAACGGTGCCTGGCGCGCGTCCATCATCAAGCCCGCCGAGCTGCAACTTCATCATCGAGATGGAGTTCGTCCACGGAAGACGACTCGCGAGTGCCCGGCAAGGAGGTAATTACTTGTCCTCCTCCTGGTTTCCGGGTGATTTTCCTTGTGTTCATCATCCGAAGTCTTTCCCTCCCCGTGCGTCCTTTCTTCAGGGGTCTCCTTTGCTTCTATGGGCTCCAGCTGCATCAGCTGTCTCCAAATTATATTCTCTACATTTCCTGCTTCATTACCCTTTGCGAGTGCTGGCTCAGAATCGAGCCGCACTTTGGCCTCTTCAAGAGGCTTTTTAAGCTGAAACGCCAGTCGGGGTCTGGTTCGGTAGTCTACAACGTAGGAGGCTGCGGAATCCACGTCGAGTGGTCTGTCACCTACTTTGATATCAAGCTCACGTCGTCCGTCCAAGGGTGAAGAGATAAGTGGTTCTACATCCGTGACCAGAAGGCCGACGAAGAGCACTATAGACTCGCGTCGTACGATCCTGCGACGTCGTGTAAGAGGAGGCGCTCCTGGAAGAATATCGTGATGCCTGGCGAGTCCGAGGAAACGGATAGGCAAAGAAGAGGGAGGCGTTGCCCTCATTCACACATGGTTGCGCCGCCGTGTCCAGCCTCTGCAGGCCAGAGTCCACCCCATGTTCCGTTGGGCCGGTGCGAGCAATGCTACTCGCATATCTGCCGATGGCATTTTTGAGGTTGAAGTATATAGGAGGTTGCCTTTGGTGACCAAATATACCGCCAAGGAGGATCTCCCGGGCAAACCAGTCGTGCCTCCATTCGACGCATCTAACCCTCCTCCTGAGGTAGAATTGTACAACGAAGTAGTTCTTTTTGTCGATTGCCACTGGGTACTGGATATATAATATTGTATCTTCTGAATGCAGGACTGGAAGGTGTCTCCCAATTTGCCCCCTCGCCCTGAAGGGGTTATTCCTCGCGAGGTGGATGAAGAGGACGAGTCAGAGTCGACCGTCCCAATCAAGAGGAGGAGGGAGCCCCCGACTCCAGCGACCCGGACACTCACAAGCATTCCCATAGCAAGGACTTGGATGCCTCATCGCCGACGACGCTAGAAGGCCCTTCTGTTGTTGCAAAGGAGCCCGTCCCCGCCGTTCCTGTGCGCTCCATGGCTCCTCCTGCCTGGAAGAACCTGCGACTGCCAAAGGAGTCGTCGGACTCGGAAGAGCAATATTTCGACCTTGATATATTTGACTGGTAAGTTTATGACTTTGTCTTGGTTTCTTTTTGGAGTTGTGTCCCCTGAAGTTTTTGCTAGATGTGTTTTGTAGTCAAGCGGCGTCGTCGTCTTCTGATGACGTCCAATTTGTGAAGGAGTCCAGAGTCACGAACTCCAAGGCTAAGGAAGTGGCCGAACGGTCTCCTTCACCTCCGATGGTGGCCCACTCTGGGCACAATTCTTTGAGTTCCCCGCATGCTAGGGAACGTCAGATGGTTGTCGAGATGACTGTGCAACAGTCATCTTCGGAGTCGCTGGAGGATCACGTAAGCGTCCTATTGCTGTTTTTGGCAGTCGAATTTATACCTGGTGCTGTTGTTGAACTTTTGTTTTCTTCTGATGCAGCTCATCATGAAGGAAGCTGCTCGCCTGGCGGAGCAAGTCCTTAACATGGGTCAACAGCATGCATAGCTGGACAATCGCCATCGCGTTGTTGAAGGTTAGTTTGGGCTTTGTCTTTGTCTTTGCAAAGTTTGTAGACTCGATTGATGATACATCTTTGTGCTTTGCAGTTGAGCATAATGAACTTCTTCGTCATGTTGCTTCCCTCGAAAAGGCGCTTGCCACAGCGGCAAAGAGTCACGATGAAGCAATCGCTGCCCTGGAGGAGTCGCAAAAGCGTGAAGATGACTTGCGAAAATGCGAAGAGGACTTGCGCGTCTCCAATGCCGAGAGGGAGAAGTTGCTCGAGGAGCAACTTTTCTCGATTGTTGAGTCCCTCTCAGGTACTTTTCAGCTGAAATTTCGTTGTTTCTTGCTTCGACATTGTGTTATTGTGCTAACACTTTGTTATATGTACATGCCAGCGGCCTGAGCTTTGATGCCCAAGCCCTTCGTCACGATGATGCGTTGGCTGGTGCTGTCACCGCAGTCGAAGACCGCAACGCTTCCCTTCAGGGGACGCTGACGAAGGCCAAGGATGTGCTCAGTCGCATACGCAAGGATCTAACCCCCAAGGCTGAGTTGATTGACAACCTCGAGGACCTGGTGGAATCCCTTGCTAGGGGTATTCCCATGGACTTCAGGAACTCCCAGCGGTCTGTTGGCGCGACCATGGCACTCTCGATGGTGCAAGCCCATGGTGTAGAGGTGGACCCCGTCGCGATCTCCAAGGTGATGCCCATCGGCGCGGATGGTGAACAGGTAGTGTTTTCTCCCTTCGCTACTGGTTGTGGTAAATATGGGCCGCAGCTCATCGGTACAGTCGCCAAATACTCCGAAGAGCTGCAGCGAGTGAAGAATGCAGCGAAGGCTTCGGCATCAGGGGCTGGCATTGAAAAGTCTGTGGCGTCAGAGACCGCCACGGATTTGATGAGGCCCCCGAAGTCCAAGTCAAAGTCGAAGAAGCAGACTGCTCCTCGGTAGCTATCATGTAATAGTTGTAGTTTTACTTTCGTGTTGAAACCATGCTTTTGTGGGAGTATCCTTGTTGAGACTTTGGCTGTGGCTGAATGCATTCGAGCCTTTTACCAATGTATTCTTCGTCCCTCATTTTCTCTTGCTTAATTTGTGATAGGGTATGTCAAGTGGTCCTTTGAGTGATCCTCGTGATCTTCCACCCACCGATGAAACCTTGGCGCAGCCTCGCTCAAAGGTGGAGGACTTGTCCTTGCTTTCGTGACTACACGATCGCATTAAGCAATTGGAGCGTGAGTTGCCCATCCTCCGCGGTAGCGCAGATGTATGGAAGTCGAAGGCGGAGAAGACCACCGCCCGTGAGAAGTATCTCTTGGAGGAGGTGGCGCAACTGAGTGAGCAATTCAAATGTTATCCTTCTGCCCTCTCATCTTTTCTTTAAGTCAGTCGTGGCGATGCCTTGTCTTCACACTTTGCCATTTTGGTTTGTGTAGTGGTCAGCTCTCGTCATCCACGGGATGAGAAGGACCGGATTGCTATACGAATGAATGGCTTGACCCAGGAGCAACTACAGGCGAGTGGGTACTTTTGGGTTGACCATGATCGTGCGGTTGCCTTAGCGACTCTGCAGGATCTTTCTTCCCAAGTGCTTCATTTTTTGAAGAAGCCGCAGTCGTGCCTTAATCATATTTACCAAATGATGTTTTCGATGGACGCCGTCCTTTCAAGCCTGTTGGCTCTTCTGGCGAAGTTCCAAGATTTGAGTGCGGTTCGTGAGTGCGTGCGGCAGCAGCTAGTAGCAGGTGCGAACGTTGCATTGTCGTTGGTGCGACGACATAGGTCGGATGTAGATGTTGCATCTGTTGCCGCTGGGCTGCCGCCTCCGCCAGAAGGTATGACCTAGGACATGATTCCGCACTACCAAGCGGTTGATTGCTCAGCAGAAGAAATTGTCGATTTCTTCGAGGAACAAACGGACGTTCTTCTATTGCAGTAGTAGAGTGATTTGTATCCTGCACATAAATGTATAAGTGTTGTAAAATTCATATGAATATGTTGGATGTAACTAACACTCATTGATATGTGAAGAGCTTGCTATCTTTTATATTTTGTGAGTGTATTTGTACTCTGCAGTTCCTTTTCGTTAGCCTGACTTGTGTTATCTCAGCACCTTGCCAACCTGTCAAGTGCGTTGCAACTAGGTTGGTGTGTATCAAGGGTTCGATTGATGTTGTGTCAGCTACTCGGGATATTGCGATTTGTTCGTAGAGCAAGAATGTAAAGGGTGGCGCAGCCCCCGAGTGATAAAATTGCGATAAAATAACGGAAACACAAACTTTGGGGCACTTAGCTTTATTTATTCGCGGAATAGTACGAGGTACAATATGTGGCTAAGTAGCCTGGCTGAATAGCCTTATTTGTAGTGTAAAAATAAAAACGACTAGGGGTAGAAGCGATGCAGATGCGTGACGTTCCAAAGGTTGGAGTATGTGTAACACCCTCGAATCGGCCCTATGCAAGTTTTAGCGCTTCCCGCCAAACCCGCATAGAAACGATTCAAGGATGCCCACTAGGCACTTTCGTGCGGGTGGAAAACGAAGTAATATCATTACACAACAGTCCTCGATGGGACCCATAGAACAGATATATATATACACCAGCGACTCAATGAGTCAAGAATATAGACATACAATACAAAGATCCCAATCACCTTGAAATTGATACAGCGTCCGAGTACGGACAGGATGCAAATTGGGCTAAGAGCCCTGTAGAATAACCAATGACGTCCATAACCCTGCCCAGGCCAAGCCGGAAGGGTAACCCTGCTAACGACGTCGATCTCAAACCTGCTAAAACAAAAGGGGTGCCGACAAAGGGCAAAGGAAAAAATAGGAGCGTCAGTACTGAGGCCAGTACATGGTGAGGCTAGAATTCGGCGGCTCTCGCCTACATAGGTATGGTGGACTAAAGCGGCAGCGCAGCATGCACTAAACAACCTATAGAGACTCGATACATCTGGCGGCTATTAGAGAGGGGTAAGAAAGACCTATTCGAATCCAACCTGATACTAACACCAATCATATCCATCCTGGTATTTCCCCCTCGAGACCATACGGGGAAGTCAAACCAAGGAACTCACATAGTTGGCAGTTTTTTTCATTCTTTCCATGGTGGTTATCCAACTTACTAGTCATCTCAAATACAAGTCAAATTATAACGATAAACTTTAGTTATAGTTGTCTATGATCGAGAAAATGTGCTCCAAGTCGTCCATAACCGCGGACACGGCTTTTCGAAAAGATTTAACCCTGCAGGGGTACACCAAAGTATCCACATGCACTTCGACCCTTTTTGCTAGATCAATTAACATACACCCATCGGTATGTTGGCGGGGCCAAAGTCATGATGTTTCCCAAACCCAAAGCAAGTACATGGGGGTCACCCCACTAAGATACCCGCAACAAAGTCGGCCGGCTCGGGAACGGACCCAGGGTTTGTGCCAATGGCGGTAAATGACTGGGAACCCGAAAGTGTGACTGGGCTTGTCGATACCGCGAAAACATTCCACATTTGTTCCTAAAAAGTACAGGTGCTCCACGCACAATCTTAAATAAAGCAGTAAAGCATGGCATAAGTACAGAATAGTAATAAAGCCCCAAACTACTTGTGGCCCCCGGTACAATACTTTGAAATCAGGTAGTAAGCCGATGGGGGTGCCCACACACCCCACCTGTGGTTAGCCCGCTCGATCTCGAAACAGGTGTCAAGAACTCGGGTCCTAGGGGACACCAGTGAGCTGTTAGAAAACCCAATAATTACTATTACCCACCGGTGCCGCTGCATTATATCTACCATCAACATTAATTAATAAACTGTAATTAGAATCATGATCAGCTCCACCATTAAACATTTGCCAACCTCCCAACAACTGTGGAGCATCAACGACGCGAAGCAACACCTGAGCAAGCAACTACGACTCGCAGGGCCACCTGTCTAACAAGCAACCGGTAATAGGAGGTGTCCAAGGCACTATGACGGCTGCAGGAATATAACTGGTACAGAACACTAAAGCATGACGACACGGATATCAATAGATCAACATGAGGAAATAAAGACTACAAATGCAAAATAGGTAGAAAGGGGAGGGATGCTCGCCTGGGAAACACTGCCGACGGATCATATCTAGAGAACTTGTCGATACTCGCATCAACTCATTGGCCTAATCCGCGAAGAAGCAAACAGTAGAACAAACACCGAATGCACTATTTAATACTATGGCAAAAGATCCGGCATGATTATGATATGATGCAGATGCGGTGCAATTAGGCAATATTAAGAGGAACCGGGGTCCCGACAATTAATTATATGGTTCAAGTTGTTTAGCCACCCCACAATTTAAATGTTGGCTTGACAAGGCAAAACATGGCATTGGTTCGCTGCACAAATTTAAATGGAGTCCGGAATAAGACAAAGGTATCCCGCATAAACACTCCATATTTAATTATAAGGTGAATCGGCATAATTCCTCTAAACCACATGATGCAATGCGAATATGGACCATTTAATATGCAACAAGTGATAATGTCATATTATAAAAATAGGGGTCTCGGATAGGAGTCATACATCAAGGTCCGGAGATCTTGGGGTTCCGAGGGTTCAATGGGGTTCGGGCTTGGCGAGATCGGTCTTCGGATCGGGGCTTCGGGGTTTCAGGATCGGGTTCTTCGAATCCGGGAGATCTTGACATCGGACCATCCTTGTCGGGAGGGTCACGTCGTCACTTGTCCATCTTGACATCTCGAATCAGAGGAATTCCTTGTTGTAGCATCACGAAGTTGGTGTACCATCACCACAACAATTAGTACACCAAGTAGGCAGATCTTCAAGGCCACTCATCACCACCATCTCATTTGCTTGGTTTTTGAACAGCAGCATAGGAGTAGCACACACATGTATGGTTTTGGCACGCGCACACGAGCTTGAAAAAGAGGCCCCCGCACAGCCTAACACAACAGTAGCGGAACTTGCAGGGGAAGGGTGCACACGGAGGTTGAGGGCGAAGGAGACGAACGTGGTCGACGCCATGGCCGGAGGAGAGCTTGGCGAGGGGAGCTCGGGGTGCGATTGTGACGCGCGGCGCTGGCAAAGAGGCATGTTGCACGGAGGCGCTCGCGACGAGCAGAGGGCGGCCACGCGCGGGAGCGCGGAGAGAGGAGGGGCGACGGCTTGAGCGGCCAAGGCGGCACGGCGGAGCTCTAAGGAGGCGGGTCATGGAGGAAGGTAGCAGGGAAGGTCGGTGGAAGAGCTCGGGCGGCCTCACGCGCGGTTCAACAGGGCGAGGGCGACGAGGGGAACACGGCGGTGGGCGCGGCCTCGCGGTGAAGGAGGGCGTGGCGGCTCGGACTTGGCATGCCTGCAGAAACGGGCTGACACCAGCGATTTGGACGGAGGCTGGGCGACCGCAGTGGTCCGGGATGACGGTGGCACGGCGCGTCCAAGGGGAGATGGCAGGCGTGACGCGGATGATGAGAAACAGGGAGGCGGCTCGGCGATGAGCTCGTAGGGGCGCGGTCGGCGCTAGCGGCAGAGAGCGGTCGACGGAGAGGCTCAGCAAGGAGGCCAGGGCCTCGCGGCGCGGCTCGGGGAGGCAACGTCCCTGACGGTGGCGGGGAGAGGCTCCGCGGTGGAGCTCCTGTGGCGACCTGCCGGGGAGGTGCAGGGGAGTGGCCCATGGCGCTGGGCGCTGCAGAGAGGCGGCGGGGCGAGGAGAAGGAGAGGTCGGCTGAGAGGCGCTGCTGGAGAGCTGAGGCGAGGAGGGCGGCGGTGGAGAGCAGAGGTGGGCTCGAGCGGGGGTTGCAGGGTAGGTGGGGAATCGACGCGGGTGCGTCGGTGGGTGGGTCTGCGGGTGGGGCCAAGGCCACACGGGGATGCAGGAGTGGTTGGTGGGGGGAAGAGAGACGGACAGGGGTGGTGGGACCAGGGTAGCAGGAGGGAGACGGGAGAGATATGTGCGGCGCTGGGGTGCATGCGTAGGGGGGGTCTCTACCACGCGGTCGGTAGGCTAGGCGGGTGGGGGATCCCGAGGTGGGGCCAGGGGGTGGAGGATTGGCCAGGGTGGCGGGTGTGGAGGCTGGTGGGCGGGAGTGTGTGGTGGAGGGAAAAAGGGAGGGGGATGGTGAGGTGGCAAGCTGTGATTTGACAGGATGAGGTGGAGGGGTGGTGGTCGGTGTGGGCGGGAGTTGGGCAGGTGTGGGGTAGGTAGGGGTCTAGGGTTTGGTTTTTCTCTGTTTTGTTTACTTGGGGTGGCCGGCTGGGTAGGTTCGGCCCGGTTCGGCTGCCCCCTAAAATAATATAAATATTTTATTTGCTTAAAACGGGACTTTTGAAATCCGTTGGTAGACGAAACAAAATAATCCGGAGAAGCCGGGGATTTGTATTTGAATAAAGACGGGGCTTATTTAGGAAAACAAAATAGGTTTTCGAAAGTAGTTTTAGACAAAACCATGCATGATGATGACGATGCTCAAATGCAATGTGGCATGATGACATGAGCATGCGGTCATGATGATGCAATGCACATAAACACAGCGATTTTCTAGTAGTGGTTTTAGCGGGGTGCTATAGTATGTGACTCCTGTCTTAAGATCTTTAAGGCGATAGGCGCCATGTGGGATTACTTCTGTAACCACATAAGGTCCCTCCCAAGGGGACTCAAGCTTGAGATGCCCTTGCTGCTTTAGTCGCAGGACCATGTCTCCTTCGACGAAGGATCTGGGGCGTAGCCTTCTGCTATGGTAGTTGCAGAGGCTTTGCTGGTAGAACGTTGATCTCTTTGTTGCGATTTCTCATGCTTCGTCAAGGAGGTCGACGGAGTCTTCGAGTGCAAGAGTTGACTCCTGCTCGTTGTAAGCGACCACCCGCAGGGGTTTGTAGCGTACTTCTGCGGGTAGCACCGCTTCAGCACCGTGCACCATGAAGAACAGACTGTATCCCGTGGCACTGTTTGGAGTTGTGTGTAAGCTCCAGAGTACGAATTGCAGCTTGTCTAGCCAGCATCCGGCGGCTTGTTCGAGTGGCCGGAGGAGTCTTTTCTTGATTCCGCCGCATACGAGGCCATTGGCCTTTTCGACTTGACCGTTGGTCTGCGGGTGAGCCACCGAGGCGTAGCTTATGTTGATTCCCAGGTTTTTGCAGAATTTCTGGAACTCCTTAGAGGTGAAGTTCGTCCCATTGTTTGTGATGCTGTGTGGCACTCCAAAGCGGTAGAAAATGGACTCGAAGAACTTGACGGCGCTGGCTCCTAATTGATTTGCCACCGGCATGGCCTCGATCCACCGGCATGGCCTACGACCAAGAGGTAGAGGTAACCTCCTCACGAGGATTTTGGGAGCTTGCCGACCATATCGAGTCCCCATTGCGCGAAGGGCCAAGCCAATGGTATTGGCCAGAGTTCTGCGCCAGGTGCATGAGGTTTGTCCGCGAACCGCTGGCAAGCGTTGCAGCGCTGGACGATGTCCTTGGCGTCGTGCATGGTCGTGGGCTAGTAGAATCTAGCTTGTAGAGCTTTGGCGACGAGGGCGCGACTGCTAGCATGGTGCCCGCAAGTGCCTTTGTAGATGTCGAGGAGGATGGCCCTTCCGTCTCCATTGGAGACGCACCGTTGGATCACTCCTGTGATGATGCGCTTGTACAGTTCGCTGTTGATGACAGCGAATGCATTGGATCGTCGCGTGATGTGTCACGCGTCAGTCGGATCATCTGCCAGCCTCTTGCTGAGTAGATATGTGATGTAGGGTTGTGTCTAGGATGGCTTAATCATCATGACGCCCATTGGTCCTTCTTGTCCTGTATCAAGCTCCAGGTCATCGAGTGCCATTGGCTCGTTGGGTGGCGTAGCCCCCGAGTCCGTTGACGCGCTTGCTATCTTCTCTGGAGCCTTTGGCTTGATGGAGCGTTCGTAGATATGCTCGAGAAATACCCCAGGTGGTATGGGGGCGCAGGTGGAGCCAATATTGGCGAGTAGATCCGCCTCTTCATTGGCTTTCGCGACCCACATGTCGCAGCTCACAGCCATCGAAGTTCCCTTCAAGTGTGTCGTAGAGGTCACGATAGGCGATCATGTTGTCACTCAGTGCGTCCACTCGTGCATCGTTTGGTTGACTACCAGTTTGGAGTCGCCGTAGATGATGAGCCTCTTGGCGCCACGGGCTTTCGCCATCCGCATCCCATGGGATTAGAGCCTCGTACTCAGCTTCATTGTTGGAGGAAGTAAACTGCATTCGCAGAATGTATTTCAGCTTGTCTCCCTGGGGCGATGTCAGTATGACACCTGTGCCAGCTCCGTCCTTTCGTTTGGACCCATCGAAGTGCATTGTCCACTGGTAGGACATATCTCGCTTATCAGGGAGCTGGTTCTCCATCCAGTGCACGAGGAAATCCGGGAGGACTTGCGACTTGATCGCGTCGCGCTTTTCACTAATCGATGATCTCCATGAGACAGTTCGATTCCCCAAAGCGCGACTCGCCCGGTGGCATCAGGGTTATTGAGGATATGCCAGAGCGGGGCATCATTGACCACCACGATTGGGTGCTTCTAGAAGTAGTGGCGTAGTCGCCTGGCTGTCATGAAGACACCATACGCCAGCTTCTGGTAGTGTGGGTACCACTGTTTTGTTGGCGTGAGCACCTCGCTGAGGTAGTAGACTAGGCGCTGGACTCCGTGGACCTTGTTTTCTTTGGCTTGTTCCACCACAAGCACTGTACTGACCACCTGGTTGGTGGCGGAGATGTAGAGCAACAGCGGCTCCTTTTCGCGTGGCGTCACCAGTACTGGCGAGATGGATAGTAGACGTTTGAGGTATTCGAATGCTTCTTATGTCTCGTTTGTCCACTCGAACTTGTCAGTTTTGCGAAGAAGTTGGTAGAAGGGCAGTGCATTTTTGCCCATTCGACTGATGAATCGATTGAGCGTCGTGATTCCCCTAGCCAGTTGTTGGACGCCTCTTACATTCTTTGGCTTCTCCATGGCCAGTATGGCCTTTATTTTCTTCGGGTTTGCTTCGATCCCTCTCGTGGAGATGAGATACCCGAGTAATTGCCCAGATGGTACGCCGAAGGCGCATTTGTCTGGATTGAGCTTGATCCGGTAGCGGTTGAGGTTGGCGAAGGTCTCGCATAAATTGTCGATTAGCGAGGCTTCCTCTTTTGTTTTGATGACGATGTCATCAACGTAGACTTGGATGTTGCGACCAAGTTGATTCTTGCGGCAGGCCTGCATGCACCACTACTAGGTGGCTCCTGTATTTTTTAGCCCGAAGGGCATCGTGTTGTAGTAGAACACACCAAAGGGCGTCGTAAACGCCATTTTATCTTGATCCTCCTCCTTCATTCGAATTTGATTGTATCCTGAGTAGGCGTCGAGGAAGCAGAGGCGCTCACATCCTGTAGTGGAGTCGATGATTTGGTCGATTCGCGGCAGTGGGAAGTGATCCTTTGGGAAGTGCTTATTCAGGGAGGTGAAGTCCACGCACATCTGCAGGATATCCGTGTCTTTTTTGGGTACCAGCACTGTATTAGCGAGCCCAGTGCTTTCCTTGATCTCGCGTATGAAGTTTGCATCGAGGAGTCTGTTGATCTCCATTCCGACTGCTTTTACTCTTGGTTCAGACAATCGTCATATTGTCTGCTTGACTAGCCTTGCGTCTGGATTTATGTTGAGTGCATGCTCGGAGAATTCCCTGGGAACACCTGGCATGTCCGCTGGACACCAGGCGAAGATTTCCTAGTGCTCACGGAAGATTTCCTATGCGGAGTTCAAGTTGTTGGCGATGAGGGCCATTTTGGTCGAGTCCGTCGGGTGGACCTGGAGTTTCTTCGTGTGCACCGATGAGTCAAAAGACATGTCGGGTGAGCTTGACCTTTCGAAGCTTCCGTTGATTGTAATGATGCCGTTTGGACCTGGCATTTTCATTTGTAGGTAGGCATAGTGCGGCACCGCCATGAACCTAGCGAACGCGACACGTCCGAGGATGCAGTGGTATTGCGATGACTTCAAAGTCGATACGCTCTCTCCGAATGTTTTTCAGCATGCCAAAGATGACGTCGAGGTTGATTGTGCCCAGGGGTATATTCCCTTGCCTGGGACGATGCCGTGGAACGTCGTGTCTGAGACTTCCAGGCAAGTCAGAGGGATCCTCATCGCACGCAAGGTACTCGCGAACATTAGGTTGATGCCTCTTCCGCCGTCCATGAAGACGCGACTCATGTCGAAGCCTCCGATTTGCGCCTCGAGTACGAGGGGACAATGGCCCGGACGAGGGACTTGATGCGGATGGTCACGTTTGTCGAAGGTGATGCAGGAGTCACTTCCACTGAGGTACTCAGTGGTGGAAGGTGGGGAGTTTGTCGCCAAGTTGACTTGGCGAGTGATGGCCTTCTACACTCGATTTGATGGACACCCTTTTGGATCATCATGTTTCCCATGGCCCGCGGGTATGGTTCAACTCCATGGTGCTGGACTTGCGCGGCCGCGAGTGGTGGTGGTCTGGGCGGTGGTGGAGGATCCCAATGTGCCACAGCGCCTAGTGCAGCTCCGTAGCCCCTGCTGACCGCCTCATGGTTCATCCGAGCCAGGCCTTCGTGGAGTTTGAGAAACTCACGCCAATCCTTGAGAAGGTGGTTGGCGTTCTTCTTGCCGTCATGCTTGTCGATATAGAAGTGCATGTTGCACGGCCCGGACAGTTTGTCCTCGATGGTTGTTGCGGGTGCCTCTTCGCGAGTGCGGCGCTGCCACACCTGCGTGGTTTTCCCGGAGTCGCGGTATCCACCGCTGCGATAACCGTTGTTGCGGTTGTCGTCGCATTTATCGGCGTAGCTAGCTGCGACCATGTTGACGTCGTCGTGGTCATCGTAGATGCGCATTCGACGCTTGCCTCGACGGTCGCGTCTGCCCCTGAGGTCGTCGTCATCATCGGAGTAGGTGCGGTTGTACACCGAATCCTCTCTATCAGCCCACCGATTCGCGATTTCCATCAGGTGGTCAATTGTTTTGGGCTTAGTGCGCCCTAACTCCTCCCTGATCTTGATAGGGCGGATGCCACCGTTGAATCCGTCGATTGCCCGGTCCTCCGAGATGTTTTCCGCGGAATTCTTGATGATGGACCACCTCTGGATGTAAGAGCGCAGTGACTCACTAGACTTTTGCTAGCAGCTTCTTAGTTCCTCGATTGATGCGGGCCTTTTGTAGGTTCCCTTGAAGTTGGGCACAAAGCTGTAGACCAGCTCTTCCCAGTTGCGAATGGATCCGCGCAGGAGGTTGTTGAGCCACGCACGAGCGATGCCCTGCAGCTGTAGCTGTAGGCATTGCATGGCCGTGCTTCGACTCCCACCGTGTAGCCTGATGGGGTAGATGTGGTCCTCCAACCAGAATTTCGGGTCCTGCAGGCCGTCAAATTTTGGGTTCTCCGATGGGAGTTTGAACCCTTTAGGCATTCGATTGTTCCTGATGGCCCTGCTGAAGCATCTGGCGCCACAGAGCTCAGTCTCGTCCTCTTCCAAGTCAGTCGAGCGAGCGCGTCTTGCCTGCATCTTGTCAACTTTGCGCTGCGTGAGGTCATCGCGTGCATCACAGTCTCGATCCTGCCGCCGTGAGCGATGTCGCCACGACAGATCATGACTATCGTCGCTAGACGAGGGCGAGGAATAGTGTTTTGCTAGAGCTTTTCCTTTATTTGGCTCCGGCGTTGGGTCTTTGTCGAGGGCAGCCTCGATTAGCCCCAATCCCTCGATCATAGATTGGTGCATGGCAGCTCGTGGATCTCCAGCTGGCGGCTGGTTGTTGCGGAGGTACATGGTGGCCGCCGTTACCGTGGCTTGCGGCGTCTTCGGGAGCATGTTACCCCACGTATCCACCATCATGGAGCTGAAGTCGAGGACTTTCACGGCTTCTGCGTGCTCTTGCTCGGTGAGATGAGCCAGTCGAGATCGCCGTTTGTTGGCAATGTATTCGTTGCCTTTGGAGGAGGATCCTCCATGGGAGGAGAGCCCAGCTCATCGAAGATTCGACTCATCCGCCTCTTTTTTACGCGCTTCGAGTTGCGCGATTGCATGTAGTTGGCGTCTGTATTCCTCCTTCAGTAGCCAATGGTATCCCATTAGCATGTCCTGCGGGGAGTTGAGGGGCAGAGGATTGCCCCGTAGAGCTTCTTGGCCGCGGGCCCACTCGTTGTCGTTGAGCCTGATCACTACACGTTCTCCGGTGTTTTCATTTATTATGGTCGGCGGTTCTCCTCCCACTCCATTGTTAATCGGCGCGCCGTTGCCACCATTGGTGGGGCCGCCATTAGGTATGCCGCCATTAGGCGGACCGCCGTTGGGTATGCCACCGTTGGGTGGCCCGGTGCCATATCAGGTGCCAGTGTTGTCGTGATTGGCGGTGGTGTCGCCCGCGTTGATGACGGTGCACATGAAGTGGTTGGGGAAGCTGTGGCTAGGTCACCCAGATCGGATCCGCGACTGCTGTCGCTGTCCGTACTCCTAGCTGTTGCTGAGGTGTTGAGCTCGCTGAGGGTGCCGATTGGCTATGGAAACCATGATGCTGGAGCAATCGCGGATGTCGTCGGCTGGTTAGGCATGCGAAGCGTGCCCACCTGACCAACCTTGAATCAGAAGCTCCCAATCTCCATGCTAATTCCATCACCCACGGACTCGAAAGCCGGGCGAGTGGCTGACGTGTGGATGGTGAAGTCGAACACGCTAAAGAGCTGGTGAATCTTTGTTGTTTCAGAGTTGTAGATCGCGGTTTATGGGGCCGAAGAAGCCGCAACATCAGCACTCTTGTTTCCCACAAACGGCGCCAATTGACGAGGGTTTAACTCGTCAATGCCCATTGTTATGGACTTGGGTTTTGGAGAAGGAGGGAGCGCTGGAGGCATCAGTCGGCTAGCAAACAAGCACACAGGGATGCAAGTTTTACCTAGGTTCAGGCCTCGTAGAGGTCCCTACTCCTGCTTGTCTACTCTTGGAATTAACGAAGGAATCGAAGATTACAGGGGTGCGCAGATGCAATCTGGCAAGAGTTGTGGAAACTAGGGTTGTGTGTGTGTCCTCCTCGCTGCCCCCTCCTAACCTTTATATAGATAGCTAGGTCTCAGGTAGCAGGTCGAGTCGGTTATAGATTAGGGCTTTCCCTTTGAACTTTCTATCTTAAGCTTCTTCTTGTCTCGCAAGCAATCGTGAGTCCATGGGCCACTCGAATTCTCCACTGGGCCTTGGCAACACCGTGGGATTCTGTCGTATTCGGACCGTACATACCCAACTCGAGTACCTGTAGGGTATACTCATGTCAGATATAAAACTAAAGTATGCAGCCAAGATTCTTACCTGACCTACCAGTTGTACGAGAAGATCCATTTCTTTCTATGTTAACTTGTGTTTTTCCCTATTTGCAAGAGGGAACACGAGCTTAGGGGAGCCCTTTGTAGAAAATGCAGAATAGCTGAGTTTGAAGCTGCATATGCAAAGAAAATGGTTGCATTTGAAGAAGCTGACAGAGAGGCTGCAGCTAAAGCAGAATATGCTCACAGAGAGGTTGCAGCTGAAGCAGCAAATAGAGAGGCAGCATCTTCTAGCGGGAACAATCAGGCCTGTGATGTGCCGCTAATTGTGCCGCAGGATGCTGAAGATAGGTAAGCCAAGTCAGATCCTAGGTGGGATGAACTTGCATTTGGTGAGCTGTAGAGGGCCAATAATGTAAGATCCACCTGGAATGATCACAGTTGGTCGCCTAGGAACGATGGCAAGCGCCTCAAGTGGTCTGATGAGAAGTAAATTAAATTTTACTCCTTTGTGTTATGTTTCTGTTTTGTGGAACTCAGCTAGCTTATAAAGATAGCTAGCGCCTCAAGTGGGAGTAGTAAAATAAATTTTACTCATTTGTGTTATGTTTCTATATGTGTCTGGTAGCTTGTCAAGATGGTAGCTCATTAACTGGCAGTTTAAAAGAGTACCTTTTTCCTCTCTCACTAAATAGATATGTTTCATTTTGCCCAAATTGGTAGCAAATCTAGAGAAGCTTCTCTCTTCGATCATTCATTCCCTTTTGGACCTCTTTTTGCCTCCGATCTGGTAGAAAATCTAGAGCAATCACACCAGGCAGAATACATTCATTCAGAAAACAAAACAAATATAGATATAGCTGTGCACAGCTAAATAGGATATAGCGATAGAAAGTAGGTTGCTTAACGAGGTTCGATACATTCAACCCCTTCCTTGCGTGTAGAAATAGGATACACGCAAAATATAGAAAATCAAAAGAAGCTGCTAAGCAGCAGCAGACACGTTCAACCCCTCCTTCTGCCTCCTCCCTCTGGTGCTTCCTCCACTTCTTGATGCCCAGTCCCTTGATCTTGGGGGCCTTGGGCATGATTGGAGGCATGCGACCCTCTTCGATGGCCACCCGCTGGAGGTTTCGGAGGTGAATGTCGAGAGCCTCGTGTTCAGCGATGTAGGCGTTGATGTTCACGGTCTGGCCGACTTTGGGGGTGCCGGAGCTCGGGCCCTCTGCATGCATCATGACACAGTTGAAGTTGGTGTCGGCGAGTCTCGTCCTGCAGAAGGGGCACCTGTAGATGCCACCAGCAAAGAAGGCATCGTACTAGCAGGCGTGCAGCCTCCTCAGCACCTGACGAGTCTTGGTGTGCCTAGACTCGTCATCGCTGCAGACATTGAAAGAACATTTCATGTTTTCCTGTGTTTTGTGTGTTAGACAACAATATTGTGGAGATTATTGATGTGCGCTAAGTGTGCAGGAAGCTTTGGGAGGGGGCAGATTATCCGCCCCACCAAAGGCCGAATCATCCGGCCTACCTCATTGTTCAAAGGGTGCCAAGGCGCGTCGCTCGGAGTCCGGTAGGATTTTCTCCCAGAAAATTCGAACTAGGGCGATTTTTCTTCCCCAAGCCAGATAATCCGGCTGTCGCATGGGCCGGATAATCCGGCCCCTAGTTTTTGAGCAAAGCATGCCAAGGTGCGTCGCTCGGAGTCCGGCCGGATTTTCTCCCGGAAAATCCGAACTGGGGCGGTTTTTCCTCCCCAGGCCGGATAATCCGGCCTTCACATGGGACCGGATAATCCGGCCCCCAGAAGATGATCAAGGGCAAGCTCGGCGCGACGCTCTGATAAGGGGGCAGACTATCTGCCGGATATTCCGAGTCTGGGGCGGAGTTTTCCCTAGGCCGGATAATGCGGCCCTCACTTGGGCCGGATTATCTGGCCCCCAAAGTCACCAACGGCTTGGTTTTGGAAGGGGGTATAAATACCCCTTCTTCCCCAACGTTCAAGACTCTTGATTCACTCGAAATTGGTCAAACACTGTGCAAGAGCTCCCATTCTTGATCTCCCACTTCAACCACCCGAAGGATTCGATATTTGGGGGAATTGAAGGAGGAGAGAATCGTCATCGTCATCACGAATCAAGCGCATCCACTCCTCTCCATTCATTTGGAGAAATCCCTAATCTAGTATTCTTGTCAATATCTAGATCTTGTTCTTTGTTATTGATAACTTGTTCTTGTGGAAGCTTGTTTTCATTACGGGAGCCTCCAAGTTGATTGTGGAGTTGTGCCCCGCTAGTTGTGAAAGGTGTCGGTACCCACCTCGAAGGGTCCCTATAGTGGAAAGGTGGATCAGGCCTTTGGTGGTGGGATCCATTGGAGAACAGGGTGAGGCCTATTGTGGCGTGGTGGTCTTAGTACCGCCCACCCCTCCAATGCAGACATACTTCCCTTAACAAGGAAGGAACCGCGGTCAAACAAATCATGTGTCTCTGCGTGCTTCACTACGGTTTACCCGTTCCTCTTCCACTCGCTCTTTACTCGATAGTAGATAGGTTTGCATATAGGGAAATTCATCCTAATAGTATATCTATAGAATTTACCCGTTGTGCTAAGCCTAAAATTGAAAAAGCATTAAAATTTGAAGCAGCACCTATTCACCCCCCCTAGGTGCCCATACAATCCATTTCAATTGGTATCAGAGCCCTGACTCTTAATTCGGGTTTAACCTCCTAAGAGTAGTATGGGTACCAAGGATGATAGGAATGAGGCTGTGGATAAGGTCACAATGGATGACCTCAAGACGTTGGAAACAACCTTGTTGAAATCCTTTGAGGCTAAGATGGAGGAGATGAATCAAATGATTGCTCGCCTCACATCATCCATAGCCCCATCTCCATCCTCCTCTGAGGCAGCCACACCATCATCCAAGGAAAAGGCTAACACCAGATCCAAGGATGATGATGCGGAAGGTGAAAAACTTGATGGTTCCACCTCCAAGAAGGGAAGTGGTAAGGAGGAATATAGTGAGGTTCGTCACGTATATTCCCCTGATCCATGTATCCCTCATCCTCATATAAACAATAGGGGTGATCCACCCAAGCTCACTACATCCTCTTTTAATCAATGGCAATTCTTAATGAAGTCTCATGTTTGCAGCTCCTCAATTGAACTTTGGAGAATTATTGAAGAGGGTCTGCATATTGGAGATCATTCCAATCTGACAAGAGAAGTTGTGGACAGCCAATTGAATTCTACGGCTCTCCACATGATACAACTCGGTGTGGGTCCCAAGGACATGCCCCACATTGAACATCTCAACACAGCTAAAGAAGCTTGGGATGCCCTCACCGATCTCTTTATTGGGAATGAATGCATGGGAAGGAATAGGTACGATGCCCTTAGTAATGAAGCTGAGGGATTCTACATGTTGGATGGTGAAAACCATGAAGACATGTATAGAAGACTTAAGGGCATTGCAACAACATTTAGAAAGCATATAGCCACTCACATTGATGATGCATGGATAAAAAGAAAATATGTGAGTGCCTTAATGCCTTTCGAGCGAACGGACTTGAAGAGCTTGCAAGGTAGACACAACTACCATCAAATCACATCCAATGAAGTCATGCAAGAAATGGCATCATTCAAAGTTGTCGTGAAGAACGCTGAGGATGCCCGGGCTCGTGCCATTGGAATGCAAAAGGGTGTAAATGTTGCTCTAAAAGCTAATGTTGTTGAGCAAGAGGAGGATGAAAGATTTTTTGAGGGGGCCTCCATGGACTGCCCCGATGAAGTCAAACGTGCTCATGGTGAGTACATGGCGTTTTATGCACGGAACTTTTGGAAGGATCCTGCCAAGGCCAAGTCGGAACTCGAGCGCAAGAATGGGTCAAGTGGAAGAAGAGAAAGTGGCCCAAAACTGAGAACATGCTACAACTGTGGAGATAGGACGCACTTTGTAGCTGATTGTCCTTATCAAAATAGAGAAGACAATGGTGGTAGGCTCATTCTTAAAGGAAAATCCAAAGCACCTAAGAAGAAGCCATTTGCTAAGAAGAATGGCCCCTAAAAGAAGCAACCCAAGATCGTCTTAGTGGCACAAGAAGAATACTCCTCTGCAAGTGAAGATGAAGAGGATGAAGATAGTTCTCGCGAGGTGGCTGCTATAGCCACCACATCGTCTCCATCATCTCTCTTTGATTCGCCAAACGAGAACCTCATCAACAACAACGTCACTTGCCTAATGGAAAGAGGGTCCGAGGTATCAAGTTCTAGCTCTTCATTTTATAAGACTAACACAATTTTGGATATGGATGATCATGATAGTCTTAAAATGAAAGAAGAAGTTATTGCTTTGGACAACTTTTTCACTAACCTGCAAGGTGAGCACAAACTCCATTTTGATGTTCTTATGAGTCAACTTGCTCAAGCCGAAGATCTTCTTGAAGAAAAGGGCAGAATCGAAAGAGAAGATGCCTTGGAGATAGCTTCTTTGAAGAATGCCTTGGAAGAAGAAGAGGAAGCTCGAGTATCTTTGGAAGAGAGACTCTAAACCATTGAGGAGTCACGTGAAGAAGCTGTGGCTCAGCTCAACAAAGAACATGACAATGCTCTTGCCAAGCTAAAGAAACTAAAGAAAGAAAATGTTGAATTTGGGGTTGTTCATGCTAGACTCTCAGAGAAGTTTGATAATCTTGAAAGTGATCACAAGGCATTAAAGAGTGATCATTCTACTTTAAATGAGTCTCATGACCATCTCCAAACTCAATTGAAGCTGTATGATGTGCCAAGTACCTCCACATCACCTTATGGAAAAGAAGATCTTGCAAGAGGTTCTCAACACAAAAGTAAAGAGGTTCTTGATGAGATACTGAGCAAGCAAAGGACAAACAATAGAAAAGAAGGTCTTGGTTACATTCCCAAGACAAAGAGCAAGAAAAACAAGAAGAAGAAGTGCAAGACTGCTCAACCAAAGACTAGCAACATTACCAATGAAAAGTCTAGTTATGATGGTTTTGCAGGGGCTAACAATCCTAACTTTGAATTATACTGCGATTATTATGGTGGTGTTTATGCTAGTTATGTAGGCTATTATGATTGTTACATTCCTTGGTCTATTTGGGTCCCCAAGACCATTGTCACTAACATGAGAGGACCCATTGAAAAATGGGTACCTAAAACCAAGAAGTAACTTTCTTGCAGGGCTATGCTTCTGGTGGTTCTAAATGGGTACTCGATAGTGGTTGCATGAGTCATATGACCGAAAGCAAGGAGATCATCACGGAGATGCAGCCAAATCATGATCATATAACCGTCTCCTATGGTGACAAGTCAAAATCTGAGGTATTGGGTCTCGACAAAGTTGTGGTGGCTCACGATATCTCTCTCGTGGACGTCATGCTTGTTGAGACCCTCGGGTACAACTTACTTTCAGTTCGCACCCTTGGTAAGATGGGCTTTGTAGTTTATATTGATGCTGATTTGGTGGTACTCTTGTGGAGCAAGTCTCTAAAAGTTGCTTTCGTGGGATATGTCGAAAATGACCTGTACGTGGTGGACTTTTCGGGAAAAACCACTACAGGCCCGATGTGTCTCCTCGAAAAGGATGACGCGGGTTGGCTATGGCATCGCCGACTAGCCCACGTCAATATGAGAACTTTGCAAAGTCTCCACAAGGGTGGCCACATCCTTGGACTAAAAGAAAATGTCTCCTTTGCCAAAGATCGTGTTTGCAGGGCTTGTGTTGAAGGGAAAATGCATGAATCTCCTCATCGAAGGAAGACTATTATCTCGTCAAAAAGGATCTTAGAGCTCCTTCATGTGGACCTCTTCGGACCTCCATTTCATGCAAGCCTCGGTGGGAAGAAGTACTGTCTTGTGATCGTTGATGATTACTCAAGATACACTTGGGTTTATTTCTTCAAGATGAAGAGTGAAACTCAATAAACGGTCATCGACTTCGCCAACGAGGTTCAACGTCAACACAACGTCCCTATTTTGGCTATAAGAAGTGATAACGGATCTGAGTTCAAGAACTACACCTTAAATGAGTTCCTAAGTGAAGAGGGGATTAGACATCAATATTCCGCTGCGTACACCCCTCAACAAAATGGTGTAGGCGAGAGGAAGAATCGGACTCTAATGGACATGGCAAGGTTAATGCTAGCCGAATTCAAGTCTCCATATAACTTCTGGGCTGAAGAAATCTCTACTGCTTGTCATTCATCCAACCAGTTATACCTCCGCAAGATCTTGGAGAAGACTCCGTATGAAATACTTACCGGTAACAAGCCAAACATTTCATAGTTTCGGGTATTTGGGTGTAAGTGTTTCTTTCTCATCAAGGGAGTTTGTTTATCTAAGTTTGAATCTAAGGCTCAAGAAGGTATTTTTGTTGGTTATGGTACCGAATCCCACACTTATAGAGTCTACAATAAGCTCTCTGGAACTGTTGTAGAACCTTGTAGTGTGGTGTTGGAAGAAAATGACGGTTCCCCTTGCGGAGCAAGTTGGTGTTTGTGATGCAGATGTTGAAATACCCCAAGATTCCATAAGAAGAATGGGCGTGGGATTTTTCCGCCCCATTGAGGAACCCCTTGTGGCGGATAGGGAAGGACAATGCTCTACTCATGTAGAGCCCTCATCTACACATACTCAACATGTTCCAACCACGGGAGCAACTTCTACACCATCTCCATCAACTGCTAAAGGTCAAGATGTTCTAGAAAGCTCTAGGCCAGATTATCCGGTTGACACCGGATTATCCGGCCATCCCCTTCCTGACGACCAAATTGCTCCTAGTGCTGAAGAAACCGCTGGAAGCTCCAGGCCAGATTTTCTGGGTGACCCCGAATTATCTGGCCCCTCGCTAGTTCAAGCAAGCCCCGGTCAGCCTGATGAAGCTGCTACAAGTACTCCCATGCCGGATTATCTGACCTCTCCATCGGCCGGATTATCCGGTCCTGACTCACCTGTTGTTCAGCAGTCTCCTGTTACGGCTGCTAAGTCATCTCAAGGGCACGCTTCATCACCGCCTACTACTGTTACCCCAGATTCTAATCAAGGTCGAGCAAATGATTCCAATGAAGATTCAAGTGATTAAACTACTCCACCAAGAGACAACAAACTTATTGAACTTCGTCGCAAGGCTCGGGATGATCGGAACCTTGAGTTAAGCGGTCACACCCTCGACAAAGTTGTTGGTGATCTTTGACGAAGGGGTTCTATTAGAAGGGAATTGGCCAGTTTTGGTGACCATCAAGCACACATCTCAATGGTGGAACCCAAGAAGGTCTTTGAAGCTCTTGAAGATCTGGACTGGGTTGATGCTATGCATGAAGAATTGAATAATTTTGAGCGCAACAAGGTCTAGAAACTCGTGGAGAAACCCAAAGATTGCCGCAATGTTATCGAAACCAAATGGATATTTAAAAACAAGCAAGATGAGAATGGCATTGTTGTGAGGAACAAGGCAAGACTTGTGGCACAAGGCTACTCTCAAGTTGAGGGCATTGACTTCGGCGAGACCTATGCTCCTGTGGCTCGCCTTGAGTCCATCTGTATCCTCCTTGCTTATGCTGCCCATAACAATTTAAAATTGCACCAAATGGACGTCAAGAGTGCTTTCATTAATGGTCCTCTACATGAGTTGGTATATGTAAAGCAACCACCGGGCTTTGAGGATCCTAACTTCCCGAACCATGTCTACAAACTCGATAAGGCACTCTATGGCCTTAAACAAGCCCCACGTGTGTGGTATGAGCACCTTAAAGAGCTTTTGCTAGACCATGGCTTCGAAGTTGGGAAAATCGACCCCACTCTTTTTACTAAGAAAGTTAAGGGGGAGCTCTTCGTATGCCAACTATATGTAGACGATATCATCTTTGGTTCTACTAATAAAGCTTTTAATGATGAATTTTCAAAGCTTATGACTGATAGGTTTGAGATGTCTATGATGGGGGAATTACAGTTCTTTCTTGGATTCGAGATCAAGCAACTTAGAGAAGGAACCTTCATCAATCAAGCAAAATACATCCAAGACATGCTCAAGAGATTCAAGATGATGAATCTTAATGGTGTCACCACTCCGATGCAAACAAAATGTCATCTTGAACTTAACCCACATGGTAAAGATGTGGACCAAAAGGTATACCGGTCCATGATCGACTCTCTCCTTTACCTCTGCGCATCTAGACCCGATATTGTGTTGAGTGTGGGGGTGTGTGCAAGGTATCAAGAAGCTCCTAAAGAAATCCACTTAGTGGCGGTCAAGAGGATCTTTCGATATTTGGTTCATTCCCCTAACTTTGGTCTATGGTATCCCAAAGGCTCCAATTTCTCTCTATGTGGTTATACTGATTCAGATTGGGCTGGTGATAAGGATGATTGGAAATCCACTTCTGGAGCTTGTCAATTCTTGGGAAGATCTCTAGTTTGTTGGTCATCTAAAAAGCAGAATTGTATATCTCTCTCCACCGCCGAAGCTGAATATGTTGCTGCTGCTAGTGCTTGCACTCAGTTATTGTGGATGAGGCAAACTTTAAAGGAATACGGTGTCAATTGTGACAAAGTGCCTCTTTTATGTGATAATGAAAGTGCAATCAAAATTGCGTACAATTTGGTACAGCACACAAGGACAAAGCATATTGAGATTTGGAATCATTTTATTCAAGACCAAGTTGCTCGAGGCGATATTGATCTATCTTTTGTGAGCACAAAGAACCAACTTGTTGATATTTTCATGAAGCCACTTGATGAAGCAAGATTCTGCTACTTGAGGAATGAGCTAAATATCATTGATTCCGGGAGTTTGTCTTGATTACCCATGCACTCACTCGTACATCTCAGTCTTACTTGGTCTAGATGTTGGCATGGATATAGGGGGAGTGTGGTCCTAATACATTGGGCTAACCCTCCCCCCATAATGCCAAAAGCAAGATAAATTATTTCTCTTAATATCATTTTGTGATATGTGAGCTTATTGATGAGTATTGGTCGTGAACCCAAGATATATCTTCGTAGTGTCACACCATACACTCCAACAAGGTGGCTTTGGCCACCGCCCTCTCCCTTGAGGAGAATTGGATTTGTATGGATCTTTTTGGTTGTTTTTGCTCTCTCATGTTCTTATGTGAATCACACTCAATTTTGGCTCTTATTTGATTTGGATCTTGCAACTTTGAGTGTCTAGTACCATCTTAGTTTGGCTCTCTTAATCCTAAGCCTTTCCCTACCCCTCAGCCATCTATTCTTGCACACAAGTCCCTTGTACACCTTGTGGGGGTGTTGTTTGGGGACGCGCGGGCCTGAATCTGTGTACAACAGAAATTCAAATTTGAGGCCGGATAATCCGGTCCAAGTGTAGGCCGGATAATCCGGCCCTGGCGGATTTTTTCATAAAGGGCAGGGATTGGGGGGAAGGGCTCATAACGAGCAACACTTCTCCCCCAACCCTCTCCTCCTCCTCAGCCGCTGCCTACCGTCCCCCACCCTCCCTGGAGCCTCTCCGGCCACCGGATTTTCTGGGCCTCCCCGGATCTTCTTCTCCGTGCCTCCGAGTACCTTCTCCTCCGCGTTCTTCCTCCAGTGAGTGAGGGTAACTCCCTCTCTCCCCATCTTTGGCTAGATGTGTTATTTGTTGGGTGGAACATTGTCTAAAAGGATGTTGTTTTGCATAGAAATCATAGTCTTGCAGTTTCTAGGCCCGATCTAATTTTTTGCATTCAATCTAGGTGAACTCGAAAATTTCTGCTAGGGCCGGATTATCCGCCCCTGACTAGGCCGGATAATCCGGCCTGACAGATTCAACTCTGGTTCAGTTTCACCATGGTGTGTGCATTGAGTAGATTTGCCTTAAGAACTTTTTGACTACTTTTTCCATGCTCTCTCCTGGACTTGTGTGTATGCTTATCCCTAAGCTATCACCCTTGTTCTCCTCACAGGTGGTTCCAGTGTTGCCAAGACCTACAAGCGCTGCCCTCGCGGTAAATACTTTCGGGACAACAGACATGGTAACTTAGTGGACGAAGTTGAGTTGAGGAGAAGAAAGAACGAAGAGAAGCGCATGGCTGAACAAGCAAAGCGGACTAGGAAGGGGGTGTCCAAAAGTAAGGGAAAGGAGCCCAAGATCAACTACAAGGCTTTGGATGCAGTCACTTATTCCTCCATCCGTCACCGTGATTTGTTTGTTGAATTGCCTCGTGATGATGAGCTAGGGATGCTCATTTTTGGTGTGCTGAACAGAAAGGTATTTATGAAGATGTGTATGCCAGGCTGAACATTAGGCCTATGCACCCACTGGTTCTTGCTAAGGCTTTGGAGAAGGCCCACCTTGTGGATGCAATGTATGTGGCTGAGCGGATGGGGCTGCACCATCTCATGTCTCTCTAGTGCTCATATGACTCTGAGGTGGTGAAGCACTTCTTTTCCACGTTGGTTATTTGTGGAGATGAGCATCGCACTATGAAGTGGATGACTCATGATAGGCCTATGTCTGCTGATTTCCATGTGTTTGCTAAGGTTCTTGGATACTCAGTAGGGATAGGGCAAGTGGCCACCGTATCATCACTCAGCTGAAGCCCAACAAAGATGCAGCTCTCTCTCCTTGCACTTTGGACAATGGCATTGTGGGCACTCTTGCTGGTCTGGCGCCTATCTATGCTGCTTTGGTCAGTCTCTTCCGTGATTCCATCACTCCAAGTGGAGGCAACAATGTTAGCATCCATGGTCACCTTGTCCAGCTCCTTCAATTCTCTCATGAGGTTGCCTCGTGCGAGGATGAGTCTGTGCAGTACAGGCTAGATGCCATGGACTTCATCTACCATCAATTGACTGATGCTATGTTCAACCGTCTATCCATCCCCTATGCACCCTACATTATGATGCTCATCAGGCACCTGCTTCCTTCTGAAGAGTTCAACATTGATACTGTGCATAAGGCCAAGAAGATCTACACCAAGGTTCGGAAGACCTCACACCCATCCTCTGCTCCTGAGGGTCTCATGAGGGATGCTCGTAGGCCTCCAGTGCCTCCCATTGCTCGTGAGATCAAGCAGCTAAACTGGTTCCAGCGGCACATCCTTTGCATGGGTGTGGACACACACAAGGGTCAGTACGAGGCGTACAAGCAGCGCCATGAGTTGGCTCACTCTCAGCAGCTCATCCTTCACCATGTGTCAGGTGCTTCTGGTGACCCCCTCGGCTCCTACACCCCCCACACCATATGCTTGGTGGAACTCTTCTTCTAGGTTGAACTATGGAGAGCTGGAGCGTCACTTGTTCCCTTCTGCGGCCACTACTGATGATGAGGATGATGACACCAAGGAGCTTGAAGATGAGGACGAGGACGAGGACAAGGATGAGGACTACGAGTGATCCCTTGGGGTGCTAGCATTGCTCTTCTTCCTTTTTGGCGTCTCGATGCCAAAGGGGGAGAAGTAGTTCTATTAGGATCTTCGAGGATTTGCATGGGTCAGGCATAAGCACTTGCATTTTTCTATTCGTCGTTTTCTCGCTTATGCCCATTTAGCGTTGAAACTTTAAATTTGTGATTTGTGGTTTGTTTGAGACTCTATTTGTCAGTGGTTGTCTGGATTTATCTCATGGATTATGCTTATGGATTCATCTATTCATATCCTATTATGCTGGAAATCTTTATCAAGGAAGGCACTTATATTGGTTATCTCGGTGATAATTGAGGCTATTTCAAGGATGCCTCCCTTCTACCTCGGTGGTATGATTATGTTGCTCATATGTCTATGGAATAGATTCACCTATTTGTGTGCATTTGTATTCAAATGCAAAATTCTAATATGCACACATTGAGGGGGAGTCCCTTCCATGTTTATGTAAAGACCCAAACCTGGCTTGGTTTGAATCCCTGTGATTACAGTGCTAGTCCCTGGATCGAATAGCTAGCACCCACAGTTTAAGATGTAATATCAAGATACAAAGGTCATATTACATCGTATGATCCAGAATATGAATACTTTATTACATACTCATAGCCATAGGCTATCTTATTACAAAGCAGCAGAATACAAGTAAAGCATGGAGTCCTTCATCTTCATGTGCCACAGGCAAACATGTTGGGTGTAGACTCATAACTCCTATCATCAATCCTCACTCATTAATAGAATAACCTGCAACATGATAGGTTGCAGCCACAAAAAAGGGTCAATACTTTGAATGTATTGGCAAGTATCACAAGTTGGTGAATATAAGTTGGACTATCACTACATGCATATTTGGCTAAGTAGATCTTGGGCTCATTTGCAAAAAGCAACATGGTTTTATCCTATCTTTGAAAAATAGTTTTGATCTTTCAACAACTTTCTGAACTCCTTGGCAAACTCCAAGTGCTTCTACTCTCTTGTTGTCACCATCAAGTTTTACTTTGAGAAATTAGAATGTCAAGATCTTCCATAGCTTCAGGCCTTAGTTGCTCAGAGTTGTCCATAACCGGGGACACGGCTAAGTACTTAGAATTTAATCTTCTGCAGAAGTTGTACACTTTACCCACAAGACACAATCTCGTCTTGACGCCACCAGTGGCCGCTGGATTAGTACTCACCAAGATGGAGTACCGGCAGATCGAGAATGTGACAAAGTCTTTCCATAGAAGTCCTCCCAATACATAATGCCAGCACATCTACCAGGCACCAATGCAAGGATAAACCTCCAATGCATAATTCTAGTTAACCTGAAGAGGTACCAATGCATGGGTCTTCCACTATGTAATTGACTAGGCCAGAGCCCATTTGGCATGTGGCTGTACACGAAAGCCACTGTACGAGAAACATGTTCAATCTCTAAGTTCCTGGGTGGTATTCTCCTAGTGCACACACGAAAGAGAATAGCCATAGACATGGTTCTCTTCGTTGCCACCTTATTCTCAACTGAGTATCCACTTTCCACCCAGGTGATTCATTGAGTACTTGTTTTATTATGCAAAACATATATTTTCCAACTCTTCATATAATCACAATATGGTATATTCCACCCTGAATCTATAGCAGAGCTAAGCATACTACAACTACAGTATTTCCACTAAGGAAGATATAAAGGATATCCTAAATAGGACATAGCATAGCATCATAGTAGTCCTATCATGCACACTACAAAAATCCACTAAGTGTAATGAAAATAGTAGGACATGGATGATAGTGTCACTTGCCTTAGTATTTGGTGGTGTTGGTACACTCTTTGCAGTAACACACTTGGCAATCCACACAATCTATCAAACAAAACAACCAAGACAAAACATGCACAAGATCAATACTAATGGCAATACAAAAATCATGCAAAATATGCAAGCATGCAAGATGGCAATTTTTATTGTACAAATAGTTATAACAAGGTTTTTGAACACTACTAAGTGTTTTCTGAACAATTTATAATTGCAAGATTACAAATGCAACCATTTGTGCAATTGCAATAATTAGCAATAATTTCTAGTATTTGGAAAGGAGGTCACGGTGGAGGGAGGGGCACTCAGAGTCGCCGGGGATTCCTCGCCGGAGTACCTGCTGACGGTGGAGCTCACGTCTTCGAGACGGTGTCGTCGACCTGGGGCTTGAACAGGGAAAACAAGGAATCAGGGAGGTGCGCCAGGTCGTGTAGAAGTTGGCTGTGGCCAAAAGAGGGCGGCGGGAACCTGCGACTCACCGGAACTCGTCAGAGAACGGTGGCGGCAGAAAAGCTCCGGTGATGACTGTGGCGTCGACTTGGGGCATGCCAA
Source organism: Avena eriantha (assembly GCA_910589775.1). NCBI lineage: Eukaryota > Viridiplantae > Streptophyta > Magnoliopsida > Poales > Poaceae > Avena > Avena eriantha. Next base: position 83,901,596 of record OU342746.1, on the reverse strand, counting down.
CGCAAATGGAGGGGGTTAGCAGATGCGCTTGAGGATGGTGAATCTAACAGGGCAGAAAAGAGAGCGCGGGGCATCGGGTTCTCGCTGGAATCGTCGCCGGAGCTCGTCGAGGTCTGTGGTGGTCCGAGCAAGATTCCGAGCAGCCTAGTGGCTCTCAGGTGGCGGTGTCTGAGGGGAAAACGAAGAGGAGGGGGTGGAGGTTAAGAGGGCGTCGTCGGAGTGGGGATTAATTCGCGGAAACGCTCGAATTCGGCCGGACTTGGTAACGGCAGAGGGAGGGAGACCGTCTGCTCGTCCCGCGGTGGAAGACGGTGAGGTGGAGGTGACGTGGAGGTGGGGTCGAGCCGTCGGCGAGGGGGTGTGAGGAGGGGTCGGTGAGAAAGAGAGGGGCAAGGGGAGTGCCGGGTGGGCTTAGTAGGCTAGGTTTGGGCCGAGCTGCTGCTGCTGTGTTTTTTTTTTCTTTCAGTTTTTTTTCTTTTTCTTTTTCTGTTTTCTTAATTAACTTTTGATTTAATGATCCAATTTGAATCAAAAAAATTTCTAAAAATTTGTAAAACTCAAATTAGGTTTTTAGGGCATTACAGAACACATTTACTTTCTGACTCAAATTTTTCTAACCAAATTTATTCACTTTGGCTTTAATAGTTAATATTGCCTTTCTTAATCCTATTCTCAAAATAATTCATATCTTTTTATCCATGGCTCCAAATTGGATGAAACCAATTTCTATTGATTTATTGTTTTGCCCTTTATCTTTTTATCTCACATAGGAGTTCTTTTGTTTAATATGGAGTATATCCATATTATTGTGTTGTTCTTAGTCTTAACAAATAATTAGAGTTTTAGGGTTTGAGATATTTTCACTTCTCTTAGGTTTTTAAAATGCAACCAAGTCAAGATGCTCATGCAAGCTTCATGATTTGGGATTTTAAAACATGCACACCACTTCACAAACTAAAGTCATTTTGTTTGGCTTGGGTTTTGGAGGCATTATATTAAATGTTCCAAAAGTTTTTGTTCCTTCTGAATTTCAAAGAACTTGGTTCTTCATTTTGTTTAAAATTTTCACATTTCAAAATTTGGAAAATTTTGGGACGTGACAGTTTATTGCTAGTTGTCTTGTGATCCTTTCCTGCAAATCCTAGTATTGTCATCTAACACCAAAAAGGGGGAGATTGAAAGAACATTTCATGTTTTCCTGTGTTTTGTGTGTTAGATAACAATACTGTGGACATTATTCATGTTCTCTAAGTGTGCAGGAAGCTTTGGGGGGTGGATTATCTGCCCCACCAAGGGCCAGATAATCCGGCCTACCTCATTGTTCAAAGGGTACCAAGGCGCATCGCTCGGAGTCCGGTTGGATTTTCTCCCGGAAAATCTGAACTGGGGCGGTTTTTCTTCCCCAAGCCAGATAATCCGGCTGTCGCATGGGCCGGATAATCCGGCCCCCAGTTTTTGAGCAAAGCATGCCAAGGCGCGTCGCTCGGAGTCCAGTCGGATTTTCTCCCAGAAAATCCGAACTGGGGCGGTTTTTCCTCCCCAGGCCGGATAATCCGGCCTTCACATGGGACCGGATAATCCGGCCCCCAGAAGATGATCAAGGGCAAGCTCGGCGCGATGCTCTGATAAGGGGGCGGACTATCTGCCGGATATTCCGAGTCTGGGCGGAGTTTTCCCCAGGCCGGATAATCCAGCCCTCACTTGGGCCGGATAATCCGGCCCCCAAAGTCACCAACGGCTTGGTTTTGGAAGGGGGTATAAATACCCCTTCTTCCCCAACGTTTAGAACTCTTGATTCACTCAAAATTGGTCAGACACTGTGCAAGAGCTCCCATTCTAGATCTCCCACTCCAACCACCTGAAGGTTTCGATCTTTGGGGGAATTGAAGGAGGAGAGAATCGTCATCGTCATCACGAATCAAGCGCATCAACTCATCTCCATTCATTTGGAGAAATCCCTGATCTAGTATTCTTGTCAATATCTAGATCTTGTTCTTTGTTGTTAATAACTTGTTCTTGTGGCAGCTTGTTGCCATTACAGGAGCCTCCAAGTTGATTGTGGAGTTGTGCCCCGCTAGTTGTGTAAAGATATCGGTACCCACCTCGAAGGGTCCCTATAGTGGAAAGGTGGATCAGGCCTTTGGTGGCGGGATCCATCGGAGAACAGGGTGAGGCCTATTATGGCGTGGTGGTCTTAGTACCGCCCACCCGTCCAACGCAGATGTACTTCCCTTAACAAGGAAGGAACTGCGGTCAAACAAATCATGTGTCTCCACGTGCTTCACTACGGTTTACCTGTTCCTCTTCCACTCGCTCTTTACTCGCTAATAGATAGGTTTGCATATAGGGAAATTCATCCTAATAGTAAATCTAGAGAAGTTACCCATTGTGCTAAGCCTAAAATTGAAAAAGCATTAAAATTTGAAGTAGCACCTATTCACCCCCCGCTAGGTGCCCATACGATCCATTTTAGACGTTGCTGCCGTAGACCTATTGGAAGAAAAGGAAAAGGTAGGATTAGATGATGTAAGAAGATCGAGCAATCAAAATGCGAACAAGCGAATGGAATAAACCAAGATCTAGCATCCAATGATGGGAACGGCAGAAGAACCAGGGAAGGGGAGCAAACCCTAGTTACCTCCGACCATGGCACATCGATGACGGTGCCGTAGGGGTTGACCGGATCGATGTACTCCTCTGGATCGTAGGGGTCCCAGAAGAGCTCGATCTGCTCATGGCCGGCGAGGGCCTCCTCACCGGGAGCTAAGTCGGAAGCGGGGACGGGGGCCTGGACGAGAACGACGGCTGCCATCGATGCCTCGACGGGGGCCTGGACGGGGACAGCGGCTGCTTTCAACATGTCGATGGGTCTAGGACGGAGACGGGGGCCTCCTCGCTGGCAGCCTTGGAGGCGACGATGGCCACTATATCCTCCTCGCTCCGTCATCACCGGCATGGACGAGGTTTTCTCAGGAGTTTGCTGAAGCAGGTGGGACAATGGAGAGGGTTGCATGAGGAGAGTGAGCGAGAGTGAGAGTGGGTATGTGGAGAGGGGCTCTATAGTTAAGGTGAATGGAAGCAAGGGACATTTCGTTGCACCACCATGCAACGCGCCACGTAGGCTACTGCACCGTGCACCACGACACGTGCATGGTACATCACGTTTTTTTTCCCAGGCCATGCATGGTAGTTCTGTATTGAGCCACATGCAAAGGGCACATACACAATTTCTATGTACAAAGTTTGACACAGCCATAAAACTGGCGATAATTAAAAGGGGAAATGTAGAGGAGAAGGTAGGTGGCTGTACGGCGAGATTTGTGGGGTTGTGCTAGATCGGATAGAGGGATGTGTTGATGACTGCAAGTGACTCGATGAAGGTGGAGACGTTACGTCTCGTCGATCCCCCCTTTGAGACCCATTTGTCATCTCTTCGGCCTCCGGCTAACACGTAGAAGTTTCTTACGGTGGGGCCCAGTTGGAAGTGAGATTGAGAGCCACTGCGTAAAAATTGGGATATGTCTTATTAAAATCAAGTGGAAATAGATTGCAGCTGCCCGTCGACGACCGTGCACTCGATGATGCATGTGTTGTGGCGTAGTTGTAGCAGTAGTAGGCTTGTCAGACTTGATTAAACATGACATGACCAGTCCACGACTTTTTCCATGGACGGCTTCGTGTTCCTTCTTGTAGAAGTCTCGCTAAGGAAGACGTTCGTGCTATCTCACTCTATACTGTGAAGGGCACGACGTTGCAACGATCCTTGTTGGATCACACAGGATCAACGGTTGGTGCACACGATCCACATGACAACTATGACAACCAATCAGGGCATAGTAGACAGAGTGAGCATAGGTTTGGGCTTCTACAAAAGAGAGAGAGGGCAAAACTGAGTAGTATCAAAAAACCAAGGGACAAACTGAGTAGTATAAAAATGGAAAGTGAGTGTCTCGTACAATGAAATACATCATGGCATACATCAAATTATGCCAAGATGGATCCACTAGAGTTTATTGGATGTGTGTTCTTCTCATAAATCACATGGATCCACTAGAGTTCATTGGATGTGTGTTCTTGTCATAAACCGCATGGATCCACTGGAGTTCATTGGATGTCTGTTCTTTTCACAAACCAGACATTGGATGTTTGTTCTTTCACAAACCACAATGATCCACCAGAGTCATTGCATGGCCCGTTCTTTTCATAAACCACAATTAGAGTCATTGTATGTCTGTTCTTTTCAAAAACCACATAAGGATCCACTAGAGTCATTGGATGTGTGTTATTTTAACAAACCACATATTGATCCACTAGTGTCATTGCATGTGTGTTCTTTTCACAAACCACATAAGGATCCACCAGTGTCATTGGATGTGTGTTCTTTTCACAAACCACATGAGCATGTGTGTTCTTCTCACAAACCACATATGGATCCACTAGTGTCATTGAATGTGTGTTCTTTTCCTAAAACACATATGGACCCACCAGTGTCATTGCATGTTTGTTCTTTTCATGAACCACAGCTAGAGTCATTGTATGTATGTTCTTTTTACAAACCACATATGGATCCACTACAGTCATTTCATGTGTTCTTTTCATTAACCATAGCTAGATTCATTGCATGTGTGTTCTTTTCACAAACCACATATGGATCCACCAGTGTCATTAAATGTGTGTTATTTTCACAAACCACACATGGACCACCAGAGTCATTGCATATGTGTTCTTTTCATTAACCACACCTAGAGTCATTGCATGTCTGTTTTTTTCGCAAACCACATATTGATCCAGCAGTGTCATTGCATGTGTGTTCTTTTCACAAACAACAGTTAGAGTAATTACATGTCTATTATTTTCACAAACCACATATGGATCCACCAGAGTCATTGCATGTCTGTTCTTTTCACAAACAACACATGGATCCACCAGTGTCATTGCATGTGTGTTCTTTTCATAGACCACATATGGATCCACATCTAGAGTCATTGGATGTGTGTTCTTCTCACAAACCACGTATGGATCCACCAGAGTCAGTGAATGTTTGTTCTTTTCATAAACCACATGAGCATGTGTATTCTTTTCATAGACCACATATGGATCTACAGCTAGAGTCATTGGATGTGTGTTCTTTTCACAAACCACATATGGATCCACCAGTGTCATTGCATGTGTGTTCTTTTCATGAACCAAATATGGATCCACCAGTGTCATTGCATGTCTGTTCTTTTCACAGACCACATATGGATCCACTAGAGTTCATTGCATGTGTGTTCTTTTCATTAACCATAGCTAGAGTCATTGCATGTCTGTTCTTTTCACAAACCACACAAGGATCCACTAGAGTCATTGCATTTCTGTTATTTTCACAAACCACATATGGATCCACCAGAGTTCATTGCATGTCTATTCTTTTCAGAAACCACATATGGATCAACCAGTGTCATAGAAATGTGTGTTCTTCTCACAAACCACATATGGATCCACCAGTGTCATTACATGTGTGTTCTTTTCATTAACCACATATGGATCCCCTAGTGTCATTGCATGTGTGTTCTTTTCATTAACCACAACTAGAGTCATTGCATGTGTGTTCTTTTCACAAACCACATATGGATCCACCAGAGTTCATTGCATGTCTGTTCTTTTCATAAACAACATATGGATCAACCAGTGTCATTGAAATGTGTGTTCTTTTCATAAACCACATGGATCCTAACCTTAGGAGAGCCCTAACGTTAGCCCCTAATGGTCGTTAGACCGAGTCTTCTAGAAGGCATTCCCTAACACAGTTGTTATGCCTGATGATTGTTACATACCGTTTGATCGGGGCGCTTGGACGATTGGGATGGTCTTCGTATGAGTGATTCATGAGTAAGTTGTTCTGCGACATGATTGGTCATGCTTACTGCCCGCTTGCTCTGGATAAACTGGCAACATTGGGCACTCCCTTTTGTGAGTGTGATGACTCACGAGTTCCGTGGGCCATATGCCAGTGTCACGTCCCCTTTACTTCTCTTCCTCCCCATACTTCTCTTCCTTTCCCTTGAAGCTAGTTTCCCCACTTCTCTCCCATCATGACGTAGCCGCAAGCCGATGGTGCCTCCAGCTATCTCTCCCGTAGCCACCCCAATCCCCCACCCCCCTCTCATCATGGGTTCAAGGGGAGACGGTGAAACCACATGGATCCACTAGAGTTCATTGGATGTGTGTTCTTGTCATAAACCACATGGATCCACTAGAGTTCATTGGATGTCTGTTCTTTTCACAAACCAAACATTGGATGTTTGTTCTTTCACAAACCCCACATGGATCCACCAGAGTCATTGCATGGCATGTTCTTTTCTTAAACCATAGTTAGAGTCATTACATGTTTGTTCTTTTCACAAACCACATAAGGATCCACTAGAGTCATTGGATGTGTGTTCTTTTCACAAACCACATATTGATCCACCAGTTTCATTGCATGTGTGTTCTTTTCACAAACCACATAAGGATCCACCAGTGTCATTGAATGTGTGTTCTTTTCACAAACCACATGAGCATGTGTGTTCTTCTCACAAACCACATATGGATCGAGTAGTGTCATTGAATGTGTGTTCTTTTCCTAAAATACATATGGATCCACCAATGTCATTGCATGTGTGTTCTTTTCACAAAGCACATATGGATCCACCAATGTCATTGCATGTGTGTTCTTTTCATTAACTACATATGGATCCCCTAGTGTCATTGCATGTGTGTTCTTTTCATTAACCACAACTAGAGCCATTGCATGTGTGTTCTTTTCACAAACCACATATGGATCCACCAGAGTTTATTGCATGTCTGTTCTTTTCACAAACCACATATGGATCAACCAGTGTCATTGAAATGTGTGTTCTTTTCATAACCACATGGATCCTAACCTTAGCCCCTAATGGTAGCCATTAGACCGAGTCTTCTAGAAGGCATGCCCTAACACAGTTGTTGTGCATGATGATTGTTACATACCGTTCGATCGGGGCGCTTGGACGATTTGGATGGTCTTCGTAAGAGTGATCCGCAAGTAGGTTGTTCTGCGACATGATTGTCAATGCTTATTGCCCACTTGCTCTGGATAAACTGACAACACTAGGCGCTCCCTTTCGTGAGTGTCACAACCCACGAGTTCCGTGGGCCATATGCTAGTGTATATTCCCCTTTCCTTCTCTTCCTGCCCATACTTATATTCCTTCCCCTTGAAGCCACTTTCCCCACTTCTCTCCCATCCTGCCGTAGCTGCAAGCCGACGGCGCCTCGACCTATCTCTCCCACAGCCACCCCAGTCCCCCACCCCCCTCTCACCATGGGTTCAAGGGGTGACAATGAAACCACATGGATCCACTACAGTTCATTGGATGTGTGTTCTTGTCATAAACCACATGGATCCTCTAGAGTTCATTTGATGTCTATTCTTTTCACAAACGACACATTGGATGTCTGTTCTTTCACAAACCACACATGGATCCACCAGAGTCATTGCATGGCCTATTCTTTTCATAAACCATAGTTAGAGTCATTACATGTCTCTTATTTTCACAAACCACATAAGGATCCACTAGAGTCATTGGATGTGTGTTCTTTTCACAAACCACATATTGATCCACCAGTGTCATTGCATGTGTGTTCTTTTCACAAACCACATAAGGATCCACCAGTGTCATTGGATGTGTGTTCTTTTCACAAACCACATGAGCATGTGTGTTCTTCTCACAAACCACATATGGATCCAGTAGTGTCATTGAATGTGTCTTCTTTTCCTAAAACACATATGGATCCACCAGTGTCATTGCATGTGTGTTCTTTTCATAAACCACAGTTAGAGTCATTGCATGTATGTTCTTTTCACAAACCACATATGGATCCACTAGATTCATTTCGTGTGTTCTTTTCATTAACCACAACTAGAGTCATTGCATGTGTGTTCTTTTCACAAACCACCTATGGATCCACCAGTGTCATTGAATGTGTGTGATTTTCAAAAACCACACATGGATCCACCAGAGTCATTGCATATGTGTTCTTTTCATTAACCACGGCTAGAGTCATTGCATGTTTGTTCTTTTCACAAACCACATATTTATCCACTAGAGTCATTGCATGTGTGTTCTTTTCACAAACCACAGTTAGAGTCATTGCATGTATATTCTTTTCACAAACCACATATGGATCCACCAGAGTAATTGCATGTCTGTTCTTTTCACAAACCACACATGGATCCACCTGTGTCATTGCATGTGTGTTCTTTTCATAGACCACATATGGATCCACAACTAGAGTCATTGGATGTGTGTTCTTCTCACAAACCACGTACGGATCCACCAGAGTCAGTGAATGTTTGTTCTTTTCATAAACCACATGAGCATGTGTATTCTTTTCATAGACCACATATGGATCCACAGGTAGAGTCATTGGATGTGTGTTCTTTTCACAAACCACATATGGATCCACCAGTGTCATTGCATGTGTGTTCTTTTCATGAACCACATATGGATCCACCAGTGTCATTGCATGTATGTTCTTTTCACAGACCACATATGGATCCAACAGAGTTCATTGCATGTTTGTTCTTTTCATTAACCATAGCTAGAGTCATTGCATGTCTGTTCTTTTCACAAACCACATATGGATCAACCAGTGTCATTGAAATGTGTGTTCTTTTCACAAACCACATATGGATCCACCAGTGTCATTGCATTGTGTTCTTTTCATTAACCACATATGGATCCCCTAGTGTCATTGCATGTGTGTTCTTTTCATTAACCATAACTAGAGTCATTGCATGTGTGTTCTTTTCACAAACCACATATGGATCCACAGGAGTTCATTGCATGTCTGTTCTTTTCACAAACCACATATGGTTCCACCAGTGTGATTGAAATGTGTCTTCTTTTATAAACCACATGGATCCTAACCTTAGGAGAGCCCTAACCTTAGCCCCCAATGGTGGTCGTTAGACCGAGTCTTCTAGAAGGCACGCCCTAACATAGTTGTTCTGCATGATGATTGTTACATACCGTTCGATCGGGGTGCTTGCACGATTGGGATGGTCTTCGTAAGAGCGATCCGCGAGTAGGTTGTTTTGCGACATGATTGGCCATGCTTATTGCCCGCTTGCTTTGGATAAATTGGCAGCACTGGGCGCTCCCCTTTTGTGAGTGTCACGACTCACGAGTTCCGTGGGCCATGCCAGTGTCACATCCCCTTTACTTTTCTTCCTCCCCATACTCCTCTTATTTCCCCTTTAAGCCACTTTCTCCTCTTCTCTCCCATCCTGTCGTATCCGCAAGCCGACGGTGCCTCCAGCTATCTCTCCCGTAACCACCCCAGCCCCCCACCCCCTCTCTCCATGGGTTAAAGGGAGACGGTGAGGAAATGCGTCCTGATGACCTGGACGGTGATTCCAAGGTGAGTCGCCTCATCTCTATCTCTATCATCTGTGGCCAATTATCTATTTTGAGCTAGATCTACTATGTTTACTCATGCACGTATGATGTGTTAGGCCAACCAGACGCTGTACGACTTCGACTATCACGGTTTAGCGGAGAAAGACTGTCCTCCGCTATGTAAACATGGATATGTGCCCGCTAAATTTGTAGCGTTCGAATGACGAAATGCAGGCAGGAGGTTTTTACGGTGTCAAGGGCATTGTGCAATGATTCAAGGCAGAACTTACAGTGTTGTTACATGGGTAGATCCAGAGTGTTCCAAATCGATGTAGAAAATGCTGGACAAACTATGGGATATGACTGTTGAGTTGAAAGAATACATAGTGATCTCACTTCTTGACGGTACTGAGATGAAGCCATTTGACCAAGTTGACACAACCAAGCTTAACCGAGATCTCAGGTGGGTGCAAGACAAGGTTAGAAAAGTCGAGAAGGAGAAGGACGTGGGGTCAGCCCTGAAGGCTAAAGCAGAGCAAAAACTGACTCAAGCAAGGAATGAACTTCACCAGGCCAAAGTCCTGTTGTTCACAACTATGAGTATTGACAAGTGCATGAGGGTAAATGCAGAGAAACAATTGAAGCTGTGCAAGGAAGATGCTAAAAGGAAAGAGCTGACGATTCGATCCTTGCTTTGCAGGAAGATGCGTATCGGGCTAGGATTAGGAAGATCAAGGAGATGTGTGATAACTAGTTCTATTTAGCTTGAGCTCCGTGATTTTTTATTTTGTAATAGTAGTACTTGTTGACCTAGCGGTCTGAACTAGTGGTCCCGGAGTCCTGGGAGAAAAAATTGGTCGCCCATTAATCTGTCTTAACCCTGCATTACTTCCTTTTGTCTAATCATGGTGGTATTCTGACATTGGTGGTTTGTTTAAATGTAATCTACGTGAATTGTGCCGCATGCAAATGGCACAACCACAATTTAAAAAGTGGAAGCACGTACACCCGGTTACTGGAGATCCGGGAGCTTCGCCAGATGCAGGGGATGCAGTAGCAGGGAGGCGGTGAGATAGATGGGCTCAAGATTAGGCCAGAAAATGGTACTAATTTCCTCATCATCTGGGCATTATCAGTTCCATTGTTGTTTATGTTTCCATGTCATTGTGCAGTAGCTGGAATAAGTTAGTGCTTTGTGGAGTGTAGCAGCTTAAATAATTTATTTCTGTGCCACTTACATTCCATCGAATTTGGAGACCTCCTGCCCCTCAGCACTCATGGAACCGGTGCTATGTGTTTTTAGATAGTAGTGGCACAATCACAATTTCGGATTCAACTACGGTGTTTTGGATTCACCGGTGGTACATTTTACTCTGAGAACATGGTTAGATTGTTTCGCCCCACAAAGTTTCACACACAGAGCTCCAGAATTTAACCGAATTACATATATAGGTTCAAGTTCAACACATTATTATGCATCTTCATTACCAGCAGCCTTCTTGCCCCACCTAGGTGCCAAGCCTTTAGGTCCACTGGCTTCTTCATTTCCTGCATTCTTCCTCTTCCTCGGTGCCAATTTTCTTAGCTTCACGTACTCTGCATCGCCGGGAGAATCAGCACCATAATCGTGTCCAGCATTATCTTTCCACTCGTTTTTATTTTCCTGGCAGTCATGCTTCTAGCCTTGCGGCACTTCCTGTCAAAAATGCAGGATTGTTGCATAACTACCCAATTTCTATAGAGTAAATAAAACAAAATTACAATTCAGCACAAACATGCGAACTCCAAGAGACTTTAGCTTACCAGGAGCTAATTGGGTTTGAGTGACCACCTTGTCCAGGAATAGAAGGGCGACTCCCAGTTGCAGCAGCTTCCACATCCAGTACATCACAATTCATCTCAAACATGCAAGTCAAAGCATACCTTTTCATCAACCCAATTAGCTGACTGTCACACGTTAGAGGAACCATGATGCCTTGTTCATCCATGAAGCTGAACTTTGCAGTCTGCTTCGACCATATTTCATCATGATTACGCAGAGCATCAACCATATCAGTGATAGTGCAGATTTGTGTAGGCGCTTCTTCCATCGTGATACAATGGTGTCCATACCACTTGCCCTTCACCCTTGCTGATTTAGAGTCGTACTTCAAGAGGTCTACCGTAACCAGGTAAGGGTGATCCACGGAGATTCCACTTGACAAAAAAATGTGGACAAAACATGTTTGTTAGCATTGGGCTAACAAACAATTTTAGGTTCAGTAGCCAGCTAGCAGTTATAATTAGTACGAATAGCAAAGATAAGGGTAGCTCACTCGCATGTAGCCAGAACTTCTTCTTCCTTGGTAGTAGGATCTGCCATTCTCCGAGCTGCTCAGCTTGACGGTGGCGGAGGCGGGCTAGAGCCTCGCAATGGCGGCTACGGCATGCGTCTTTGGAGCTCGGGATCAGCGAATGGGCGCAACAACTTGGTGCTGGAAGTCAAATGTCCGAAGGGATCGTTCTGCCTGGAGGGTGGATTTCGACGCCGCCGGTGCTAGGGGAAAGGAGGGAATGGATTTGTGAAATTGGTCAACGCATCCAATCCACTTAATTTACTCGATTTGCCTAAGAGGTTGCCGCGTTGGCGCTCGCGTCACGGACATATGACCGACATGTGGGTCCCGACCATCTACTTCATGGGGCAGTTTAACGGAATGTTTAAATTTAGCAGGGATGAGATGAGTTTGCCTCGAAATGGCCCCTCTCAGTAGTTGGCAGCCCAACTTTATGAAACGCGGAAATTACAGGGAACTTGGGTACCGCGATGCACTCGCCCAAAACTTTTGGACCCGCAAACAAACAATCCCCATGGAGATTCCCTTATCTCTACAAACAAACTGGCCATGGATGTGAACAATAGAACAGCACGCAGGAAAACTAAAAAAATCCAAATTACTACTCCAGTCTCTATAGCTGATTTTTTTACAAATATACCCCTCTACAATGATGCATCGCCAAAAATGCCCCCTGATGAAACAAATGCTAAAAATGCCGTGGCGGGAGGCTAAAAATCCAACACGTGGCACCTCCCGCCACGCCGGTGGAAGGCCAGACTTATAGCCATAGGGCGGGGCAGAATGAACCTGCCACCTTTGGCAGGGGCGGGATGACGTGGGCCCCACAGGCGGGTCAGTGGGACATCGTCCTGCCGCTGGCGGGATGTGCCGTCGTCCCTCCCACCTCGTCCTGCCGCTGGCGGGATGTGCCGTCGTCCCTCCCACCTCACCTCGTGAGATAGAATAAAGGAGTCACCGTGCGTGGGAAAGCTTTTACGAAGATGAGCGTCGTGAGAAAGCTGTGAAAGAGCGTAGAGAAGCGTAAGAGGAGAAACAGCGTCAGTTAGAGGAGCTACAGAGGCAGAGAGAGGAACAACGACGCCTTAGGGAGGAGCAAGAACGACAGGCTAGGGAGACGAACATGCAGAGACTGAGAGAAAGGGCTGCTGAGGCACAGGCAGCCCAAGAATGTGGTGATAAGACAGGGAAATAACCACGCTGGACCCAAGACCACTAGACTTTTGTCCTAGTGTCTGAATCCACGCCTCCTGTTGTATCTTAATTAAAGTACTCGTATTTTAAATTCTTCATTTGAATGTCTCCTAATTTCGGTTGTATCGTGTGGTAATGAAAAATAAGTGACGAAGTATTTTCATTCTAGTTGTATCTTAGTTATCTATGAATTTTTATTTGAAATTGTTGAATGCAAAATAATAGTAATATGTCTCACGCAAATACAGAATAATACATTAATGTTCATATAGAATATGACTATACCGCCGGAGTTACAATAATCGCTCTCACTGTCTCGGTTGTTTCCTTGCACGTTCTCTGTATATGTGATCTGAAGGATAACTTAATGGGTCCATTGGCTTAGGATTCGTGCGAAGATTTGGTAGGGATGGTATAAAATGATCCCTGATTTCTGAATCTTGTTGAGTGTCAGGAATTTGGGTCATACCAATATCAGTATATAAGAAGTCCATCATTGGATCATATGTTGGTTGCGATAGTCTAGGGTTGTATGAAGACTAAGGTTACTCATATGCCTGATCATATGTATAGTAACTACCATGGCCTATAATTGGGTGAGGAGGTGGCATGTTGGAATTAAATCCACCATCATCATCATCCCATGCATCGTCAGGAGTGGTCTGTACAGTAACATTAAATATTAGAATGGTTAAATATAATAATAAGTTAGTACGATTATAAAAATGTGTACTGGTATCTCCTGAAATAGTTCTCTAGCAGTTTCCAAATTTTTTCCTCTAGGTGTTGGTTGATGGGTTGAACTGAGGTCAATCGAAAAAAGGTCTGCATGTTTGAATTCAGCTAGTACAGTAGATGTGGATAGAAAATTATTGGACTCACGCGTGGCGGTTGTCTTGAAGATTCAGGTCTAAAGGGTTCTATGGCAATCCTCGATGATGTACGCAGAAGAGTAGTGTCTTGGAGTGTTCTAGTCTGTTAGGACAAGCACATTATAAATAAATATTCCTGAAACCGGGTTTTAAGTATAGAATATATATACATTCTCACGCATAGAGGCGTTGCGTGCTGGATACCGCTGGCTTGCTCTTGCTTCACTCGGTCGTGACGAGAAAGACTCAGGCATGTTGTACTGTCGTAGCATAACATCATCCGCTCGGCCACAACTCTAGTTAGTAGCTTTATGTAAAGCATTTTGGAAAATGCATGTCAACCTGTTCTTCATGGTACTCATCATGGAACGAGGGTTCTCTCTAACTATTTCATGCACATCCGCCATTATGCCATGTTGCCTATGTAGCTGAAAATAACAACCAATGTTATTAGCATAAATGTAGAATTATAAATAGGACAGTATAAAAATATATATACTGTGTCATCATGGCGGTTTGCTGTAGTACGTTATATCCCTCCCTCTAGCTGCTCTTGATGTGTGCGATGTGTTGGCCTATCTGTTGGAGCGCGAGTGAGCTTGGAACGTGTGCTCACAATGTACCATGTCATATAAGCATCCCACGTACTGTCGGAAAACACCCTGCATGTTCAGTGTCATGAGGATACCAATGAAAATTAAAATAATCTAACAATATTACCTATTTTCTTGATGATGGGGATATGCCGAAGGGGGCATGCCCAGCAGGACGTTCCGATTGGGCCGAAGGGCCTACGAGTGGGCCTGAAGAACGGCGACTGGAGTGCGACTAAAGGATAGGCCTGGTGACTGGAGACTGAAGGCCCAAAGGCATACTTGAAGCCCAGTCGGATTAGGTCAAAAGCCTCCGAGTCCATATCTTGCTCGGTTGTAACTTGTAAACCCTAGCGAGGTGACTCCTATATAAACCTCCCTATGGTATCCTTAGAACTTTCATTCCATCATACACCCCCTCAAGCGATTCGCTGCTTAGATGCCGAGCTCGCCACCCTTGTAAATCGCTCTCCATTAATCCAATCTAGCAGGAGTAGGTCTTTACCCTCCGGGGGGCGAACCTAGGTAAACCATGTGCATCCGCCCCCATCTCGCACCGCAGATGGCCGCTAGCTCTTCCTCACATTACAATCAATTGCTGCCAGTAGCAGCGACTGCCGTGGCCATTTCCACGATAGTGGCGCCCACTGTGGGGCATAGCGGGACTGGCCTGAGTTCTGTGGCGATACCCTACTCGCCGATCAATTGGCCGCTCGCCACCAGCCACATGATCTCCATCGGCGGGATCTTATAGATCCTGCCCAGCAGCAACATCCCGGCGTCACGCCCGGTCACTCACGGCGCGGTGATGCCAGTCGGCTCCATCAACCTCTTCGTCGGCTTCACTGGCGCGGTCGACCCAGCTGCAACGATGATCGTCGGTGGATCGCCGCCACAGTGCGACCTACTCTCGGAAGAGCAGGTCCGCTCCATCAGGAGCCTCGTCACCAAGTACGACTCGGCCGCCAGCAGCGCGGCCGAGACCAATGCCGCCACCAACGACGAGGCCCTAAACGATGACGCCGACTCCGCGACCCCTGCCTCGGTTGACGGATCCATCACCGCCGCATCACGAGAGGACTCCATCACGCGAGTCTCCAACCTGGAGGATTTCGAGGACCCCTCCATCCTCAGGATCTTCGACTCCGACTCCGACTCCGGCTCGGAGTCACCTGAAGACTTCCGCGCTAGATCCAATCGCTTTAACGCGATCTACATGGCGGGCAGCACGGACGCCCCGTCAGATCCATTCTCCACGCCGATCCTGCCAACTGCGACGGCCATAGAGGTGGAGGAAGCCCGCCTGCGACTCACGGAGGCGCAACGCAACGAACTCGCCGAGCGCGAGAAATACCGCCTCGAGCAGGAAACAGCGCGGGAGCTATCGCTCTATCACCAGCGCCGCATCAGGACCCGCCTGAACTCCAATATCCAGGGCCGCGTCTTGAACTTCAACGACGAAAGAGACCCTGCACGCGCGGCAGAGCGTGAATACTGCGAGAACGCGCCGTCAGGCGGAAGCAATCCTGCGAGACCACCACCCGGCGCACCGGCGACCGGAGCCCCTCCACCACCCATTAGCCGCGCGCCCCCACCGAACCAACCGCGGATCATTATCTCGCTTCAAGCCCGCGACGCCAACGGACTACCACTCTACTCCACCCCGATGGACAATGTCGTCACGGCCGACGGCGCGGTCGCCAACCTCGACGTCCAAGGCGATGGCGCGCTGCAGATCCAGTACGCAAAGGCCCTACTCGCCAGGGCCGTCGAGCAACAAGTTGCGGGAGTCGACCCGCGGGGGCGGATGTATTCTTGTTCCTCAGCAAGCAGAGCGGCATCAAGTGGTCACCCCACCGTCGCCAATGCATTGACATGCCCTCCACCGCAGCCCCTGGCGAACCAGCTGTAGCATCCCATCTGTCTAACATACGTAATGCGTCTAGTAATATAATTGCTACTTCCTACATATAATTATTGCATCATAATTATATCATGCTCATGTCATCATGCCACCTTGCATTTGAGCATCATATAAAACCCTTTTTCATTTGGTTCTTATCTCATATGCATTATTAATTGTATTGCCTCTTGATATATTGTATTTGGTTCTTGATAAATGCTTGATGCCCAAGTTGAGTTGGGCCATATCTTTTATTCAACTCCACCACCTTTTCCTTGTCACCACCTTATAATTCTACCATCCTAATTATCCATGAGCTTTTACACTTTTCCTTTGGCATTTAAATCTAGCTCATGTGGGTTGGGATGGATCCACTTATATTTTTCCACATGCCCTCACACTAGCATCATGTTGTTTTCACATTATTGATATGTGGAGCCACCTTTGCATGCCTTGTGAGTGGTACCTCTTTTTCTAGCTTCCATATGGGTTGATTTTGAGGGAATGCTCATGTTGGAATATTTTTGAGGATATTATGCACCTAGTGGAATACACACACTAGCATGTCCTAATTATATTCAAATATGACCATCTCCATCTACTCCACATGGAACTTCCTTTTAATTCCTTTAGCTTGGCTTTAATTCCACATTTGGGAATGCATGGAAATAAATGCCATGGGATTTAATTTTGTTCTCACAGAATTAAATATGGCATCTACTATTCATGCATGGGCCATGCAAATCTCACCATCATCCCCTCCTTTTGGTTTTTCTTGTACTTTTGGAAGTGGAGCATGGTTCTTTGAGAGTCCATTCATGTTGGCTCTATTCTTTTGCTTTTACCATAAACCCTCACCATCTTGATCTCCTTACCTTGCCATGTGCATCAAAACCTCTCCCTCTCTCTCACCCTCACCTTCCTCTCCTTTTCACCCTCCATCCATGCATGATCAAGTGTGATCATAGCTAAACCCCTACCCTAAACCCCCTCTCTCCAATCCTCTCTCTAAACCCTAACCCTAACCAACCTCTTGCCATGCCACCCTCACCACCCTACTCTCACCATGCCGAGGAATCTCTCACTCCCTCTCTCTGCCAGTAGGGCCCACCCCAGCTCTCTCTCTCTCCCCATGTCGAAGCTACCCCCTCCTATCCAACCCTAGCCGAGATCCCTCCTACCCTAGCTCCAACCCATTCCTCCCTCTCTCTCTCTCCCTCTCTCCCTGCCATGTAGCCCCACCAGCCCGAGCCTGGCCTCTCTCCCGGCCGAGCCCCACCTGCAGCTGCCTGCCCTAGCCTCCCCACGACGTGCACGTGAGGGAGAGGCAAAAGGTGGCCGAGGCCACCTTTTTCCTCAACCCGAGCCCCCACGGCACCTCTACCTCGCCCCTCCTTCTTATCCTCCCCATGACGCCCCTGCCGTACCAAAACCCTCCCCCTGGCCTCGCGCCACAGAGCCATTCCCCTTCCCTTCTACCTCCAAACCACCCCGACGCACCACCGTCGGCCTCCTCCATCTCCTCGACAAAACAGCCGGCGGCGTGGCGATCTTGGTTGTCGGAGAAGCGGAGGTGATCCACGTCGTCGGCCCTGCGCGCCCCAGCGAGGAGGAGATGGTCCCCGCTCGCCGCTGGACTTCGACGGCCACCACAAACCCTAACCTCGCCGGCGTCTGCGCCCTCGCCGCTACGTCGCTCCCCGGCCCGATCCATCGTCGTCGTCCACCTCGCGGTGAGCCCTTTTCCTCTCTGACATCCTCTGCCTTGTCGTAACCTTCTGGCCTCGCCGGACGTTGCGCCGAGCACACTCGGTGCAGCGGTAGGCGCGGGCGTCTGCCCGTCTCCGCGCCGCATCACGCACCACCGTCGGCCTCCTCCATCCCCTCACCCACCGCACTGGTTCCACCTCTCAGCGCGGGCGCCGCAGGTCGCGAGTTCGATCCCCCGCGCCGCGCTCTGTCTGCTGTCGAGCACGTTTCTCTCGTTAGTTAATTTAGGAAGAGGAACAGTGGGTATGTGGTCATCTTGCAGAAAACCCCTTTTTTTCTTCCTCAACCCGCGGTACACCAGGCCCACCAGTCAGCCCCTTCAGCCTTTTTACAGAAAAGTACCCCAGGTTCCAAAAACCTCAACCCGCCGTCCCCGTCCGAGCCACGTGGTTGTGCCCCGTTCGCCCGCCCGCGTGTGGGTCCCCGTGAACGCCGGTCCCGCTTGTCAGTGGCTGTGGCTGGCTGAGCCCGCGGTATAAAATGATTCCGCCACACAGCTTTGCCCAGTCAACCTAGGTCCCACATGTCTATGACTGTGGCTAAGTTTTGCTGGGTATAAAAAGTCTGGCAGTTTTCTGTTTTAATTAAAACATTTTCAGAAATGATTTAAATATGATTTCAAATCTGTTTTTAATAACTTTTGAATTATAATTCCAAATAATACAAATGATATATGTTTTGGAATCAGAAAAATAAGAGGAATTCAAATATGCTATTCAAAGTAATGTTTGACCACTTAAATTTTTTGAAATTGTTTAAATCCAATAAAAAGGCCTTTTCTTAATTAATTAATAACTTTTAATTCTACAACTCCAAATTCGATAATAATATGTCTAAATCGATCAACGCGACGAGCCTGTTCTAACTACGCGTTCCATGTTCTGAATTGAAGCATGCATCATGTCATTCTTAAAAATCAGAACTGTTTAAGGCAGTAAAACTTGACCACATAAATAATAAAATGCTTTATTCTTGTACCCCACACCTCACCATGCCATGCTACATTATGGCCATGTAAACTGTGCATCATTGATCATGGCATGCTTGTTTGATTGTTGCATTTTAATTCGTATGATTGTGCACTTTATTTATGTTGGCCCTTGTTTGTTTGGTTCTTTTTCGATTAGACGCCCAACAGGAGAATTATCAGGAATCACAGGAGTTCTACCCAGATCCATCTCTCGCTTCAACTGAGCTACCAGGCAAGCACTACCACATGCTTGCATACATATAGTACCTATTGCCTCTATCTTATTCTTGCATCATTGGGTCGCGGTTGCATTAAATTGAATCCCAAGTACTGCATAGCCTTTACTTTTAAACCCCACCGAAGCTTGTTACTCCATCCCATGAGCCATTACTACAGGAGTTGTTTGAGCCATGCGGGTCGTAGAAAAACATGTGTAGGGTATGTGAGCGTCTGATGGATAACGAGGTACCTAAACAACTTAACTTGAGTAGTACTGGGATAACTAATGAAAGAGGCACCAGTGGGCAATATCTGCTATTTTGTTTTTCATGCTCACTTGTGTCCCGTAGGACCCCGAGTACTTGATTCCTGTTCCTTGACTATTCGCACTATCCACATCCGGGAGGCCTTATGGACCCCCCTGAGCCAGAGCTTGATTCATTTCTATTTCTTGGGGCCACAATTAGTTTGGGGCTTTATTACTATCATGTACTTATGCCATGCTTTACTGCTTTATTTAAGATTGTGCGAGGAGAACCTGTACTGTTTAAGAATGCGGAATGTTTTCGCGGTATCGACAAGCCCAGTCACATTTTCGGGTTCCCAGTCGTTTACAGCCATTGTCGCAAACCCTGGGTCCGTCTCGGAGCCGGCCAACTGAAGGGTTCGTAGCATGGAAAACAAAAAAAATTCTACCGCAAGAACGAACAAAACCTAGATCTAATCTAGATAAAAGCCAAGATCTAATCTATTAGACATGAGCAACGAGATAGATGGGAACTAACCCTCGTAGATCCGAAAGCGTTAACGAGATTAGATCTCGTGGTTGATGTAGTCGATCACTTGCCGATCTCAAGATCGTGTGGACGATCCTTCCGGCGTCGTGTTCCAGCAGCGCTTCTGCCTTCGGTCAAGTAGACGATCCTTCTGGCGTCGCGTTCCAGCAGCGCTTCCGCCCTTGGTCAAGTTGACGATCCTTCCGACACCACGATTCGGCAGCGCTTCCGCAGTCGGTCACACGTGCGGAGTCGAAGCAGACCTTCCTCTCCCCGTTCCAGCGAGCAGCGGAGGTAGTAGATCTTCTCCACGGAATCCCAGCAGCACGACGGCGTGGTGGTGGTGGTGGAGTAGAGAATTCTGCAGGGCTTTGCCTATGCCTGTGCAGAATATGGTGGAGGAGAGAGGCGGCATAGATTGGACGTTATGAGAGCGTGAGAGGAGGGGGCGCCCCTGCCCCTCTATTTAAAGAGGGGAGGGCGCGCCAGGGAAGGGGAGTCCTTGTAGGACTCCCCTCTTATGGGGCCGGCGGGTTGGGGAGGTGGGGAGGAATCCTCCTCCCCCACGACTCCTTATCTTGACCCAACAGGAATCCTTGATCCCTATCTTGATTTTCAAGCAAACTCCAAGATATCTTCTAGAACCTTCCGGAACATTCCGAAACCTTCTAGAATCCTCATACAAACACTCCGGAACATTTCCTATCTCATACAATGATCTCCTATATATGAATCTTATTCTCCGGACCATTTCGGATCTCCTCGTGATGTCCCGGATCCATTCCGAGACTCCGAACAACATTCAGTCTCCAACGCACATTCCATATCTACTTAAAACAACTTCGAATCTTAAGTGTGTCACCCTACGGTTCGTGAATATGTAGACATGATAGAGACACATCTCCTATCAATAACCATCAGCGGGACCTCGAGATCCATAATGGCTCCCACATACTCAACGATGACTTCGCGATCGATTGAACCACTTACATACGAAACTAATTCCCTTTGTCTCACGATACTATACTTATCCGAGGTTTGATCGTCGGTATCTCCATACCTAGTTCTGCCTCGTTACTGATAAGTACTCTTTACTCGTTCCGTGATATGTCATCCCTTGTGATCCAGTCACATGCTTGCAAGCTAACTAGATGACATTCAACCGAGAGGGCCTAGAGCATATCTATCCGTCATATGGATGGACAAATCCAATCTTGGTTCATGAGCTTCAACACATACTTTCAGAATACCCAATGACACTTTTATAACCACCCAGTTACGAAGCGGCGTTTGATGTCATCAAAGTATCCATCCAGTGATGGTGATTAACATAACCTCATGGTCAAAGGAATAGGTTACTATGTGTTTGAAAGCTTACAGCAATACGAACTTAATGACTTGATCTTATGCTACGCTTACTATGGGTGTGTATGTCCATCACATCATTCTCCTAATGATATGACCTTGTTATTAATCACATCCTAATGTCCGTGATCAGGAAACCATAATCATCAATTAATCAACAAGCTAGTTCAACAAGAGGCTTACGAGGGACTCTTTTATGTTTACAAAACACACATGTATTAGTGTTTCCTAATAATACAATTATAGCATGGGATGTAAACATTCATCATAAACACAAAGATATAATAATAACCACTTTTATTATTGCCTCTTGGGCATATCTCCAACAGTCTCCCACTTGCACTAGAGTCAATAATCTAGATTACATGGTAATATACCGAACACCCATGGCGTTCTGGTGTTGGTCATGCTTTGCCCTAGGGAGAGGTTTAGTCAACGGATCTGCCACATTCAGATCAGTGTGTACTTTGCAAATCTTTATGTCACCATCTCGGACATACTCGCGAATAGCGTGGAAACGTAGCTTGATGTGCTTCAGCTTGCTATGTGACCTTGGCTCCTGCGCATTAGCTATGGCACCTGTGTTGTCACAGTAGATGGCCATCGGCTCCAACGCACTGGGAACCACGCCGAGTTCAGTAATGAATTCCTTCATCCAAACGGCTTCTTGTGCAGCCTCCGAAGCAGCTATATATTCCGATTCAGTTGAAGATTTCGCCACAACGCTTTGCTTCGCACTCCTCCAGCTCACTGCAGCACCATTCAAAATAAATACGTATCCCGACTGTGACTTCGAGTCATCCGGATCGGTGTTCCAACTAGCATCGGTGTAACCGTTTACAACAAGTTGTTCATCACCTCCATAAGAAAGAACCATATCCTTAGTCCTATTTAGGTACTTTAGGATATTTTTGACCGCTGTCCAGTGCTCCATTCCAGGATCACTTTGATATCTGCTAGTCAAACTAACAGCATGTGCTATATCCGGTCTTGTACACAGCATGGCATACATGATAGAACCTATGGCTGAGGCATAGGGAATGTTATTCATTTTCTCTCTATCTTCTGCCGTAGCTGGACTTTGAGTTTTACTCAAGGTCTTACCTGACAACATGGGCACGAAGCCTTTCTTGCTATCTTCCATTCTAAACTTCTTTAGAACTTTGTCCAAGTATGTACTTTGTGAAATCCCTATTAGGTGTCTTGATCTATCTCTACAAATCTTGATACCTAGAATGTATGCCGCTTCGCCAAGATCCTTCATTGAAAAACTATTATTCAAATAGGTTTTGACGCTATTAAGAAGTTCTATATCATTCCCAATCAACAATATGTCATCTACATACAGTACTAGGAATGCTACAGAGCTCCCACTCACTTTCTTGTAAATACAAGCTTCTCCATAAGTTTGTATAAATCCAAAGTTTTTGATTACTTTATCAAAACGTTGATTCCAACTACGGGATGCTTGCTTCAGTCCATAAATGGAGCGTTGAAGTTTGCATACCTTGTTAGCATCTTTAGGATCGACAAAACCCTTGGGTTGTACCATATACAACTCTTCCTCAATGTCACCATTAAGGAACGCCGTTTTGACATCCATCTGCCAAATCTCATAATCGAAATGTGCAGCAATTGCTAACAAAATCCTCACAGACTTTAGCTTCGCTACTGGTGAGATTGTCTCATCATAGTCAACTCCTTGAATTTGTCGGAACCCTTTCGCGACAAGTCGAGCTTTATAGACGGTAACCTTACCATCAGCATCTGTTTTTCTCTTGAAAATCCATTTGTTCTCGACAGCCTTACGGCCATCCGGTAAGTCCACCAAAGTCCACACTTGGTTTTCGTACATGGATCCCATTTCGGATTTCATGGCTTCTAGCCATTTGTCGGAATTTGGGCTCACCATAGCTTCTTCATACGTCGCACGGTCATCAGCGTTGTCCACCAACATGACGTTCAAGGCAGAGTCATACCAATCAGGAGTGGTACGAACCCTCGTTGACCTGCGAGGTTCAGTAGTAACTTCGTTCGAAGTTTCATGATCATTATCATTAGCTTCCTCTTCAATTGATGCAGGCGGCACCAAAACATCTTCCGGTGCTGCGCTACTCTCAAATCCGAGAGAAGGTTCAATAACCTCATCGAGTTCTACTTTCCTTCCAGTCACTTCTTTCGAGAGAAACTCCTTCTCAAGAAAGGATCCATTCTTTGCAACAAAAACTTTGCCTTCGGATCTATGATAGAAGGTATACCCAATTGTTTCTTTAGGGTATCCTATGAAGACGCATTTCTCCGCTTTGGGTTCTAGCTTATCAGGTTGTAACTTCTTTACGTATGCTTCGCAACCCCAAACTTTAAGGAACGACAACTTAGGTTTCTTACCAAACCACAATTCGTACGGTGTCGTTTCAACGGATTTAGATGGTGCCCTATTTAAAGTGAATGTGGCTGTCTCTAATGCATAGCCCCAAAATGGCAACGGTAAATCTGTAAGAGACATCATAGACCGAACCATATCTAAGAGAGTTCGATTACGACGTTCGAACACACCATTACGTTGTGGTGTTCTCGGCGGTGTCAACTGTGAAAGTATTCCACATTTCTTTAAATGCATGCCAAACTCGTAACTTAGATATTCACCCCCGCGATCAGAACGCAGAAACTTAATCTTCTTGTTACGATGATTCTCCACTTCACTTTGAAATTCCTTAAACTTCTCGAAAGTTTCGGACTTATGTTTCATGAAGTAGACATACCCATATCTACTCAAGTCATCCGTGAAAGTGAGAACATAACGATATCCACCACGCGATGCTACACTCATTGGACCGCACACATCGGTATGTATTATTTCCAATAAGTCTGTAGCTCGCTCCATTGTACCAGAGAATGGAGTCTTAGTCATTTTTCCCATTAGACATGCTTCGCATCTTTCAAGTGATTCAAGAAGTCCATCTGAATGGAGTTTCTTCATACGCTTCACTCCAATGTGACCAAGACGATAGTGCCACATGTATGTAGAATTATCATTCAATTTAATTCGTTTAGCATCTATGTTGTGAACATGTGTATCACTACTATCGAGATTCAGTAAGAATAAACCATTCATCTCAGGTGCATTACCATAAAAGATATTACTCATATAAATCGAACAACCTTTATTCTCAGACTTAAAAGAGTAACCGTCTCGCAATAAACATGATCCAGATATAATGTTCATGCTTAACGCAGGCACCAAATAACAATTATTTAAAGTTAAAACTAATCCCGAAGGTAGATGTAGAGGGAGCGTGCCAACGGCGATCACATCAACCTTGGAGCCATTTCCAACACGCATCGTCACCTCGTCTCTTGCCAGTCTTCGTTTATTCCGCAGCTCCTGTTTCGAGTTACAAATATGAGCAACCGAACCAGTATCAAATACCCAGGCACTACTACGATTACTAGTAAGATACACATATATCAAATATACCTTTCTTCTTGATGTTGCCTTTCTTCAGATCCACCAAGTACTTGGGGCAGTTACGCTTCCAGTGACCAGCTCCCTTGCAGTAGAAGCACTCAGTTTCAGGTTTAGGACCAGCCTTAGGCTTCTTAGCAGGTGCGGCAGCTTTCTTGCCGTCCTTCTTGAAGTTGCCCTTGTTCTTAGGCTTGCCCCGTTTCTTGAAATTGGTGGTCTTATTGACCATCAACACTTGTTGCTCCTTCTTGATCTCCACTTCAGCAGTTTTTAGCATGGACGACAGTTCAGGCAACGTCTTGTTCATGCAGTGCATGTTGTAGTTCATCACAAAGTTCTTATAACTTGGTGGCAGTGATTGAAGGAGACGGTGAATCCCCAATTCATTAGGAATCGATATTCCCAACTCTTGGAGCTTCTTAGCGTACCCAGACATGGTGAGCACGTGCTTGCTAACGGAGCTTCCTTCTTCCATCTTATAGTTAAAGAATTTCTCGGAGGCCTCATAGCTCTCCATGGCCGTGCGAGTCTCAAAAATTAGCCTGAGCTCCTTAATGATCTCGAACGGGTCGTGGTGCTCAAAACGCTGTTGGAGCTCCGCTTCTAAACCGTACAGGATGGCACACTGAACTGTGGAGTAATGATTCTTCCGAGTGGCGAAAACATTCTTTTCGTCATCGGTGGCATTATCTGCAGGTGGGTCACCTAGCGGTGCATCGAGCACATAGGTCAACTAACCAGCCCTGAGGACGATCTTCAGTCCACGGAACCAGTCCGTGAAATTGCTTCCATTATTTTTAAGCTTTTCTTTCTCTAGGAACGCATTGAAATTGATGGAGGGGGTCGCCATAATCTACAACAATTTGCAAGTAGTTTAGACTAAGTTTATGACAAATTGAGTTCAAATTTAATTCTTAAACTAACTAGGTGAACTCCCACTTAAAACAACATCCCTCACATTGTCTTAGTGATTACACGAACCAAGTACACTACACCAAGTCCGATCTTCACGAGAGAAGATGTAGTTTCATCGGCGAACAATCTTCATGTTCATCATATCAATTATATGACTCATGCTCTACCTTTCGGTATTCCGTGTTCCGAGACCATGTCTGTACATGCTAGGCTCGTCAAGATAACCTTAGTTTCCGCATGTGCAAATCTGGCTTGCACCCGTTGTATGCACACGTAGAATCTATCACATCCGATCATCACGAGAAGCTTCAAAACGACGAGTCTTAGCAACGGTGCCAACTAAGGGTGAACACTTTATTACTTGATATTTAGTGAGAGGGATCATCTTATAATGCTACCGTCGTGATCTAAGCAATACAAGATGCATAAAGGATTAACATCACAGGCAATTCATAATTAGTGTGATATGATATGGCCTTTTCTTCTTGCGCCTTTGATCTCCATCTCCAAAGCACGAACATGATCTCCATCATCACCAGCATTGCGTCAAGGTCAGTGGCGCCGCTTCATGGTTGTCCATCATCACCAACAACTATTACAACTACTTGGAATAAAGCTATTACAAGATGAATAGACACGCAAGTCTTAACAGAATTAAAGACAACCATTAGGCTCCTGCCGGTTGCCATATTACAACAAGGATCATTGCATACATCAAATACAATCACAATCACATGTTGGCCATATCATATCACAAAACCCCTGCAAAAACAAGTTAGACGCCTCTAATTTTCTTTGCAAGTTTTACGTGGTTTGGGGCTTTCGCATAAGACCGATCTTACCTACGAACAAGAACCACAACGTTGATACAAGTGTTGTCAAGATGCTCATTGTAAATCGAATCTTAACTATGGTGGGAGAGACAGACACCCGCAAAGCCACTTGTGCAAGGCAAGTTGCACGTCAAGCGTGGAGCAAGTCTCATGTGCGATGACATGTAATGTTAGCCCGAGCCGCTTCATCCCACCATGCCGCAAGATGCAAAGTACACGCTAAGACACCAACAACAAAAGCATCAACGCCCACAAAACCATTGTGTTCTACTCGTGCAACAGATCTACGCATAGATACGGCTCTGATACCACTGAAGGGTTCATAGCATGGAAAACAAAAAAATTTCTACCGCAAGAACGAACAAAACCTAGATCTAATCTAGATAAAAGCCAAGATCTAATCTATTAGACATGAGCAACGAGATAGATGGGAACTAACCCTCATAGATCCGAAAGCATTAACGAGATTAGATCTCGTGGTTGATGTAGTCGATCACTTGCCGATCTCAAGATCGTGTGGACGATCCTTCCGGCGTCGCGTTCCAGCAGCGCTTCCGCCTTCGGTCAAGTAGACAATCCTTCCGGCGTCGCGTTCCAGCAGCGCTTCCGCCCTTGGTCAAGTTGACGATCCTTCCGGCGCCACGATTCGGCAGCGCTTCCGCAGTCGGTCACACGTGCGGAGTCGAAGCAGACCTTCCTCTCCCCGTTCTAGCGAGCAGCGGAGGTAGTAGATCTTCTCCACGGAATCCCAGCAGCACGACGGCGTGGTGGTGGTGGTGGAGTAGAGAATTCTGTAGGGCTTCGCCTATGCCTGTGCAGAATATGGTGGAGGAGAGAGGCGGCAGAGATTGGACGTTATGAGAGCGTGAGAGGAGGGGGCGCCCCTGCCCCTCTATTTAAAGAGGGGAGGGCGCGCCAGGGAAGGGGAGTCCTTGTAGGACTCCCCTCCTATGGGGCCGGCGGGTTGGGGAGGTGGGGAGGAATCCTCCTTCCCCACGACTCCTTATCTTGACCCAACAGGACTCCTTTATCCCTATCTTGATTTTCAAGCAAACGCCAAGATATCTTCTAGAACCTTCCGGAACATTCCGAAACCTTCTAGAATCCTCATACAAACACTCCGGAACATTTCCTATCTCATAAAATGATCTCCTATATATGAATCTTATTCTCCGGACCATTCCGGATCTCCTCGTGATGTCCTGGATCCATTCCGTGACTCCGAACAACATTCGGTCTCCAACGCACATTCCATATCTACTTAAAACAACTTCGAACCTTAAGTGTGTCACCCTACGGTTCGTGAATATGTAGACATGATAGAGACACATCTCCTATCAATAACCATCAGCGGGACCTCGAGATCCATAATGGCTCCCACATACTCAACGATGACTTCGCGATCGATTGAACCACTTACATACGAAACTAATTCCCTTTGTCTCACGATACTATACTTATCTGAGGTTTGATCGTCGGTATCTCCATACCTAGTTCTACCTCGTTACTGATAAGTACTCTTTACTCGTTCCGTGATATGTCATCCCTTGTGACCCAGTCACATGCTTGCAAGCTAACTAGATGACATTCCACCGAGAGGGCCTAGAGCATATCTATCCGTCATATGGATGGACAAATCCCAATCTTGGTTCATGAGCTTCAACACATACTTTCAGAATACCCAATGACACTTTTATAACCACCCAGTTACGAAGCGGCGTTTGATGTCATCAAAGTATCCATCCAGTGATGGTGATTAACATAACCTCATGGTCGAAGGAATAGGTTACTATGTGTTTGAAAGCTTACAGCAATACAAACTTAATGACTTGATCTTATGCTACGCTTACTATGGGTGTGTATGTCCATCACATCATTCTCCTAATGATATGACCTTGTTATTAATCACATCCTAATGTCCATGATCAGGAAACCATAATCATCAATTAATCAACAAGCTAGTTCAACAAGAGGCTTACTAGGGACTCTTTTATGTTTACAAAACACACATGTATTAGTGTTTCCTAATAATACAATTATAGCATGGGATGTAAACATTCATCATAAACACAAAGATATAATAATAACCACTTTTATTATTGCCTCTTGGGAATATCTCCAACACCAACTTCGTTGCGGGTAGCTTATTGGGGTGGCCGCCTGAAATATTTCTGAATCCTGTGATCGCTTTGTCGTGAATGCCTCGTTGGGTTTTGATTTGTTTTTTCCGAGGTTGATCGAGTGTGTGTTGCTATTTGTGCACCCCTGCAGGGTAAATCTTTCTGAAAGCCGTGTCCGCGGTTATGGACGACTTGGAGCACAGTTTCTCGATCATAGACAAATATAACTAAAGTACCCGCTTTTAATTTGACTAAGTACCGAACTAGTAAATAGTGCAATACTCATGGAATGGTTAATAAAACTGCCAACGGATGGGTTGTTCGTCCGCTTTCTCGTTGGTAAGCGAGAAAGAGGATGGATCTGTTAATTATACTGTTATAACTATTGTTACTAATTAACGGACATCCGTCTATCATTGGTTAGGCGGATGGTTAGCGAGTATCTATAGAATTGTTAGTTATTATCTTTTGCTACAATTGCGTCACCCTAGGTTTATGTCTCCTTTAGAGGCATAAAGACTTGCTTAGTAACCCTAGGGTCTCACACGATAAATTGTTTGATTCAGATGAACAGGTGTATTCGCAAGATGGATACTAGGTGGAGGAGACGGATGATGTTGGCAACGATCACTTGGTGTAGAGATTTCGGGGATGGGGATCCGCGAGATCTGTGGGCGGGATGTGTTTATTTATATGGCATCTAATGCCGATTTGCTTCTTATCCGTACTCGGATCTTGTTTTCCGCTTCCGCCTGGTAGTCTGATGTTTGATGTATGAGGAGCTATCCTAAACCATTATCTCTATCTAGGATATTTGGATCTTGCCGTATGGCGTTGCAATATTTATATTTCTTTTAGATGGAATGGCTCTGTGAACAGTTGTTTGGTGGCTTGCATACATACTCACTTGTGTATGTAGTTGATCCCTTCGCCTGCCGACTACGCCGCTCGTTCTTGTCCTGATGCTCTGAAAGTGGTTAGGACGGCCGACGGGTCTACCTGTGGGTGGCCCCTGGGCCCCCACCGTACTATTTTAACCACTTTCGCTCATCCAGGCATGCAACTAAGAGCGTAGTTCACCGAGGTAGTTACACCAGCCATGAGCCGCCAACCCCGCGCTATCCTCCAACGAGCCACGACCGGCGAATAACACGGCCGCCGCCAACGGGCAGCCCATTAATGCCCGAATGAACATCATCAACACCCAGGCGTGGTGGGCACGCCAGCCCAACGACTTCAGGCACACCCTCACTAACCGCGGCGACCCGGAACCAAGAGGCTCGCTCAGTCGAGTCAGACCGCAATGCTTCGGGCCCATGATCCGTGGGGAAAAATACCCCGCCAACTTCAAGGCTCCCAAGGAGATCGAAAAGTATGATCCGACGTACGATCCAGCTGTCTGGCTGGACACATACCTCATGGCAATGGGAATCGTAGGCCACACCGACCTGCTCACCGCTTGCTACCTCCCCCTGATGATGGAGGGTGCGACTCAGCAATGGATCAACACCCTCCCCGCCGACAGCATCGATTCCTGGGAAGAAATGCGGGACGCCTTCATCAGGCACTTCGAGGGTCCTACACCCGTGCCACCACCATAGAAGACCTAGAGTGATGCATCCAGGGAGAACGCGAGTCGACTCGCCGCTGGATTCAAAGATGGCAAGAACTGTGGATCAACGCCTCTGGCATGCACCCAGATACGGCGATACATTGTTTCAAGAACGCGTGCCGGTATGAACCCCTGGTTGCCAAGATCAAGAGGGTCTACCGGACGCTCGAAAACATCCCCGACCTCCTCGAGATAGCCAAGCGCTACGCGGAGGAGGACCCCAACCAAGACTCCGACAACGAGTCGGGAGGAAGATGTCGAACCAGCATCCACGATAGCGGGCGCCTACGCGACATGCGCTACAGCAACACCCGCATCACCGGCAAGCGCTGCACGGACGAGCGAGTCGACTTCGTCGCCAACGCCGGCTATGGCCAGCGCGACCCCAAGAGCTACCGCCGCGATAGAGGAAACTATCGCTCCAATAATACAGCAAGGCCGAAGTTCGACCCCGCTACCCTGCTCAATCAGCCCTGCATCTACCATAGAAGGGAGAGAAAACCCGCCACCCACACCACCGCGGATTGCCACTCTCTCAAAGAGATTGAAAAGGCGAGGCGAGCAAGGGAGGACCCCAATAACAACCCACCCAGGGACAACGCGAACGCCGGCGGCTTCCGCACTGCCGTCGGCTCGCTACACACCTTCACCATACTTGGCACCAAGCGCGATAAGAAGGTGCTCGCCCGCGCGGTCGCTGTCAACGCGGTGACCCAAGTCGACATCCCTCGCTTCCTCAACTGCTCCGAGTAGAGCATCACCTGGAGTCACCAGGACCACGCGCCAAGAATTGAATACCCAGGGCGAGTCGCCCTGGTAGTCAGGCCCAAGGTGGCCGACTACTGGCTGCCTAAGACACTAATGGACGGTGGGAGCTCCATCAACATCATGTACCTAGACACATTCAAGAGGCTCCAGCTCCCAGAAGCAGCCATCGAACCAACCCTGACGACCTTCCACGGTATCATCCCTGGTCGGAAGGCGTACCCGATCGGAAAAGTGACGCTTCCAGTCACCTTCGGCACTCTGGCAAACTACCGCACGGAGAGGATCGTATTCGAGCTGGTGAACTTCCGCAGCCCTTACCACTGCGTCCTGGGCCACCAGGCATTCGCAAAATTCATGGCAACCCCACACTACGCCTACAACATGATGAAGCTCCCATGGCCAAGCGGCATCATCACCGTCCACGGCGACCCCGACATGGCCATGGGATGCGAGGACAAAGGAGCCGAGCTCGCCGACACCGTCATCGCTGCGGAGACCGACCACGCGGAGGAGCTTGCGAAATATGCGGGCAACATCAACAAGGACGACCCCACCATCCTGAAGAAACCAACCGCCCGAACTCCACGTTCGAGGCGACCATGCACACCCGCACCGTCGAGCTTGTCCTGGGCGACTCTAGGAAGATGGTCACCATCAGGGCACACATGAGCCCCCCATAGGAAAGCGCGCTCATCGGGTTCCTCTGTGAGAACCGCGACATCTTCGCATGGAAGCCATCTGACATGCCAGGTGTCCCGAGGGAACTCGCTGAGCACAAACTCAACGCCGACCCCAAAGTGCGACCAGTAAAGCAGTCACTACGGCCCTTCAATGAAGAGCGTCGTCGAGCAATCACTGAAGAAGTACATCGCCTGCTAGCCGCAGGCTTCATCCGGCCAATCAAATACTCCAAGTGGCTGGCAAACCCAGTCCTGGTTCTAAAAAAGAACAACACATGGAGAATGTGTATCGACTACACCAACCTCAACAGCGCCTGCCCGAAGGAGGAGTTCGTCCTACCACGCATCGATCAAATCATCGAATCGACCGTGGGATCAGAGTCGCTTTGCTTCCTCGACGCTTACTCTGGTTACAACCAGATCAAGATGGCGGTCGAGGACGAGGAGAAGACGATGTTCATCACGCCATTCGGCGCCTTCTGCTACACGGCCATGATGTTCGACCTCAAGAACGCCGGCGCCACATACCAGAGATGCATGCATGAGTGCCTCGCGAGCCAAATTTGCCGCAACATCCACGTCTACATCGACGACGTGGTGGTAAAATCCACCCGCTAGGACGACCTGCTCACCGACCTGGCCAAAACCTTCGCAAACCTGCGGAGGTACAACATCAAGCTGAACCCCGGAAAATGCACCTTCGGTGTCCCCACCGGATAGCTCCTGGGATATGTAGTCTCCAAGCGAGGCATCGAAGCCAACACCACCAAGATCGATACCATCGCGCGACTCGGGAAACCCGAGTCCCTGCGCGATGTCCAGAAGTTGGTAGGGCGAGTCGTGGCCCTTAGTCGCTTCATCCCCTGACTAGGCGAGAAGGCAATGCCCCTCTACCGCCTGATGCGCAAGAACCCCATGTTCTAATGGGACGCGGAGGCCGACGATGCACTCAAAGCGCTCAAAGAAGTGCTATTCGCGGGTCCACTCCTCGCTGCTCCACTCGACAAAGAGCCAATGCTCGTCTACGTCGCGGCCTCCACTCGAGTCGTCAGTGCTGTGATGGTCGTCGAACCGCCAGAGGAGGGCAAGGAGCGCCTCACACAGCGCCCTGTCTACTACATCAGCGAAGTCCTGACGGATTCACGATAGCACTACCCACGGTACCAGAAACTGGTGTACGCGGTATTTCGAGCTCAGCAGCGACTCCTGCACTATTTCTAGGAGCATCCGATCACGGTGGTCTCCTCCGCACCGCTGCAAGACATAATACGCAATCGCGAGGCGACCGGGAGAGTCGCCAAGCGGGCCGTCAAAATCTGCGTCCACAACATTAAATACGAGCCCCGCAAAGTGATCAAGTCACAAGACCTAGCTGATTTCCTCGCAGATTGGGAAGAAGCACAGCAGTCGGAGAAGCTCCCGTACCTTCACTACTGGTCGCTCCACTTTGACGGCTCCAAGAACGCCGACGGCACAGGGGCCGGGGTCATACTAACCTCTCCCAAAGGAGACAAGCTCCGCTACATGCTCCACCTCAACTTCAAGCCATGCACCAACAACATGGTAGAATACGAGGCCCTCCTTCACGGCATGAGAGCCGCTAAGGAGATGAACATCAATCACCTACGGTGCTACGGCGACTCCGATCTAGTCGCCGACCAGGTCGCCGGGACATGTGACGCCGTCTCTCCAACAATGATCGCGTACCACCAAGCGTTGACCAGCTGGGAGGACACTTTGACGGCTATTCCGTCGAGTGGATCGACTGACACAAAAATGAGGAGGCAGACGCCCTTTCCTGCATCGGATCGACCCGACAAGCGTCTTCCTCGACATCATCCACAAACCGTCGATCGGCCCACCAAAGGAGATCGACGTCGAGATACCACTTCAACCAGAGCCGTCCCTAGTTGCCATGGTTGTGGAGCCTAGCGACTGGACAGCACCATACGTCCCCTTCCTGGAGCACAAGATCTTACCAAGAAACAAGACGGAGGCGCGAATGATCGTGCGCCGCTTCAAATCCTTCGTCATCATCAACAGCAAGCTCCACAAACGAAGCGCGACGGGCGTGTTCCAGCGCTGCGTACAGCCAGAAGAAGGCCGCAAGATCCTCCAGGACATTCACGCCGGCGACTGCGGCCATCACGCCGGTGCCAAGTCGCTAGTTGCCAAGGCCATGCGGCATGGTTTCTAATGGCTCACCGCACACGCCGACGCCACCAACGTCGTCCAGCGATGCGTCAGGTGCTAGAAGTATGCCCACCAGACGCACCTCCCTAGTTCGGCACTCAAGACCATCCCCATCACATGGCCATTTGCCGTATGGGGCATGAAAATGGTAGGCATGTTCAAGAAGGCCCCATCGGGCTTCACCCATCTCCTGGTCGCAGTCGACAAGGTCACCAAATGGTTCGAGGCCAAGCCAATAAAAAAGTGCGACGGCAAGACGGCCACCAAGTTCTTACGCGAGCTCATTTATCGATACGGCTACCCACACAGCATCATAACGGACAATAGCACAAATATCGCCAAGGGGGCCATGGCGGAATTCTGTGAAGAACATGGCATATGACTCGACCTTGCTTCAGTCGCCCACCCGGAGTCGAACGGCCAAGCAGAACGCGCCAACCAGAGCATCCTCCACGGGCTCAAGCCGCGACTCCAGGTGCCAACAGAGTGCACCCTAGGATGATGGGTCGACGAGCTCCCCTCCGTAATATGGGGGATCCGCACGTCCGTCAATCGCTCCACCAGGTTCACACCTTTCTTCATGGTGTATGGCGCAGAGGCCGTAATGCCAACTGACCTGGAACACGATTCACCTTGAGTCACCAACTACGTTGAGGCAACCAACGAGGTCGCCCGCCAAGACAGCATCGATAAACTCGATGAGGCACACGACCTGGCTTGCTCCCGCACCGCCATCTACCAGCAAGGACTCCGCCGCTACCACAGCCGCCGAGTCCGGACTCGCACCTTCCAGGAAGGCGACCTGGTCCTACGACTAGCCCAAGACAAGAAAGGCATGCACAAAATCTCCCCCCATGGGAGGGGCCATTCGCCATAGGGCGAGTCCTCGGCAACGACGCCTACTACCTCATCGACATACGGGGCGACGGCCAGCTCGAGGTCGGAAGGCCATGGAATGTAAACCTTCTCAGAAAGTTCTATACATAGAACCTCAAATTGTACTCAGCTGGCATATATAATGAAATTCATTCGGATCACACAAATTGTGTCTAGTCGCCATATCCTTGTGCCACTCGCACTCGTACAAATCAGCAATATGCTACTCACGGAAGTCAACCTTTGGTCGAGCGACCGGCACAGCTAAGTAGTGCGGCACAAGGGCACCGGAAATACTCGGGCCTTGGGTCGTCCACGAAATGCAAACCCGGAGCTGCCATTGGATTTGCCTAGCTCGACTGGCCCACCGGGCCAAGACAACCGGTATACGCTTCTCACAGCAACCTGTCCCTCCCATCCTCGCGCAAAGCGACTCACGGTTAAGTACCACGCACGGGGACTCCGCAAAACGGAAACCGCCACGCGGCTCGGGAACACACCAAGTAAGAGAGCTGCCTTGGACCCGCCCAGCGACTGGCTCTCCGAGCCAAGGGAAGAGACGCATTACAAACAACACATTAACAACCTGCAACAGGAACGCGCCCAATATGGTTGAGCACCATGCTCGGGGACTCGCCTACCAAACAATCCCACTCGCGCTCGGGAACTCGCCCCTCAGAAGACGCGAGAGATAAAACAACGCACAACCAAAATAAAACACAAAAGTATACAATCGATTTATACCCCATTAAAGGGCGGATGCGCTCGGGGACTCGCTCAATCAAAAATAAACACACCACACAATCCTGGTCGCAATACGAGTCGATTGACTCCCCTTGGCATATATTACAAAATGTTGATCATATTACAACAGTCGCCACTTGGCATGCGTTGCAAACTGCCCAACTACATTGTCTATTCCATAGGTCCTGATGAAGAAGCACCACCACCCCCCTTGACACGAACGAAAGGCTGCCACGGGTTCATCGGGTAGGTCGTCAGCGACTTCGACAACACCGACCGGAAGGGCTGCTCCGACTTCATGTCG
Source organism: Avena eriantha (assembly GCA_910589775.1). Classification (NCBI taxonomy): domain Eukaryota; kingdom Viridiplantae; phylum Streptophyta; class Magnoliopsida; order Poales; family Poaceae; genus Avena; species Avena eriantha. The sequence goes on along the minus strand of OU342746.1, from coordinate 83,865,683 downwards.
CGATGCTCCGGCTCGGGTCGCCAGGCACCAACACCGTCTCCTGGTATGGCAGAAGATCCCCCATCGCTAGGACCCGATCGGCATAAGGGGCGGCCTTCACAGTCAGCTTTAGTACCTCTGACATCTCCACCGTGCCGGTCGCCGATGGGTAGCCACTGGTCATGTCGTCAAGGTCAAAGTCATCGGGGAAGTGGGCGAGACCCAGGCTCAATGCCGTGTGGCCCCGCGCCTGAACGCCGAGCACGCCATCCACTCCACGACGATAGGCGCCTCCTCCAGATAGCGCCACACCTCCGTAAGCCCCCCAGGAATAACCTCGGTGGGGGACATGCCTTGAAGAACCGCTCGGACACATAACACCGAAGCCGTGGCCGTGTTCACCATGGCAGTCACGCACTGCGAAGCGTTGAAGGTCTGAACCACCAGGTCGCTTTGGCCTATCACAGCTGCAAAATCAAACGTCAGTGAAACTATGGACTTCCCCAATCAGGGACTCGCCAAACAAGTCAGGCAAAGACGGAGACTCACCGAGGAGTTTGCGGCAGTTCTCCGTGATATGCTTCTCCAAGGCGGCATGATCACGGTGCAGCCCCACGATGATCGAATCCACGGCCTTGCGTTCCTCCTCAGCCGCAGTGACAGCAGCCTTCGTTTGGTCCTCGGAAGAAACTGAGGCCACTCTCGCCTCCTCCAAGTCTTGGATCAGCGAGCCAATTCGCTCATTCGCCGTGTCTAGTTCGGCGACTAGAACATACCCTTCGCAGGCCTTGGAAATTGCAGCCAGGAGACCATCTGAAAGAGAAACCATCAGTGCGTCATACACCAACAGTTCACACCTGAAACAGAATAGGAAAGAAAGGCAGATACTTACCAATAGTTTCCTGAAGTCGTTGGTTCGCCTCCTGCGCTTCGCGCAGATCCCGCTCCAAGCGCTCCCTTGCGGCCTGCCAATCGTTCGATTCCCTTTGCAAACCCTGCAAACAGACAACACAACTCAGCACTTACTAAAATCAACATCTAGTTCCTAGCCGCAGAAATTCAGCGACTAAGAACTCGGGGACTGGAGAGTAGAAAGAAGTTCAGTTCCTAGGCGCTGAAATTCAGCGACTGAGAACTCGGGGACTGGACATACCTGAATAGCGGCGCCAAGCATCTTGGGGAGTTCTCCGGCGTCAGTCGACAGGATCGTGAAGGAAGTACGCCCACGACGGGACCCAATGTCCGCATCCACGATCTCCGGACTCTGTGGAGACTGGGTGTCCGCCACGACTGGAAACCCCCTAGCCATGAAGCGCGGGAATGTCGCCGACGCTCTAGCGGGGGCACTGGTTGTCGGGGTTGGCGCCTTCATCACAGGCGCAACCACGACTGGCTCCGACCGCGCCGCCACCACTTCTTCGGCAACTGCCGCAAAATCGGACTCCGTGGCGTCGTCCATAGTTGTGGCGTCGTCGGCACCCCCCTTCTGCTTCTTCGCGCCTTCCGCGGTCGCCGCATCTCCGACAGGTTTTCTCTTCTTGGGGAGGTCGCCCTCTCCCGTGGTGGTGACCGGCGGAATCTTCGCCATAGAAGGATGGCCAATCTTCTTGGCCCCAGATCTGCCCAAATTTCCACAGTCAATATAACGACAATACAAAAACAAGAGGTGAGTCGGAATGAAGAACTAATACTTACTTAGCAACCGGGAGAACACGCAACCTGGTGCTGATGTGGGCAGGTTTATCCAATTCTGGACCCAGCTTGCGTGTGAGCCCCCTCTCAAAGACGTCTGAAGCCCACGACACCGCGGGCTTCCTCGACGACGAAGCCGCGGTCGCCGGAATTTCCGGATCCAAAGACGCGGACGCTCTCGACGGCTACGGCAACTTAGACGCCACTGCCTCAACCGCTTCCTGGCTTGGAACCCCCAAAACCATTGGCGCAATCACTGCCAGGGGAACCTCTATCGCCGCCTCGATGTCCTCGCCCTCCAACCCCTTCGACAGGATCGCATCCTCCGAGGCTTTGTGCGAGATTTCAGGGGTGTCTTCATCGTCAGAGTCGTCATATGACTCAAACACCACCATCGACTTGGACGGCGACATTGGCTTCTTCACTGGTCACTTGGGCTTGCACGCGGGCTTCGACGGTGTGGCCGTATGCCGGGATGTGTGCTCCTGCGCGACCTCGTCGCCTCCTTCGTGTTCATCGAGGCTGCGACTTGCCTCAAACTCGCGTTGTTTCTGCATGCGAGTCTTGCGAGCCACAGGTGCTGTGGGAGGGACCTCCTCCTCCTCCTCGTCGCTGTCGGTGGAGTCTCCCTTGGAGTTCTCCTCGAGCTCCCAGGAGACCTCTTCATCGAGCGGAGGAAGCTAGCCCTCCAACACCTGAAACAACTGAGAACCACCACGAGTAAGCACCAAATACTGCGACTGTGAATCGAGATGTGGAAATGGCGACTGGGGAGAAAACTTACTGTGGGGGCTTCATTCTTCACGGGAGTGTACGGGGCGAGCCCGACCGACATGGTGGTGAATTCTGCGTCAGTGATCTTTTTCAGGGCGGCCTTTGTAGTCCTCGGCCTCTCACGATTCTTTGCTGCTTCAGGAGGGGTTGTGCTTCCTGCTATACTCGTACATCCAATGCGGCCGAGCCGCTAGCGGAACTAGGCGCCGCCTGAGCCAGCAGTTGTAAAGGTTGATCGAAGTCAACCCCTGGTCCTTTAGCCTCTAGATCTGGTCCATCATCTCCGCGACGGCCATCCTCTGGTCTTCAGGAAGCTTCTTCGGCGCCAACCGGCGAGGCTCACTCCTCTCGGCGACGAACTCGGGAAGTGCCACCTCGCCGGAGGGAGTGTATTCTTTCACATAGAACCAACTCTTCTTCCACTCGCTGGCGGCTTTCTTTGGCAGAAGGATCTTGATGAAGTTAGCCTTCAGCTTCAATTGGAACGTGACGCCGCCTGCAGCCAATATCATGCCGCTGGACGCTTCACGCCCGGTGCAGCCATGAAAGAGCTCCAACCATAGCGGAAAACACGGCCTGCAGCTGAGGTAGCACTCGCAGAAGGCGACGAAGATCGCCAGCTGCTCGATGCTGTGCGGGCCGAGATCCGATGGCTTGATCGCATAATACGCGCAGAAGCGCCGGAAGAAGAGCGAGGTGGGGAATCTCAAACCTCTTTCTAGATGACTGGGGAATAGATGAATTCGCCGGCTCGCGGTTTCGGCTCGGTCTCGGAGGAGGGGGAACCCGCCAGTTCCCCTTGCGGAGGATTCCAGCATCCTCGAAGGACTTAAGTTGGGCTGTGGTGCACTTGGATTTTCCCCATGAGCCTTTGGGAGGCGCCATCAGGAAGGATGTGGAGTCACACGGTGTGGAAGGATTGAATCAGAGGTAGGCAGGAAGATTGAAGGCAGGAAGAGTGAATGTGGGAGAATGAAGAATGCGGGGAAGGATCTGAAGAGCTGATTCGTCATTCCCCTTATAGGGGCACACTACCCGCCAAATTCGGGGTTGCCATTACTTGCGGTAATTACGCCGAAGTTACCATTGGGATTTCCGATGGATAGTTTGACCAGAATTGATGGTCCAACTCCTCCACTCCACTCACTACCTGCTAGTATCCTCCATTCACCGAAGTAGTGACTTGGCAGCAGTTGTTGGGTCCGCAGCATAGAAAACAAAAAAATTCCTACGGTGTGAACTACACGCCAAGATCTATCTACTAAGTACAAAGCAACGAGTGGACATACATCCAACGAGAACTTACCCTCGAAGACAACGAGTTTTTTTAACGAGTAGGAACTCGTGGTTGATGTAGTCGTACAGTTGCGAATCTCAAGATCGTGAGGAAGTCCGAGCGCCGCAACTCAGCAGCGCATCTGCACTCGCACATATGTTCAAGCCACCGGACAACCTCCACCTCCTCGCTCCAGCGATCCAGCGGAAGAAGCAACTCCTTCCACATGAAATGCCACCGGGAACATGTATCTCGCTAATCCGAGACCATGGGGGAATAATTCTAGAGGGGGAGAGAGATCCTTCACAAGGAGGTGTGTGGATGAAGGAGGGAATGGGTGGCCTTTTATAGGAGGAGGGGGGGTGCCCCCTCTCTCCATGGCTGGCGCATGGGGGGTGACCCCTCACCTGCCCCATTCATGTGGTGGTAACCCCTCCACATTAAAATGCCTCTTCACATTCCCTTTTAAAGTCTCCACTTTAAATGCATTAAATTTATCCAAATTTAATGCTCTCTCATTTAATAAAACTCTTTTTATTAAATTTATTCATAATTTTGTTAATTACTTTAATTGACAAACATTCACATATAGCCCCTTGCAATATTTCAATATCACATGCAGAACCACTTTCTGCAATTTCACCCGAAACAATTTCCGGTTTCTATTGAAACAATTCCTGCGCTTTGCAATTCTTTCGTCTGAAACATATGTGCTCCAAAATGGTGTCCGGTAACTCTTAAGTGTGCCACCCTACGGTTCGCGAATAATGCAGACATGATCGAGACCCTTCTCTGATCAATAATCAGCAGCGGGACCTGGAGATCCATACTGACTCCTACACATTCAACGATGACTTATGTGATCGTGAGAACCTTTAACGCTTGTAACTAAATCCCTTTGTCTCTTGATATATTACATGTCCGAGATTCGATCATCGGTATCTCCATACCTATTTTGATCTCGTTACCGACATGCACTCTTTTCTCGTTCCCGTGATATAACATTCTAGTGATCACATCACTTGCTTGCAAGCTATCTTAATGTGATATGACCGAGAGGGCCCAGAGTATATCTATCCGTCATATGGATTGAAAAATTCCACTCTTGATCCATGAACCTCAACATAACACCTTCGTAGTACTGAACCCATCTTTATAGTCACCATGTTACGGTGTGACATTTGATGTTATCAAGATACTCTTCCGGTGTTAGCAATTAACATGATCTCATGGTCTAAGGATAAAGATTACTTCGTATGATGTTATAGCAATATAAACATAATGACTTGATCGTAATGCTATACTTCGGATGAATGTTCATCACATCATTCCACCAATGGTGTGACCTTGTTACTAACAATATCAAATGTCCATGATCAGGAAACCTTGATCATCTTGTTAATCAACAAGCTAGTCTATAAGAGAGGCATAACTATTTTTTATTAAACACACATGTATTGATGTTTCCGATCAATACAATTCTAGCATGTAAAATAAACATCTATCATATATAAGGAATATATAATAACAACTTTATTATTGCCTCTCAGGGCATATTTCCTTCAGTAGTGACATTCGCCGGAGCGGCGAATGGAAGCCTGGGGAAAATTTCCTCGGTTTTAATAGAGTCCATCACCGATTCGACTGGGCGTCCAAATTGGGCTCGCCTACTTCGACCGTCAAAAGGACGCATGCGCCTGAATCAACGATGGCCTCGGGGACTACTGATGGGGATATGCCGAAGGGGGTATGCCTAGCAGGACGTTCCGATTGGGCCAAAGGGCCTGCGAGTGGGCCTGGAGAACGGCGACTGGAGTGCAACTGAAGGAAAGGCCTGGTGACTGGAGACTGAAGGCCCAGAGGCGTACTTGAAGCCCAGTCAGATTAGGTCAAAAGCCTCCGAGTCCATATCTTGCTCGGTTGTAACTTGTAAACCCTAGAGAGGTGACTCCTATATAAACCTCCCTAGGGTATCCTTAGAACTTACGTTCCATCATACACCCCCTCAAGCGACTCGCTGCTTAGACGCCGAGCTCTCCACCCTTGTAACTCGCTCTCCATTAAACCAATCTAGCAGGAGTAGGTCTTTACCCTCTGGGGGCCGAAACTGGGTAAACCATGTGCATCCGCCCCCATCTCGCACCGCAGATGGCTGCCAGCTCTTCCTCACATTACAATCAATCGCTGCCAGTAGCAGTGACTGCCGTGGCCATTTCCACGACACTTGAACAATGTTCACAAGCTTGTTTGAATTCCATTGATCTATCCATAGCTTCTGGGTCCGCAGCCAATTATGATTCTTTCTCCCTTGATTGCTTTGCCTAAAATGCGCATAACCATAGTTATAATATTTGACCACAAAACATTGCATCAATTTAAATAGATTTAAGATTGAGAACATACTCGTGAAATGTAGACTCAACATAGTTGGGAGGCGTCGGAGGGACTTCCTGGTAGAGATCAAGTTGGCACATCACACGCACAGGGTTCAGTGGTTCCACCATATAGAGGCACAGAACGTGACCACGTGTCCACCAAAGCTCCTGATCTCGGAAGCACTCATGTGCTAAACCCCTATCCCCGACCACACTCTTTATGTATTGTACGTGCCATGCTCCCCATGTGATAGAAGAATGATGTATGGTCTCGAAATCTTCATGGTAAATAGGATAGCACTTTGAAGCCAAATCACGGGCCCAACGTAATGTACCATATGTCCACCGGGTACCCATGGTCACGCACTCAAACTGGACGTCATGACCACTATATGGGTGCACTGGATCTTCTATCATCGGCCATCCGACCGGTATATGCTCCTAAGACCACAACTAGAGGAACATGTAGCATACTCACAGAATTGGGGCTACACTACCGACCTTCTTTTTCCTATATGAGGCGTCACACAACCCCCTATAAGTCTGACATAGCACCGCTGAACCGATGTTGTACTGGGTGATCTCTAAATTGTCTAAAGGAAGTGCTATGTGTTCTACTATTCTAATAAAAATCGGGTTGACTACCTCACTATTTCCCGATGGGAACAACATGTCAAATAGGTAGAGTAAGTACGCAATCAGGTGTTTACGTACTACTTCCTCAGAAACATAATCTGGAAAGTCAATAAAATTTACTAGCCAACTTATATGGACACCTCTAGATAACTTATCAGTGCGAGTTCTCGGGATAACGGTACCCATCGGTTGTTCAAATTCTTCCTTCCAGGATGATAGTGGTGGCGGCAACATGAGAGAAATACCACGAAAGAGGCAATCCAGTGATCATGGACACATTCTAAAGTGTAGGTGTCATCTCTCCCCAGCGAGAGTGGAAGGTGTGTGTCTCCGGTCTCCACTGGTCAACAAGTGATGTTAGACGGCAGGGGTCCAGTTTGAACAAATGAGGCGCGCATGTCAGTCTAGCGAAAGGAAGTAGTCCGCTGCAAGAAACATAAGGCACGAATCGCTCATCAAGAATCCATCGGTTCGCTGGGCCTCGACAGTGGTGGAATGCTTGAATAGTTTGGCTAAATGCCTAAAAGATATGGTCCAGGATGAAATGATCCAGAGTGCCACTCGGGTGGTTCTTTTCCATCTTATATACAACAGTTCCCGGGTTGGCTTCAGCAATATGATGCAGCATTTTCGGAACCATGTTGTAAGCCTCCGTATATGTCCCATACATCCCCTCCAAAACAGATTCATTGGCACGCCTGGCCTTGCCGTAGCTTACCAGGAATCCAATTGCATCTGCGGCACCATCTCGTAACGCCTTCACTGATACACTAATCTTATCTTTTACCATGGATGCAATGACCTATGCCACATATGCGGCACTGACATTGCGGTATTCAGATAGACTACCATATAACTCACAGTTGTGAGGAACCATGCGAGTTATCATCCAAGGCTTGCATATGCCCGCAGGTTGACGGGCAACGACTCGTCCATTGCAACCAGACTCTACACAAAGAACCTTCAACAAATGTTTGTCAGATTTTTTCACTTTGTGCTGTCGGGAAATGGAGATGGCATATCTTCTGATCGCCATGTCCATAGCCTCCTTTCTTGGGAACTGCTGGTTTTCTTCCAGGATGGTAGCTCCAACTCCACGGACAGAGGTATCATCATGAACGATGACAAGAGCCTCTATGTCCCTAGGTGCCATTGCTGGCGCCACTGCTCCGACTTCACTCGGACCGGCGTTGTCGTCTTCATCATCATCCGATGATTCACGATCGTCATCACCAGAATCAAGCTCATTTGACTGTCCCTCAATCCGCTCATTGAGGTCGAAAACCGCCATGGAATAAGGTCCATTATTCTGGGTGGGAACAAGGGCATCTTCCACATGCCTCTCCTCCATCATCTCCATGTTTATAGCCATTGCGGCGATGGATAACTGGAGCTCACCTGCGGTGATGCTGCTACCAGGTTCGTCGCTAGCATCAATAAACTAGACATACACCATCGGTTGTCCATACATGGCCGCACCAGGTGTGCTTGCAAATTTCATGTTTGAACCCCACGAATTTTCGCCCTTAACTTGGCAAAGTGCCCAACGGTAATCTTCTCACACTCTCTTGCAAATGACCGCTTCAATGGTCATCTTTTTACGGGTTATCTCTGGCCCAAACTATGCGCGGATGCGCCTTCTAACATCCGTGAAACTAACATTTACCAATTCTTCCACTATCACATTCTTTGTCTCTGAACGCGACAGATCAAGCCCCGACAGCCCATCGCGAGTGATGTCCTCACCATAAAAAACATACAAAGTGTTCATCGTAACTAATCACATCACATTAATATAACCATATTTATTATATTGCATAGCTATAATATTACTACACCACCTAAAATATTTCTACACGACCTAATTACGTTGCATAGCTAAAATATTACTAGATGAGTTCAAATATTTCTACACGTTTTAATTAAGTTGCATACCTAAAATATTGCTAGAAGAGCGCAAATATTTATACACGATCTAATTACGTTGCTTAGCTAAAATATGTCTACAAGATCTAATTAGGTTGCATTGCTAAAATATTGCTACAAGATCTCAAATATTTCTACGCGGCCTAATTAAGTTGCTTATCTAGATATTGACATCGCTTGCTGTAAGTCTCAGCTCTGCCACTGTCACGAACTCAAATATTTCTATACCAGCTACCTAAGTTGCAAAGTTAATTGATAATTCTAGCATTGCACAGTAAATTACGGCTTAATAAACTGACTAGTATACAACATGCATAGCTTAACAAACAATCAACCGAAACACTTTACCTTGATCGATGACTGTCTTTTTCAGCCTCAGACGATTAGAGAGAGCGTATATAGCAGAGTGTGAGTAAACAGATCAAAAGAAGCTGCCTCTGAGAGAAAATAAACTGAGTAGCTGCTGTTGTATTTAAAGGAGACGAGTTGCAGCATCCATCGGCAAAACCAGCAAATAAGTCCCGAGAAAACAAAGAACCAGCAAATAAGTCACGATGCTACAAGTTTCAACCAGCTTTCGGTGGTCTAATTACTGTGCATGTAGTCTAATTACTGTGCAGGTCGCGTCGCTGTCGGATAAAATATTTGGGACCAGCTCACTCCGCCACCGGCTAAGGCGGAAGCGACGCCTTAACATCCCGCCAGGGGCAGGAACCGTATCCCGCTAGCTCGTTGGTGGGCCCCGCAGCATTCCGCCACCGCCAAGGGCTGAATGAACATCCTGCCGGTCCCTGTGGCGGGAAGGCCAGGCCACCGCGGGAGGTGCCACGTGCCGGCTTTTTAGCCTCCCGCCAAGGCATTTTTAGCATTTGCTTCGTCAAGGGGCATTTTTAGCGATGCACGGTGACAGAGGGTTATATTTGTAAAAAAATCTCCAAAGCTCTTCCGGCCGCCAAAGCGATCCATCATGGGCGCTCACCTTTGACTAGGGGCAGTACTGCCTGCAGCTGTTCCCCACAACCCAAAAATTAATGTAATTAATGGCCCCATTGACCTGGACACAAGGCCGCTAGTACCAGGCCACCAGCACAAACTTTTTATCTCTAAAGAAAAAAAAACTCAAATGGAGTACTGTAGTAGAAATATTAAATATCGAGTAAACCAGTACTGCGATTACTGCCCAAAGTGAGAAGAATCGAAGTGTATCACGCTGAATTTTGTCCCAAAAAGCGGCAGAAGCAAAATGATTTCAGAAAAATCCATTGATCTTGCATTCTTTACACAAGGCTTAGATCGCTAATAGCACTACGTATTGCTACTACTAACTGAAAGAACAAATGTAAGAAGAAATCAGATCCTGCCGCTGCCATGAAGCTTTAGTTGGCGGCGGCCAGCGGCGAAGAGTCGTGGCGGTGGTCGCCCTCGTAGGTGACGACGAGCATGGCGGGGTCGCCGTTGGCGCGCTCCACGTGCTTCCGCGCCGGGCAGCCCTTCACGGTGCTGCATCTGTAGTAGCCGCGTGGGTAAGGGGACCCCTTGATGGGCTTCTGCCCGTACTTGCGCCACGAGTACTCATCGCCGGGGATGTCCGCCGAGCGCGAGCTAACCGCGGGGACGCGCATCGTGTACCTCGCTCGGTGCTTACGCTTCTTCGAACAGTGGCACCGGCCACCATCGTCGGAGTGCGCGCCGCTCGCGCAGGGCTGCTGCTGCTGCTGCTGCTGCAGTAGCTTGCGTTTGGTCCCAGCAGCGAGCGGCGGCTTGCCGGAGGACACCAGCTGGTTCCGGCCCTTTGACACGGTGCCGTCGCCTCCTGCAGTCACTGACGAGAAGAAAGAGGTCGACGTCACCGAAGCCGCTGCCGTCGCCTTGGTGGGCTTCGTGAAGTCCAGCGTCAGGCTCTTCTGGGGTGCCAATTGAAGCGAGCTTGCCGGCGCCGGTGCTCGTGCCGGCATCAGAGGAGGAGGAGAGATAGGAGGGGGCGTCGACGTGGCGGCAGCTACTCCAACTGGCCCGCGGCGGAAGCGGGCGTGGCCGGTGCGGTCAAGGATGCTGATGACGCGGCGGAACCTCGACACAGCCTGGTTGGCGATCTCCCCGAGCGGCTGCGCGCGGGAGGAGAGCGAGGACACGAGGAGCTCCAGGCTGCGTAGCCCGGCGGCTGCGGCCTCTTGGAAGGCCAGTTGCTCGTGCTGCTCCTCAGCGGCGAGGCTGCACGGCGCGTAGCCGCGTCCTATCAAGTCGACGGCCATGGTCGCCCCCGGAGAAGAATGGGGAAAGAGGTGCAGGCGTTGTTGGCTTGTACTTTGGGCTGTTCCTGTGACTTTGAGATATGAGGGTGGAAATGGATGGATGGTGGCCGAGTGGTTTTATAATGTGGAAACCAGAAGAAGAGAGGACGAGGAATAGTATTGATGGAAGTCAATGGATTTGGTTAACCTTTTTTTTCTTTTGTCTTTTTCTGGACATAGCACCTAGCATTAGTGTATTTTGTATTTTTGGGCATCTCATTGCCATGATTTGAATTTTATCTCCACTACTGTCTTATGTGATGCTCCACTAATCTCAACGTTGGGATCAAGCTAGCGAGATGACACCAACTGGTAGAAAGGTCAACAGTTTGGAAGTTTGATTTTTCTCGCTAGCAAAGTGTGTGTACATTGGGATCAAGCCCATTTATGCATAAAAAGATGTGGATAAAAGTTTAGTCTCATATTGTTAGTTAGTGAAAGTTTGACATTTTTATAAGGAAGGAGAGACGTACACACATGTTGCTGTTTCGCCGCCCGCCTCGCCACTACGCACGCAGGTTGCGGGAATCTCACCGAGACGAGCTTTATTTTACCATGCATGACTGAAATCTGAATAGTTTGGTTTTGCTGAGCCGAGTGTAAACAAAGCTGACAAGTGTGTACTAAGGAGGTCATGGATTTCTTATCTTATTCTTTTAAGATAAAGGATCTAAGAGTAGCTGATGTTATCCTGAACATCAAACTATTGAGAGATGATGATGGTGGGATAACATTGCTTCAATCTCCAATACCTTATGATCCTAGTATATTGCTTCTAACGAATCAAGGGGCTCTAGAGATTAATTGAGATACTCTTAAATAATTGGTTCGTCCATGTATTTAGCTAGCGCTACGAGGTTTGACATCACTTTTTCTGTAAGCAAACTTAGTCAATTTGTTTCAAATCCTGAAGATGATCATTGTCATATTCTTGAAATAGTTATGTGATATCTAATAGGCACAACGAGCTATGCAATTCACTATACTGGTTAACCAAGGGTATTTGAAGGTTATAGTGGTTTAAACCAGATTTCTGATGCTGATGAGATAAAGGTCACGAGTGGATATGTATTTACACTTAGTGGTGGCATCATTTTTTGGAAATATTGCAAGCAGACCATCTTAACGAGGTTAACTATGGAAGCAGAACTTACATCATTAGACACAACTACTGTTGAAGCAGAGTGGCTTCATGAATTCTTGATGAACTTATCTGTGGTTGAAAAACTAATAACCGCAATACTTATGAACTATGATCTTTAAAGTAAATAGTTTTAAGGATAGTATAAAGTCATCAGGACATGTTAAGAGGAGACTCAAATCTATTAGCAAAATAAGAAACTCCAGAGTTATTGTATTAGATTATATCCAAACATCTAAAAACTTGGCAGATCCCTTCATAAAAGGTCTATCACGTAATGTGATAAATAATGCATCGAGGGAGATGGGTATGAGACCCACTATTTAAAGGTCCCCATAGTGGTAACTCAATCTATATGATCGGAGATCCCGTGAAGTAGATGGGAGACAAGCTGTGGTCAATTGAGAGAAGAGTATCCTTACTTCTGTAAAATATGACTCCATGAAGATGCAGTACTCTTCTATTTTGCACGGCGGGCTGATTTTATCTTAATGTGTTCTAAGTGGCTTATTTCTTAAGCAAAGATGTTGTCCTGCATAACAGATTTTGAATAAGTGACCTATATGAGTCTGACTATTAAACGTCGTAATCTATGAGAGTTAGGTTCTCCTTAATAAACTCATGATAGGCCACAAAGTATGACACATAAGCTCCACCCGCGGGGAAATTCTGCGGTTTCCTAGTATCGATCAAGGATGTATGTGAAACTAAATTCACAGTAAACTTGCAGTTCAAGACATAGTCCACTGTACAAGTTGTCGTATAGTATAGCATGAAGCCTAGGTAGAAGTTCAACTTAACAGTCTTGTCGTGGTATTGCCAATGAGTATACCATGGAGGGGTCCTCACAGAGCATGGAGAGAGAGGTGGGGTAAGGCGGCGAGTTGATGGGTACGAGGTAACACGGTTACCCAGGTTCAGATCCCACAATGGTGGCGGAATCCTACTCCTTCTATAAATCACCATAATGGCAATACGCTGAGTTACACGGATCGTGTGGTTAGCTATACGAGGTTGAGTTATTGCCCTAAAGGTTCCTAGAGGTCCGGCTTATAAAGGCGCCAGAACCTAGGGTTACAGGGTAAAGTCCATACCCAACAAGTTACAGAGTCCTATACTAATACTAACTAGTCTTAATGTCTTGTACTCCAACATTCTGGCTTCGGCTATGTCAGTTCGTAGACTTACTATTTATCTAGCATGGGCCTCCTCTCTGGATTCCTCTAGCTGGGCTGCGCAGCAGGCCATAGGCCATGCTGCCATGGTGTCCCACCCGAGTTATCTCGAATAAGGCTATTCTATAGTGATACCCATTATGCATATCGCCAACAGTATCCCCCGGAGAACTTTAGGATCTTGAGCCATCTTGATCTTAGTTCGTGAATGCTCCTTCTAGATGATTCCAGCAATCTTGGCAAGTAATATCTTGAAGTCCTCCCAAAGAACACTGCAATTCTGCAGCTCCTTCTGCTTTAATATGTAAGCCAGAGAAACGTTGAGTCTTTGATCGCTTCCTCATAGTCAGAAATTATCCGGCTACCTCAAAGAATCTTTAGATGTGACCTATCCACTTCATCTATCAGGAGGATGACTGAAGGAGATATGCCCTAGAGGACAATAATAAAGATGTTTTTATTATCATATCTCATTAGTTCGTAATAGTTTTGTATCATGATATAACTGTATTAAGTGGAAACATTAATACGCGTGTGGTATATAAAAAACCAAGTCCCTAGTATCCTCTAGACTAGTTTGTTGGGGAGCCGATGATCTAGGTTTCCCGATCATGGATTTTTTTTCCATGTCAACTGACAACAAGGTCACTTCATATGTTTTTTGTTATCTGCCGTGGAAACTCTTCAGTGGTATCAGAGCCGATCTATACGTAGATGTTTGGTACGAGTAGAACACATGTTGATTGTGTGGGCATTGAACCTATAGTCGTTACCCTCTCATGTATATTTATTTATATCGTGGCACTATGAGATGAAGGGGTCCGAGCCGACCTTACGCATAAGCTTACGCGAGACTAGTTCCACACTCGACATATGGCTTGTACCATATAATTGGCTAGTGGGTGTCTTTCTCTCTCACAGTAGTTGATATGGCATTTGCAATGGAGGGTCCTGGAAGGGGTGTAGTAGAGACAACTATTTGATCAATGTTGTGGTTGAAAATTCGTAGGTAAGAAACAGTTCTTGTGCGAAAGCCCATACAAGTACGTAAAAATATGCAAAGACAAAGTAGAAGCATCTAACTTTATTTTGCAAGGGCGTGTGATATGATATGGTTTAGGTAAGTATTTGTGAAATAAGCCACCGACATGTATGCACAATGGACCTAGTGCCATGCTATGGAGCTCGATGGAGATCAAAGTGCAACGAACAAGTTATGTCACATTACATATGATGTGAAATTCATATGCATCATATTTTTCTTGTATTAGACTACGATGGTAGCATCATAAGATGACCCCTCAAAATAATTCCAATGTTTGTGTTCTCCCATTAGTGTGCACCACCAAGAAAGTCCATCGTTATGAAGCAGTCCATGATGATTGGTGCTAGAAATACTTACGTTCGCATTAGGTGGGTGTAAGCCTTGTATGCACTACAATACAATATGGTGAAAGTTGGAGAGCCTAGCATGTACAGACATGGCCTCGAAACACATGTGACCGAAAGGTTAAGAATGAGTCACATGGTTATGTGATTGATATGATATCTACCTTTGAAACTATGCCATGGGCCATGATGATCAGGTTTGGTATAGTGAATTAGGATCATGTAATCACTAAAACAACGTTAGGGGATGTTTGTTTAAGTGTGGGTTCTTGTATTGAACTCATATTATAAACTAAACAATCTATGAATTTGCATTGGTTTGTTGTAGTTGGCATCCATTAGACTACCTTGCACTTAGTTGTAACTTGAGATAATAGAACTATAAATTCTAGATACTTACTTTACAGACTAGTACCGTATTGTTTGAGTGTTGAATTGAAAGATAAAAGTCCTAAAGCGAAATTTCAAGTAAACCTCACTTACTCCATAAGGTTTAATAAGTGTATTAATCCTAGACTAATTGATTCCAAAGTTAGTGTCTAAAAGATCATGCTTGATGTCATCGGATTGAAGACAAGTATGCCATGAGGGGGTCATCGGGGCATATGGAAGAGAGGGGTGTGAGTCGTACGGTGTTTCGAGACAGTGAGCACACAAGTTCACCCAGGTTCGAATCCACCAATGGTGGACGGATCCTACTCCTGCTAGCAATACAGTAATACGACATAGCCGAAATATGGGTTACAAGGGTTTCGTATGTGCGAGTTGAGATTGTAGACTATTGTGGGTTCCCTAAAGGCTGGTCCCTAGGACAACTTATATAGATATCCAGCCTAGGGTTACAGGAGAGATCTTATCCGACTACGATATAGAGTTGGTTACAAAGTACATCTTGGACTACAAGTAACTAAACAAACCTATGTCGGTTAGTCTTCTGGGCCTTCCTGTAGCCGGACTGGACTCCGTCTCTTCTCTCTAACTGGGCTGCCTGTGGAGCATACCTCTAACTCAAAGTAGGCCACCATGGTTAGTGAGTGTGGCATCCCGCAAAAAACCACTACTAGAAAATCGCGTTGTTTTTGTGCATTGCATCGTCATGACTACATACTCATGTCATCATGCCACATTGCATTTGAGCATCGTTATCATCATGCATCTGTTTGTCTGAAACTATTTTCGAAAACCTATTTTAGTTTTCTAAATAAGCCCCGTCTTTATTCAAATACAAAACCTGGGTCTCCGGATTATTTTGTTTCGTCTACCAACAGTTTTCAAAAGCCCCGTTTAAAATAAACAAAATTTATATTATTTTTATAGGAGGCAGCCAGCCAGGCCCGAAAGCCCCGCCGGCCACCTCCAGATAAAAATCCTACCTACCCCAGAACCACCCAAAAACCTCTTCCACCAAATAACCTACCCACCCCCATTATCCTAACCCTAAGCCCTCCCCTCTCCACACAGCCACCAACCCCCACCCCTCACCAATTCCCTCCCCGCCGCCGCAACACCCAGTCCACCTTCCTGTACACGCGCGCGCCCTAGCTACGTGCACCGTGACACACACCCGCGATGCGTCCCACTCCCACGGTAACCCTCCACCACCCACACGTTTCCATGCACACCCCGCCTCCTGTCCCACACGTTACCTAGTGCCGGTCCCACCTGCAGCGTCGCATGACCCCACGCTGGCCGCAAACCTCTCGCCTCGCGCGGCAGAGACGTGCGACCCCACGCGTGATGCCTGCCCAAATCCCTGTGCTACCTGCGCCTCCCGGTCCCACCCGCTCTCGCTCACCTTCCGCGCCCGGCGCCTCCTTCCCCAACCTTCCCCGCTCACCAACCCCGCCGCCATCTCCTCCATCCCCACCCCACGATCCCCACCTTCCTCAATCCCTAGGATCCCTGCCGCCTACCTATCCTCAGTCTGCAAGCTCGCCGGCTTCCCCGACGCGCCACCGCGCCCTTCCCGAGCTCCCCGGTCGACCGCTGCCGCCTCATGGTCCTCTTCCCCACCAGAGCTCTGCCCGAGACGCCTCGACCGCGGCTCTCCTCAATCTCTCCGTCCAGCCGCCGCCGCGGCGAGCCTCGCCGTCTCCCCAAACCGAGAGCCGCAGCCGCCGAACCTTGCCTCTTCTCTGTCCGCTGCAGGGAACTGCCGCCATGGCCCCTTCGCCATTGTCGCCCACCACCCCTCCGTGTCGGCCTCTATAGGACTAGACCCGGCCTCCTTCCGCCGAGCTTCCCCTGCCCAACCTCGGCCCCGTGCAAGCCGCCCCGCCCGGCCTTCCTCGTCGCGTCCAGCCACGGCCGGCCCCGCACTCCTAGGTCATCACAGCGTGTCCCGCAGCACCGTCCAGCCCGCCCTACAGCGCGACCTCGCTGCCGCACGCCTCCTCTCCGGCTGGTTCCGTCTGCTCCTGCCGGTCCTCGTCCCCGACACGCGTGCTCGTTGCCGTCGGTGTGCCCTGGCGCCCTTCTCCGGGCGAGCCCCTGTCGAGCTCGTCTCTGCCCACCTGCTTCATGTGCACCCCGGCAGTAGGTGCTGCTCCACCCCGCGAGTCACGTTTTGGCCCTGTACCTGGTGAACTGCCTCTGTTTTTGTTGTTGTTGTTGTTGTGTGCTGCCGTTCATCTGATAAGAGCAGTGTAGTTGGAGTTGATGCATGTGGGAGTTGATACGTTGTGGAGATATGGTGGTGCTCTAGTTGGTGTGATATCGGCTGACGGGTATGGGACCCCCTCGCGAAGATTGCTGTCTCCGGGTTTCGCCAAGATGGCTTCGCCGAGATATCCCCCGGATTCCAAGGCCGAACCGAACCCCTCGGAACGCCAACTTCTTCTTCCTGGAGTTTGAGCCCGATCCCCGAGACCGAACCCCGTCGACCCAATGGAACCCCAAGATCTTCGAACCGCCACATGTGATCCCCTTTTCCGAGACCCCCTATTTTATAATAAATAACATATACTTGTTGCATATTAAATTGTTCATGCATGCATACTTGTCTGTGGTTTGGGGGCATCAGTCGTTTCACCGCATAATTAAATATGGAGTCTATATGTAGGCTATTCTCGTCTTATTTCGGACTCCATTTAAATTGGTGTAGCGAACCAATGCCATGTTTTGTCCTGTTCAGACAACATTTAAATTGCGGGGTAGTTAAATAACTCGAACCTATTAATTAATTGTCGGGACCTCGGTTCTGCTTAATACTGCCTAATTGCACCGCATATGCATCATATCTTAATCATGCCGGATCTTCTACCGTGGTATTAAATATTGCATCCGGTGTTTCTTCTAGTGTTTGCTTCTTCACGGATTAGGCCGATGAGTTGATGCGAGTACCAACAAGTTCTCCGGATATGAACCGCTGGCTGTGTTTCCCAGGCGAGCATCTCTCCCCCTTCTACCTATTTTGCATTTATAGTCTTTATTTCCTCCTGTTGATCTATTGCTATCCGTGTCGCGATGCTTTAGTTTCCGTGCACCAGTTATATCCCGTGCAACCTCTATATTGCCTTGGACACCTCCTATTACCTGTTGTTTGGTAGATAGCTGGCCTTGCGAGTCGTAGTTGCTTGCTCAGGCGCGACCTCGTGTTGTCAAGTACCACAGTGGTTGGAATGCTAGCAGATGTTTGTGGTGGAGATGATCATGACTTTAAATACAACTATTAAATTGCTAGATATAACTAATGCAGCGGCATCGGTGGGCAATAGATGTTATTTGGTTCTTCCACGCTCACTTGTGTCCCGTAGGACCCCGAGTACTTGATACCTGTTCCTTGATTTTTCGCACTATCCACATCCGGGAGGCCTTATGGACCCCCCTTGAACCAGAGCTTGATTCATTTATATTTCTTGGGGCCACAAAGTAGTTTTGGGTTTTATTACTATCCTGTACTTATGCCATGCTTTACTGCTTTATTTAAGATTGTGCGTGGAGCACCTGTACTGTTTTGGATCGCGCCACGTTTTCGCGGTATCGACAAGCCCAGTCACACTTTCGGGTTCCCAGTCGTTTACAGCCGTCGTTGCAAACCCTGGGTCCGTTCCGGAGCCGGCCAACTTTGTTGCGGGTAGCTTAGTGGGGTGGCCCCCTGAAATATTTTATGAATCCTGTGATCGCTTTGTCGTGAAAGCCTCGTTGGGTTTTGAGTTGGTTTTTCCGAGGTTGATCGAGTGTGTGTTGCTATTTGTGCACCCCTACAGGGTAAAACTTTCTGAAAGCCGTGTCCGCGGTTATGGACGACTTGGAGCACAGTATCTCGATCATAGACAAGCATAACTAAAGTAGTACTATAAATTTGACTTAATATGTGACTAGTACTCAGATTCAACTATAACGGAATGGATATTAAAAATGCTAACAATTGGTGGTTCTGGTTGTTTTGTGACATGCGATACCTGCCGAGTAAGTATTACAACTCAATTGGAATGTGTTAAAAGTGCCAACACCTGCTGGGTTTTGGGATTCCTCAGGACAATTATATCTGACTAGTAAATGTTCCAACTACAACAGAATGTTAACTAAAACTGCCCACTACTTATGCCTCAGGATGACTCATGCTATCTATATCTGATTAGTAAGAGCTTCAACTATAATGGAATGAATAAAACTGCCAACCGTGTGAGTTCCTCGGTTTGACTTCCTCGATTTGGTATCGAGGGGAAATGCCAGGATGGGTATGTTTGGTGTTAGTCTCAGGTAGGATCCAAATAGGTCTTTCTTACCCCTCTCTAATAGCCGCCAGTGATATCGAGTCTCTATAGGTTCTTTAGTGCCGCTGTGTTGCCGCTTCAGTCCACCATACCTATGTAGGCGAGAGCCGCCAAATTCTTGCCTCGCCGTGTACTGGCCTCAGTACTGACGCTCCTCTTTTTCCTTTGCCCTTTGTCGGCACCCCTTTTGTTTTAGCAGGTTTGAGATCGACGTCGTTAGCAGGGTTACCCTTCCGGCTTGGCCTGGGCAGGGTTATGGACGCCATTGGTTATTCTTCAGGGATCTTCGCCCCATTTGCATCTTGTCCGTACTCAGACGCTGTAACGTTTTCAAGGTGATTTGGATCTTTGTATTGTATATCTGTATTTTTGACTCGTTGAGTCGTTGTTGTATATATATCTGTTCTGTGGGTCCCATCGAGGACTGTTGTGTAATGGTAATACTTTGTTTTCCACCCGCACGAAAGTGCCTAGTGGGCGTCCTTGAATCTTTTCTATGCGGGTTTGGTGGAAAGGGCTAAAACTTGCATAGGGCCGATTTGAGGGTGTTATAGTGAGGATACCCGAAAATCATAACCCCAACAGTAGCTCCTGGAAGCCTCCAAGATCCGAAGTCGGATTTCATCGTCTAGCTTGATATCACTTCATCTTGCCGAATCTTGAAGGGTTCCTGAAACTTTCAAAACAATGGATAGGATCCGAGTCTTAAGTTGAGTCAAATTCGTCAGTACTTCAATTGTTCTTTTCCTGCTTGATTTCAAACTAAGCCGGAAGATAGCCTCTGACGTCATATGACATCAGTCAAGATCTGGTCATGTCACTGACAGACATTCCTTCCAACGTGACCGTTGGTGGGTCCGGTTCACGCATAACCGAGGGGCCGTTTTAATGCATACACGGAGATCGAGGAGGCGTAATCTTCTCGAGGAAGTTACCCTAGATCCTTTCACGATGCTTGGATAACACCATAGTGTTCATACACGAATCTTAATGAAGGCCAGATACATAAGGGGTTGAGATTTCCTCTTTCTCTTCTACTTGTTCTTGTCTTCTCCTTCCTCCAGCAACACATCGCTTCCCAGCCACCTTCTCCTCCCCCAGATCCCACATCACCGCCCATCCTAGGTCATCGCACCATACCAAATGGCTAAGGCATCCTCCTCCGGTACGGCGACAACGGCGGCGGTAGCGTTAGAGAAAGAGAACTTCCACGACCTCTGGATCCCATGTGTTCTTGATGATGAGAAGTTGCGCTTCATCGAGAAGGAAGGGCTTCTATGTGCCGGTGAGTGGCGGAGCAGAATTGGAGAAACCATTCCCGCCCCTCATGACGACTAGAGATTTCACTTTGGTACGCATCTCGACCGAGGTCTTAGTTTTCCTCCTTCTGAGTTCTTCTCCGAAGTGATTCAGCATTACAGAGTTCAACTCCATAACCTTCCCCCAAATTCAATCCTAGATCTTAGTGACCATGTTTCTCTTTCCGAGGGTTATCTTAGAATAAATGAGTCTCACTCTTTTCCGGTACTACTTCGGTACCCAGAGAAATTCTATCACTGCCGGTAATCCTCATATTACTACAACGCTTAGATTGTCCCTTAGGAGAGATAGAACCTATCCTAAGGTTATATCTAGCAAGTCAGTGAAGAAATGGCTGTCCAGGTTCTTTTATCATAAGGACAGCCGGCTCCTGGCAAGCAAGAAACATTGTCGGGTTTCATCGATGGAGCCGTAACTCCCCAAGAGTCCCGGGACGCTGATCAACCGGCTCTCATTGATGAAGTGATCCTTGTAAAGAGGCGGATCGAGTACTTGATGAAACACAAAGGTTTGAAAGGATCCGACCTTGTCCATTGCTGGCTCACACATCAGATTCAGCCCCTCCAACACCACGATGATCGTCTCATGCATACGATCACCAAAAATAAGAAAGATAGCCAGAGGATCATCACAAAAGCAATCTCGGACAAGGAATACGAGTCCTGGATCAAGTGGCTGATCAAGGAGCGGGTTAAGAGGAAAATTTCAGAGATCTCTCTAGATATGTATACAGCTGAGAAACCTCTCACTCTAGTAAGTTTTCCGACTTTAGTCTTTCTTACTGTCGAATTAGTTATCCATTTGCAACACTAAGATATATCTTTGTATTTCAGCTTGCTGACCTCCCCGAGTCGGAGCTTGCTCCTCTTGAGGGATATCCACCTGAGGATCCGGTTCCTTAGGAGGATGAAGAACTTGAATTACTGCCGGATGCATTTACCTAGAAACACAAAACTCCTACTATTTCTATTGGCACAAAGAAAGTGCCTGTTGTGAAGAGGTAAGTTTCATCACAAGGTATTTATACTATGTTTTATGTTCTTTCCAAATGGTAACAATCTTATTCTATCACTCTTTAGAGCTAAGTAAATTGCCAAGGGCAATGGGAGAGGAAATACGGAGAGGGTCCTGTGCCAGTCAAAGTTAGTTTTGACTTCACCTGCTCCCCCGCCTCTGACTCCTACCCCGATGCCCTCTACAACATCGGAGGTTACCTCATCTCCCCGTGCTACAAAAGATCTGGCTCAGCACTCAGAGCCAACGATCCTTGGCTCGCAAACCGATGTCACCATGGGTGATTCAACAACTGATAAAGGTGAACCCTCGAAGGTTAATGATACCTCAGCAGAAACGTTTGTGCATAACCTCCTGAACAATCCAGGTATCGCCAAACTTTGCATTATGTGGAAAATCATAGAAGAGATCCAGAAGTTGGTTCTCCACTGTTTGGAGAGCCGAAACATTACTATTGAGGAGGAAACACAAGAAGCCGAGGACATCAAACTCATCGATCTTCTTGACCAAGCTCGTCTTCGCAACGAGAAGCTGAAGGCTGGCGTGGCTCCTCCACTGCCAGTAATCCCTCTGACCCTTGTCGAGAAGGTTTCTTCTGAGGTGAATATGAGTCTCAACAAGTTAACCCACGGACACCATGTAAGTCAGAATTCGACTCTCTTTTTTACTTTATTGCATATCATATCCCCTAGCCGCCAAGCAAGAAGTTGGATAGGTAATCCAAATTTATGCTTTCATAGGATGCCAAAGAATTAACTAGTATAGCCCCCAAGGCTCGCGCTGATATTTAGTTAAAATATTAGCTAGTTTCTTTAGTAGACTTCTGATTCTGGGTATTATTCTGAATTACAGAAAGTTAATGCTTATAACCAGGATTTGTTGAAGAATATCTGCAATAAACGGAGAGTGATCAGAGCTCTCCGTCTAGAAATGCCAAGCTAAAAATTGCCAAGGATGAAGCTGAAGGTAATCATTTCAGTCCTCATACTTGTTGTCTGATTTGTATGACTTATAGCCGAATGCTTATTCGACTTCTGTCTTGCTTTTACAGAACTAGTAAAACGGTCCTGCAAAATGATTAAAGAGGCTTAGAATTTCAAAACCCTGGAGGTGGAAAATGCCGACTTAAGGCGAGAGCTGAATAATCTTAAGGAAGATCATGAACGCAGTATCAAAAACGTTCTTGAATCATCCAACATGGCCACCAAGGAATGTGATCGCAAGATCGCCATCCAGGACAAGAAAATCTCGGATCTAAAAGATGATCTGGATAGAGAGAAGGACACTACCCAGGCCCTCCGGGATGAACTCTAGAGTCTTCGAGCAGAAAAAGCCAAAGTTGACGATGCCATCTTTGGTAAGTTTTCTTGTCGGTGACCTTTATTTTTTCCGACTCTAGGAGTTCGGATATTTTTTGACTTTACTTTATGTACGCAGGTCCTTTGAATATACTGATTCTTCCTCTTCTGAGTCTCGCACCAGCCGACTTACTTCAGTCAGAGATCTGCTTCACGATTTCTACTAGTCACTAGAGGACATTGGTGAAGCCTTAAAGGTTTCCAACATGCACATAATGTTTTCCCTTGAGGTGCGGGACAAGGACAAGGAGGTGCGGGACAAGATTGGAACATGTCTTATGCGCGAACCGTAGCATAGAATGCCCTAACAATGGTTATGAGACAACATGGAAGCATGGAAATATGTAAAGTAACCAAGGGTTATTTGACTGTTGATGAAGACGACAATGAGCAGAACATTGAGGACATCATGGACGCTTGTGCTGGATACGAGTGTCGTGCGGCCGAACTGACCAGCTATGACAAGCTATTTTTACTCCCATGGAAGCACCACCTCCGCCTCAAGAAGAAGTTGTTGAAGCTTCCAACGATGAGGAGACTGAGTCTGATATCCTCATCTTGGAAAGATATCAAGGCAGAGGAGATGTTACCAGTGAACCGACTGATCCTTCATCTTCACCTATGGCATAAGAAATGCTAGAAAAACAATGTGTTATTCTGATAAACAAATATTTATGTAATAACTAGAATATTTATTTTGATGTGCTAGCTAGTAAGATCGTAATTCTTTTACTCCTTTGGCACTTTAATTTTTTAATTTTTTCATGCTTGAAAATTACGTAAGCACGTATTTTGTTTGTACTTATCGTTTATCTGGCTTTCTGCCTTGGTCTTTTTGTGAGCCAGTAAACCTTTAACACGGAAACTTTGCCAAGCAACGAAGCTCAATTTCTAAACCAGTTTAAACTTGGAAATAAAGCCGGCTTCCAGTACCAACAATTTACTACTCGGAAAATACCCGCGTCCAGAAATTAGACCAAAACCAAAGTACAAACACAAAATTTGATTTATACCCAAAGGTAGTGTTTTTAGAATCGGAAATCTAACCAGAACAAACATGAGCATAAAGTACTTTCAAGTATTCTGGGATTTTCGACTTATATCATGATCATTCGGAAATAAGATGGTACTATAAAACTTCTTAGAAAAATGTTGAGGCAACCAATACTTTATTTCTCATTGAACATGTACATATATATGATTATAAAGAAAGATAATTTTAAGAATAAAAGGGACGTAGCTGAGCAATATTCCAAAGTCTATCTAATTCTTCCGGATTTGTACTACCTCCAACTCTCTTTCTCTTCTTAGTAGCAGATCTTTCTTTGACTGGCCTTATATCAGTTAGGTAGTAAGAACCATTGTGCAATACTCGACTAACCAAAAAGGGCCCTTCCCAAACTAGGGAAAGTTTGTGCTTTCTTTTTTGCACAAGCCGGAGAACCAAGTCGCCCTTATTAAAAGATTGATTCTTGGCTCTCTAACTATGATACTTGCGTAATTTCTACTGATAGGATGTTGATCTCTGCTCAGCAATGACGCGAACTTCCTCGATTATATCGAGATCATCTTGTCAAGAAACCTCGGCATCCTCTTCGATATACGCAGCAACTCGAGGAGAAGTATGGATCAAATTACTGGGAAGAACTGCTTATGCGCCATAGACCAAGAAGAAAGGTGTATACCCTGTTGACCTATTCGGAGTTATTCTCAAGCTCCATATCATAGACAGCAATTCGTCCGCCCAAGCTCCCGCAACACGATGAAGTGGTGCTTCGAGTCTTGGTTTTAGGCCTTGAAGGATTAAACCATTTGCTCTTTCGACTTGTCCATTGGCTTGTGGATGTGCGACTGATGCAATATCAAGCCATATTTTTTGATCATTGCAGAACTCAGTAAGTTCTCCCATAGAAAAATTGCTCCTGTTGTCTGTAATAATACTGTGCGGATAACCGTATCAGATTATGACATCCTCGACGAATCTTTTGGCTATTGCTCCATCACAACTTGTGACGGGTTTAGCCTCAATCCATTTTGGGAACTTATCCACCATCACTAAGAGGTGAGTAAATCCACTTAGAGCCCATTTAAACGATCCTACCATGTCAAGCCCCCAGACCGTGAAGGGCCATGTTATCGGAATTGTTCGCAGCTGATCAGCTGGAACATGGGCTTGTTTGGAATATTTTTGGCAGCCTTTGCATGTCTTGATAAGCTGTTCGACATCTGTCTTAATTGTAAGCCAGAAAAATCCGTGTCTAAAACCCTTTGGCACTAAAGATCTGCCTGTGGCGTGATGTCCGCATTCGCCTTCGTGGATCTCCCTTAGGATTTCCACTCCTTCTTTCAGAGAAACACAATGTTGAAAGACCCTAGACACACTCTGCTTATAGATATCACCATTCATTATTATATAGGATTTTGCTCGTCGGACGATCTGCCGGCTCAGAACCTCGTCTTCGGGTAATTTTCCGTCTACTAGGAAATCAAGGTGGGGTTTTGTCCAGCTGGGAATCACAGCTAGAACTACGATTAGGGGTGAGTTGGATTTGGTCGGATACTCCTCGTCAACTCCCGTGATAAAGGGAACTTTAAGGTGTTCTAGAAAAGCACCATACGGGACCTTTTTCCGTGCAGAGCCTATTCGAGATAATGCATCTGCTTCCTCATTTTCTGTTCGAGGTATATGTTGAACCTCAAACCCTTCGAACGATTTAGTTAGTTCATCCACGACAACCCTATACGCTTCCATGTGCTTGTTTGCATTATAGTGATCTGACACATGCTGAGCAACAAGATCCGAGTCTCCATAACACATGAGTCGTCGGATGATGATATCCTTAGCGATCCGGATTCCATGCAGCAATGCTTCATATTTTGCAATGTTGTTTGTTTTCGTAAAGTGGATCTGCAGTACATAGAAAAGTTTATATCCTTGGGATGATTTGAGCACCACGCCAGCCCCGAACCCTCGAGCTCTTTAGACCAGTCAAAGTGTAAGGTCAAATATTCTGACTCTGGTAGGGTCATGTTCTCCATTGTCTCTGTCCAATCAGTACCAAAGTTAGCGAGGATTTGGGATTTGATTGTTGTGCGAGGTTTATAGTCAATGTCGAAAGCTAAGAGCTCTATTCCCAACTTTGCGACACGTCCTATTGTCGTCGGATTGAGGACAAGTACGCCATGAGGGGGTCCTCGAGGCGTGCGAAAGAGAGGGGTGTGAGATGTACGATATTCCGGGACGGTGAGCACACAAGTTTACCCAGGTTCGAATCCGCCGGCTTTGGACGGATCCTACTCCTGCTAGCAATCCAGTAATATGGCAGAGCCGGAATATGGGTTACAAGGGTTTCGGCCCTAAAGGCCTATTGTGCGAGTTGAGATTATAGACTATTGTGTTGTGCCCTAAAGGCTCTCCCTAGGCTGGCTTATACAGATATCCGGCCTAGGGTTTACAGGAGAGATCAATCCGGCTACGACTAAGAGTTGGTTACAGAGTACATCTTGAACTACAAGTAACATTATGGGCCTAAGTCGGTAAGTCTTCTGGGCCTTCCCGTAGCCTGATTGGACTCCGTCTTCTCTCCCTAACTGGGCCGCCCGTGAAGCAAAGCTCTAACCCGAAGTGGGCCACCCTGGTCAATGAGGAACTGTGAGGATACCCGGAAAGTATATCCCCAACAGCAACCCCCGGAGGCCTCCAAGATCCAAAGTCGGATTTATCATCGTCTAGCTTGATCTTCGGCTTGCAGAATCTTGAAGGGTTCCTGAAACTTCAGAACAAAAAATACGATCTGGGTCTTAAAAATAAGTCGGACCTATCAACTAGTTACTCGGATTTTCCAGCTCGATTTTAAACTAAGCCGGAACTTGGTTTCTAACGCCACCTGACATAAGCATGGTCAAGTCACGTCATCTGACAAGCGTGCCGCCAGCACGACCGTTGGTGGGTCCGCGTTTCGCGGAACCGAGGCGCATTTCAATGCGTGCATGGAGATCAAGGAGACGCAATCATCGCGTGGGTCCTTCCCAGTTCTTTCCACGACGCGTGGCGGTTACACTGTAGCATTTGCACGAATCTTGGTGCAGTTAGGTGGATATAAGGGGTATGGATTTCTCCTTCTCCTTTCCACCAGTCTTTGCTGTTTCCTTTCCTCCCAATCCTCCTGCGCGCACAGAGCTCCCTCGTCCTTCCCCCCACAGAACTCCCAACGCCACCACTTTCAGGTCATCTTCTCACCGGAGAAATGGCTTCATCATCTTCTTCCTCCAGTTTGGCGGCAGCAGCGGCGGCGGCGACGGTGGAGAAGGAAAGCTTTCGGGGAATCTGGATCCCCTGCGCCCTCGACGAGGACGGCCTCAAGAACATGGAGAAGGAGGGGCTTCTCGTCGCCGGCGACTGGCAGAGCGGCTCCAGCAAAACCGTCCCCAACCCGCAAGACGGCGAGTGGGTCCACTTCGGCACCCATCTCGACCGAGATCTGTCTTTTCCTCCCTTGGAGTTCTTCTCCGAGGTTATAGATCATTACGGAGTTCAACTCCACAATCTTCCTCCCAACTCTCTCTTAGAGATGAGTGCGTTTGCATCGCTTTGCGAGGGCTTTCTCGGCATTAGGCCGAGTTTGCTTCTCTTCCGATATTACTTTCACGTCCGGAGAAATTCCATCACTACCGGTGTTCCTTACATCACCGGCACTATTAGCTTTTCACTTAGCCGTGACCGGGCATATCCCAAAATTTCTGCCAGTGACTCGGTCAAACATTGGCCAGCCACCTTTTTCTACCATAGGGATATTCCGGCTCCCGGCAAAGCTACTGCTTTGCCGGATTTTGTCGACGGAGCCGCCACGGCCCAGCCTTCCTGGGACGAGGCTGCTCCGGCTCTCACCGATGATCTGATCCTCGCTAAGAGGCGGATCGAATATTTGATCAAGCACAAGGGTCTGAAGGGATCCGACTTGGTCCAGTGCTGGGTCTCACGTCGGATCCATCCACTTCAGTACCACGGGGATAGACTGATGCACTCCATCACGTCTTCCAAAAAAGACTCCCTCCGCATCAGCCCCAAATCCTACACCACTCAAGGCTACATCGGCCAGATCAAGTGGCTGATCAAGGAGCGGATCGAGAGGAGAATTCCAGAGATTTCTCTGGATATGTACACGGCGGAAAACCCCGTGGTGCTGGTAAGCCTCCATCAATACACCTTTTATGTGTTTCGATCTTTCAAGTTATACTGCAATACTGATATGTTTTCTTGTTTCAGCTTGCTGACCTCCCCCAGTCGGAGCTTGCTCCGCTCGAAGGATATCCTCCTGAGTTTTCTCAGGAGACTGAAGTAGTCCCATTGCCGGACCTTGCGCTCAAGAAGCGCAAAGGTCCAACAGTGGCCATTGGCACAAAGGAAGTGCCTGTTGTGAAGAGGTAACTTTCATTCACAATTTCCGCCTTTGTACCTTTCTCGAATTTCTTTCTGAGATGTAATTTTTCCGACTTTACTACATTCTCAGAGCAAAGCCTCTCATCAAGGGTAAGGGGAAAGGGATTCCTGCGAAGCCCCTGCGACAGACGAAGCTCACCATAGCTTCTCCTGCCATGGCTCCTCCAACTCCTGCCCCTCAACCTTCTGCAACTCCGACGATTATTCCTTCTTCGGTGGTTGCAGAAGATCCGGCTCCTCCAACAGAGCCTGCGATCCTTGGGTCGCAAACTGACGTCACCGTGGGTGCGTCAGATCAAGATAATGGTGAACCCTCTTCGGGTAATGATCCCTCGGCTGAAGTCTTCACCGACAACCTCATCGGAAATCCGGGACTTGCCAAGTTTGGCCTATCCCGGAAATCCGCAGAGGAGATCCAGCGGCTAGCCAGGCAAGTCCTGGACAAAAGCCATTTATCCCCCGAGGAGGAAGCGCAAGAAGCATAGGACGTCAAGTTCTCTGACCTTCTCGCTCAAGTCCGCCTTCGCGACGAGAGGATTAGGGCTGGTGAGCTTCCAATAGCTCCAGTGATCCCTCTTACTCTTGCCGAGAAGGTGGCAGTTGAAGTGAACGCGGGTTTAGATAAACTCACCCGCGAGCAATATGTAAGTCGGAATTCCAACTCTTGTTTTTACATTATGTTATATCATATCCTATAGCCCCCAAGCATGAAGTAGGATACAGAATCCGGGTTTATGCTTTCATTAGGATGCCAAAGAACGAACTATTGTAGCCCCCAAGGCTCGTGCTGATATTTAGCAAAAAATATTAGCCCGAGTCTTAAGTAGCTTTCTGACTTTGGGTATTCTGACTTACAGAAAGTATGTTCCTATAACCAGGAATTACGGACCAATGTCGGTAATAAGCGGAGAGAGATCAAGGCTCTCCGTCTTAAAAACGCCGAACTCAAAGTAGCCAAGGATGAAGCCGAAGGTAAACATTCCGAGATTCAAATCTTGTCTTTTGTTTTTTGAGTGCCGAACTTTTTCTGAACTATTGTTCTTTTTTGACTTTCAGCGCTGGTGAAACAATCCATCGCTATGATTGAAGAGGCCGAGAACCTCAAGACCCTGGTGGTGGAAAACAAGGGACTTCGCCAAGAGCTGGATAAGCTCAAGGCGGATCATGAAAGGAGCATAACTCAAGTCCTGGAATCCTCCTCCATGGCCACTGAAGAGCGTGATCGCAAGATCGCTGCTGAAGATAAAATTATCTCGAACCTCAAGAATGAGCTTGGTAGAGAGAAGGATATCTCCGAGGCGCTCCGGGCTGAACTCTAGAGTCTTCGGGAGGAGAAGACCAAGATTGATGACGTCATTCTTGGTACGTTCCATCTGTCTGACTTATCATTTCTTCGACTTTCATCAATGCCGGATTTTTCTTGACTTGTTTTGTGTATAGGTCCTCTGAACTTGACAGACTCTTCCTCCTCCGAGCCCCGCACCCACCGGCTTACCCAAGTCAGTGATCTTCTGCATAACTTCCGCCAGTCTCTTGAGGACATTGGCGAGTTTCTCAGGATTCCAGACATGCCAAGCATGTCGGATTTTCAGGTGCGGGACAAGGCCAAGGAGATGCCGCAGCTTGTTCGGGACTGGAACATGTCCTACGCGCGGACTGCTACGCAGAACACTCTCACCATGGTCATGAGCCACCATGGAAACATGGAGATATGGCAAGTGACCAGAGGGTACTGCAAGGTAGACGAAGACGGCCAGGAGCAGGACCTTCAAGCCATCATGCACTCCTGCGCCGGATACAGGTGCCACGTAGCTGATCTGACCAGCTACGAGATCCCCTTCTTCACCCGCGTAGATACTCTGCCACCTCCTCTAGAAGAAGCCGAAGAAGTTTCTGATGATGAACGGACCACCTCAGATCCGGACATCTCGGAACGATATCAAGGCGGAGTAACCAGCGAGCCGACAGCTCCTTCATCTCCTCCTGCATCATAGACCAGAAAACTATGTATTATTCCGGAAAAAACCTGATGCGTTTGTAAATATTAAGTACTATTGATTTTGCTAGTGCTAAGCTTTTTATCTATTCAGCACTCTTGGCTTTTTTTTTGTGTGTCTGAAATATTTTCATAAGCACTTGAATTTTTTCGTCTCTACTTATCGTTTATCTGGCTTTCCGCCTTGTCCCTTTCGTGAGCCGGCTAAACCTTCAGTCGGAAACTTTGCCGAGCAACGGAGCTCAATTGCTAAACCAGTTTAAACTCGGAAATAAAGCCGGCTTCCAGTACCAACAATTCACTACTCGGAAAATACCCGCATCCAGGAATCAGACAAATAACCAAAGTAAAGACTAGAAATTTTAGAGTTATACTCGAAGGTAGCAGTTTTAGAATCGGAAATCTAGACCAGAACGAACATGAGCATAAAGTACTTTTAAGCATTCTGGGATTTTCGACTATAACATGATCATTTGGAAATAAGATGGTAAAAACTTCTCAGAAAAACTTGAGGCAACCAAAACTTTTATTTCTCAAAGAACATGTACATATATATGATTACAAAGAAGGATAAACTAAGAATAAAAGGGACATAGCTGAGCAATATTCCACGGTCTGTCTAACTCATCCGGATTTGTACTGCCTCCAGCTGTCTTTCTCTTCTTAGTAGCAGGTCTTTCTTTGACTGGCCTCATGTCAGTTAAGTAGTACGATCCATTGTGCAATACTCGACTAACTAAAAAGGGCCCTTCCCATACTAGGGAAAGTTTGTGCTTTCTTTGTTGCACAAGCCGGAGAACCAAATCACCTTTATTGAAAGATCTGTTTCGGACTCTCTGGCTATGATACTTGCGTAACTTCTGCTGATAGGCTATAGATCTCATTTCAGCAACGACGCGAACTTCTTCGACTAAGTCGAGATCATTTTCTCGAGAAATCTCGGCATCCTCTTTGATATATGCGGCCACTCTAGGAGAAGTATGAATTAAATCAATAGGAAGAACTGCTTCTGTGCCATAGACCAAGAAGAAAGGTGTGTATCCTGTTGACCTGTTCGGAGTTGTTCGTAAACTCCAAATTACGGAGGGTAATTCCTCTGCCCAAGCCCCCGCAGCACGTCGTAGTGGTGCTTCGAGTCTCGGTTTCTGGCCTTGTAAGATTAAACCATTAGCTCTTTCGACTTGTCCGTTAGCCTGTGGATGTGCGACTGACGCAATGTCAAGCCGGATATTTTGCTCATCGCAGAATTCAGCCAATTCTCCCATGGAAAAGTTACTCCCGTTGTCCGTGATAATGCTATGTGGATAACCATACCGGATTATAGCATCCTCGACAAATCTTTTGGTTGTTGCTCCATCACAACTAGTGACAGGTTTAGCCTTGATCCATTTGGTGAATTTATCCACCATCACCAAGAGGTGAGTAAATCCACTTGGAGCTCGCTTAAATGGTCCTACCATATCAAGCCCCCAGACCGCAAAGGGCCATGTTATAGGGACTGTTCGCAGCTGATCACCCGGAACATGAGCTTGCTTGGCGTACTTTTGGCAGCCTTTGCACGTCTTGACTAATCGTTCAACATCTGCCTGAGCTGTAAGCTAGAAAAATCCGTGTCTAAAAGCTTTTTCCACTAAAGATTTGGCTACAGCATGGTGAACACACTCGCCTTCGTGGATTTCCCTTAAGATTTCCACTCCTTCTTCCGGAGATACACAGCGCTGAAAGACCCCAGAAACACTCCTTTTATGAAGCTCACCTTTAACAATGGTATAGGATTTTGCTCGTCGGATGATCTGCCGGCTCAGCACCTCGTCTTCGGGTAATTTGCCATCTACCAAATAATCGAGGTAGGGTTGAGTCCAGCTGGGAATTATAGCCAGAACTGCTATCAAAGGTGAGTCGGATTTGGTCGGATATTCCTCATCTACTCCCTTTATCGAGGGGACTTTGAGGTGCTCCAAAAAAGCGCCATTCGAGACCTCTTTCCGCACAGAGCCTATGCGAGATAGTGCACTGCTTCCTCATTTTCTGCTCGAGGGATGTGTTGAACTTCAAACCCTTCGAACGATTTAGATAGATCATCCACGACAACTTTATATGCTGCCATGTGTTTATTTGCATTACAAATATCCGAGACTTGCTGAGCAACAAGATCCAAATCTCCGTAACATATCAAACGTCGGATGCCAATGTCCTTAGCAATTCGGATTCCACGTAGCAGTGCTTCATACTCAGCAATGTTGTTTGTCGCTGTGAAGTGGATCTGCAACACGTATAAAAGTTTATTTCCTTGGGGTGATTTGAGCACCAGGCCAGCCCCGAGCCCCCTCGAGCTTTAGACCCATCGAAAAGAGGGTCCAATATTCCGACTCAGGGAGGATCATGTTCTCCTTCGTCTCTATCCAATCAGCGACAAAGTTAGCAAGGATCTGAGATTTGATTGCTGTCCGAGGTTTATACTCAATGTCGAAAGCTGAGAGCTCTATTCCCCATTTGGCGACGCGTCCTGTGCCGTCACTATTATTGATTATGTCTCTCATGGGAGCTTTGCTCACCATGGTAATTGGATGCTCCTGAAAATAATGTCGTAGCTTACGAGATGCTAGAAAAACACCGTAAGCCAACTTTTGCTAATGCGGATACCGCTGTTTGGACTCTGTCAAGACCTCGCTGACAAAGTACATCGGATGCTGCACCAGGTGTTCCTGATTTTCCTCTGGTCTCTCCACCACCATGACGATACTGACAACTTTATTTGTCGTAGCAATGTAAAGCAACATCGGTTCCTGAGGTTCCGGCACTGCAAGGATAGGAGCAGATGAGAGTACTCTTTTCAGATCTTGTAGTGCAGCTTCGGCTTTGTCAGTCTAGACAAAATCCTTGGTCTTTTTCAGGAGTTTATATAATGGTGTGGCTCTTTCACCAAGCCAGCTTACAAATCGACTGACTGCAGCAATGCAACCAGTTAGTCTTTGTACGTCCTTCAGGAGTGTTGGCCTAGAAATGTTGAGTATAGCCTTAATTTTGTACCGGTTCACCTCTATGCCTCTTTGAGACACGATGAAACCTAACAATTTTCCGGCTGGTATTCCAAAGAAGCATTTCTTCGGGTTAAGCATTATGTTGTATTTTAGTAGATTGGCGAACATCTCCTCCAAGTCGGAAATCAATGTTTCCTTCTTTTTGGACATGACCGCAATATCATCCACGTATGCATGTACATTGCGTCTGAGTTGGTCATGGAGGCAACGCTGCATCGTGCGCTGGTACGTAGCTCCTGCGTTCTTCAGCCCAAAGGGCATCGTAACAAAATAGAAGGTTCCGAAGGGGGTTATGAATGAAGTTTTGACTTTGTCAGATTCCTTCATCCGGATTTGGTGATAACCGAAATATGCGTCGAGAAAACAGAGGAGTTCTGAGCCTGCCGTAGAATCGATGACTTGATCAATTCTAGGCAGAGCGAACGGATCTTTTGGACAAGCCTTGTTCAAGGCAGTATAATCAACACACATCCTTAAATCAGTGGTGTCCTTTTTGGGGACCATTACAGGATTGGCCGACCACTCAGTGTGGATGACCTCTTCTATGAATCCGGCTAACTCGAGCCGTGCTAGTTCCTTAGCTATTGCCTTACGCTTTTCATTGCCAAACCGTCGTAAGGACTGTTTGACGGGTTTAGCGTTCGGGTTTACATTCAGAGAGTGCTCGGCAAGTTCCCTAGGTACTCCGGTCATGTCAGATGGCTGCCATGCGAAGATATCTTGCTTTTCTTAGAGGAACTTGACGAGCGCGCTTTCCTATGCGCTACTTAGGCCTACGCCTATCTGGGTCACCTTGGAGGGGTCATCATCCTTCAACGGCGTCGTCTTCGTCTCTTCTGATGCCTTGAACTCTGGATTTGGCTTTGTCACCTCTTTCTTCGTTGCGGGCATCTCAGACGGATCTATGCTCTTCTTGATCTCCTGGTACTCCTGGGCCTGCAGCACGGCTTCGGCAAAGGTGGCATTTCCATCCTCGCACTCTCGCGCTTTCTTCGGGTCTCCCCTGATGGTGATCACGCCATTGGGACCTGGAATTTTCAGCATATTGTAAATGTAACACGGACGAGCCATAAAAGCCCAGTAAGCCGGACGCCCGAATATAGCATGGTATGTGCTCTTGAACAGGACCACTTCGAAGGAAAGTGCCTCCGTCCGATAATTCTTTGGAGTTCCAAAAGTAACGTCCAAAGTGATCTCTCCCAGGGAATTAGCTTATCTTCCTGGGACAACTCCGTGAAAGATCACAGAGCTATGGTTCAACTGTGTTTCCGAGATCTTCATCCGGCGTAGCGTTTCGACATAGAGAATATTGATGCTGCTACCACCGTCCATGAGGGTCTTGGAGAAACCATAACCGTCAATAAGTGGGTTGACGATTAAGGCGTATTTTCCTCGCCTGTGTAGCTTAGGCGGATGATCAGCGCGGTCAAATGTGATTGCCACCTCCGACCAGTCCAGATATTGAGGGACAGCCAGAACTATTACGTCTTGACCTTTGCTGGTTGAGATCCGAGGAAGGTGACATAAGTGTCCTTCTTGGTGGGAAAAGTTTTCTTCCCTTCCGACTTGGGATTTGAAGCATCAACTTCCTCCATGTCAGAATCTTCCTTGGTCTCTTTGTCTTTTTCGGGATTTTTCTTTCCCTTCTTCCGCTTAGCTTTGTAGCCAGCGATATCATCTCTCTTGATGTAGTCATTAAAACGACACTCAACGTTGGTGTGGGACGAGCACCCATTGGCGTCCAAGTGATGCACACATGGGTTATTAGCAATGTCGGCCCAAGTGTAGGTTTTGCCTGGTTGTTGCTCTCCTCTACCTTGGACCCTTGATGTCCCACGGCCACGCCCGCGACCTCTGCCACGTCCTCCTCGTCCTCCAGACCCGGAAACAGTAGTGACCACTGCTGTCTCCGCGTTGGGTTTTTCTTCCGAGGTGTTTTTGCGCTTCTGAGCTTGTTGCTTTGTCTTTCCTGACTGAGGTACAACCAGGACGTTGAGTAATCCTTCTGCGTCGTCATCAGCATCTGCATACTTGCTCACTGTTTCTATCACCTCTCCCAAATCAGTGACCTTGTCACATTTCAAACGGTGACGCAGTAGACCAATTTGGAGTCCCGCGATGAAAGCTTCAATCGCGGTTTGATCGTTTACTCCTTCACAGGAGTTCTTGGTGTCGATCCATCGTCCGAGGTAATCCCGGCAAGTTTCTCCGGCTTTCTGGGTGCAACGCTGTAGGTCTCCAACCAAACAGGGCCTCCGATATGTGCCTTCGAAATTCCGAAAGAACGCACTTTGCTAGTCATACCAGTTATGGATGGTGTTTGCCGGAAGTTCGTTGAGCCATGATCGTGCCGTCTTCCGCAACATAAGTGGGAGATATCGGGTTGCGACCAGGCTGTTTCCGCCTCTAGCGATCCAGCATGCCTGGAAGAAGTCCTGTAACCAGGTCTCTAGCCGAGCAATGCCGTCGTAGGCTTGGATATGTCTTGAGATAGCAAATCCTTCCGGGAATTTTGTAGCTCTGATGCGTGGTCCGAAGCACTTTGGGCCCACGTACACATCATCGTTTTCATAGTGCCGAGCCTCTATGTTGGAGTTGATCATGTGCCTTGCATCATTCGGGGATAGAGATCGTCCTGAATGTCGGCTGTGGCTGCGGTGCCTTGGAGTCGGACTTCGGTTTCTGCCACCATCTCCTCCGCCATGTCGTCCTCCTTGCCCTCCTTAGGGGCCATTGTGATAACCGCCTGGTGGAGGGGGTGGGGCAGCTGAATTGTTTCCGGCTGATCGCCGGTCTCCATCCGGAGCGTCATTGTTCTGGTTTCGGGGAGGTTCTTGACTACGACGAGCCCCCTGCCGGCTTGTTCTAGCATGGTTTCAGTCGTTCCTTCGTCCCCTGTTCCCACCATGGTGAGGCTTAGCCGGATGGCTTTCATATCTAGGAGGTGGCATTCTCTGACGATCCTCCTCCTGACGTTTCTCCTTATCTTCTCCCTTTCGGTCAGTGAACTCTCGTCGGGGAGGATACCTCGGATTCAGTGCATCGATCACGTCTTTCTCGGCCGCTGGGGCGACATTGCTCCAGTTATGTGTAGCTCTACGTGTTGGGTCCATAGCATAGAAAACAAAATTTTTGCTACGGTGTGAACTACACGCCAAGATCTATCTACTAGGTACAAAGCAATGGGTGGACATACATCCAACGAGAACTTACCCTCGAAGACAACGAGTTTTGTTAACAAGTAGGAACTCGTGGTTGATGTAGTCGTACACTTGCCGATCTCAAGATCGTGAGGAAGTCCGAGGGCCGCAACTCAGCAGCGCATCCGCACTCGCACACACGTTCAAGCCAACGGACAACCTCCACCTCCTTGCTCCAGCAATCCAGCGGAAGAAGCAACTCTTTCTAGATGAAATGCCACCGGGAACATGTATCTCGCTAATCCGAGACCATGGGGGAATAATTCTAGAGGGGGAGAGAGATCCTTCACAAGGAGGTGTGAGGATGAAGGAGGGAATGGGTGGCCTTTTATAGGAAGAGGGGGGGGTGCCCCTCTCTCCATGGCCGGTGCATGGGGGGATGACCCCTCACCTCC
Organism: Avena eriantha; assembly: GCA_910589775.1. Lineage (NCBI taxonomy): Eukaryota > Viridiplantae > Streptophyta > Magnoliopsida > Poales > Poaceae > Avena > Avena eriantha. The sequence continues at coordinate 83,828,547 of OU342746.1, read as the reverse complement.
CCCATTCATGTGGTGGTAACCCCTCCACATTAAAATGCCTCTTCACATTCCCTTTTAAAGTCTCCACTTTAAATGCATTAAATTTCTCCAAATTTAATACTCTCTCATTTAATAAAACTCTTTTTATTAAATTTATTCAGAATTTTATTAATTACTTAATTAACAAACATTCACATATAGCCCCTTGCAATATTTCAATATCACATGCAGAACCACTTTCTGCAATTTCACCCGAAACAATTTCCGGTTTCTATTGAAACAATTCCTGCGCTTTGCAATTCTTTCGTCTGAAACATATGTGCTCCAAAATGGTGTCCGGTAACTCTTAAGTGTGCCACCCTACGGTTCGCGAATAATGCAGACATGATCGAGACCCTTCTCTGATCAATAATCAGCAGCGGGACCTGGAGATCCATACTGACTCCTACACATTCAACGATGACTTATGTGATCGTGAGAACCTTTAACGCTTGTAACTAAATCCCTTTGTCTCTCGATATATTACATGTCCGAGATTCGATCATCGGTATCTCCATACCTATTTTGATCTCGTTACCGACATGCACTCTTTTCTCGTTCCCGTGATATAACATTCTAGTGATCACATCACTTGCTTGCAAGCTATCTTAATGTGATATCACCGAGAGGGCCCGGAGTATATCTATCCGTCATCTAGATTGAAAAATTCCACTCTTGATCCATGAGCCTCAACATAACACCTTCGTAGTACTGAACCCATCTTTATAGTCACCCTGTTACGGTGTGACGTTTGATGTTATCAAGATACTCTTCCCGTGTTAGCAATTAACATGATCTCATGGTCTAAGGATAAAGATTACTTCGTATGATGTTATAGCAATATAAACATAATGACTTGATCGTAATGCTATACTTTGGATGAATGTTCATCACATCATTCCACCAATGGTGTGACCTTGTTATTAACAACATCCAATGTCCATGATCAGGAAACCTTGATCATCTTGTTAATCAACAAGCAAGTCTATAAGAGAGGCATAACTAGGAACCCTTTTTGTTTATTAAACACACATGTATTGATGTTCCGATCAATACAATTCTATCATGTAAAATAAACATCTATCATATATAAGGAATATATAATAACAACTTTATTATTGCCTCTTAGGGCATATTTCCTTCACTGCGATGCTGTCCTGACGATCCAGTTCTTGAATAATTGTCTTCCCTGCGTTCGGGGTTATGGTACTGTGCCCGAATGTAATGGGATCTTACGTCAGCCCATGCCGGATCTGTGTGACATTGGTCAGAATCCGAGACCAGTTTTTGACTTCCGGACAGGGCGTCCTTCTACTGCTCCAGTCCCTTGTTGAGTAGCTTGATACCCAAACGGATCTCCTCTGGTCCTGGATTAGCCGATAGAATTTCTCGGGCTGCCACGGTATTCTGTACTGGTGTTGGGTATACCAAATCTCCGTTGCTATCTTTCCGTGGCTTCCCCATCTCGTCCCCAAAAAGGACGGCACGGACACGTGGTAATTGGTCATCATTGGTGTGACGCTTCCGTGTCTTCTGATGCAACCGAGACATGTATTCCTTGGTTGACATGCGTTTCTTCTCCACCTCGATGTTTTTGGCTTCATTGAGGAGTTGTTGACGACACGCTTCTAGGGCTTGGGCCCTTTCGTCCATCTCATCTGCAGTAAGTTCTGCAGCTGTAGGGATAGGTGTGGTTAGTGCGGCATCGATGAGTTTACGTGCACCTTCTGTGATCACCTGTCCATCCACCGATGCTTCTTTTTTTGGCTCGTCTGGGATAAGTGCTCCATCCGAGTCTTCCTTGTATTCCTCGGCAATCACCTCCTCTGTGAGAGGGTCTTTTGCCGGGGTCTTGTTCTTCTTGTTCTTCTTCTTTGCCTTCTTGGTAGCGCCGGTAGCAAAGACGGCTTTGGGTCAGTTTCCCGGAGTCAAGCTCTGATCGGTACTTTCAGACATCTGGACCTCGGGATTATCTCCGACGTCCATGTCATCCTGCGCTTTGGGAGAGTGTTCCCCGGATTCTTCATCCATGACTTCTCCTTCTTCTGCAGCTTTGGAGTTGTACTCCTCTTCATATTCCGCGGAGAACTTTCAGAAATCTGCCGACGTCATAGATTCATCCGAGGATGCGGGAACATCGGCGTTTCTTCCAATTGCCCCCAGCACCGAATCGGTGTTTTCTCTAGCATCGGCAGAGCCGGATCCGGATCCAACGTATCCGACGAAGTGCGACGCGTGCTTCCTAAGGTACCTGCGGCTTTCGCGGTCAGCCATGTCGAAACTTTTAATGGTTTCGAGGATTACATCTGCGCTTGCGCCTTGCAGTATCATACGTCTTAGTGTGTACCTGAGGAAAGGCCTGTCTGTCCCAGCATCGTCAGAGCCGGAATCAGTGTCGTTGATATGCTCCTCCTGGATTTCGACTTCCACGGGTGGGTCGATCTGGGATCCGGCTTCTCCAGGGAGATCCACTCCAGATTCGACTTGGACCATGAGGTCTTCTTTAGGCTTAGATTTCTCCACTATCTCCGCAACTGGTGTGGGCTGGGTGGGATTAGGGTTTTCTGAGATCCGGAACTCTGCCGCCTCCGCGGACAAAGGGGACCCAGAAGATTCTTCTGCCTCTATCATCACCGCTGGGGTGGGTTGGGCAGGTTCAGCGAAACCGATGTAAACATCGATCTCGCCAAAAGACATGATTGTATAGGCAGTCACGGCCTCCCTAGCTGGAATCCAAGTCTCGTCGAGAACGATGAGAGGGACGTCGCTGGCGATGGTCTCGCCGATTCCGATTCTTGCAGATTTCGCTCGGAACGCAGATCCGAAGCTCACTTGCCCCACGGTGGGCGCCAACTGTCGTCAGATTGAGGACAAGTACACCATGAGGGGTTCCTCGAGGCGTGCGGAAGAGAGGGGTGTGATACGTACGATATTCCGGGACGGTGAGCACACAATTTTACCCAGGTTCGAATTCGCCGGCTTTGGATGGATCCTACTCCTGCTAGCAATCCAGTAATACGGGAGAACCGGAATATGGGTTACAAGGGTTTCGCCTGTGCGAGTTGAGATTGTAGACTATTGTGTTGTGCCCTAAAGGCTCTCCCTAGGCTGGCTTATATAGATATCCGGCCTAGGGTTTACAGGAGAGATCAATCCGGCTACGACTAAGAGTTGGTTACAGAGTACATTTTGAACTACAAGTAACATTATGGGCCTAAGTCGGTAAGTCTTCTGGGCCTTCCCGTAGCCGGATTGGACTCCGTCTTCTCTCCCTAACTAGGCCACCCGTGAAGCAAAGCTCTAACTCGAAGTGGGCCACCCTGGTCAGTGAGGAACTGTGAGGATACCCAGAAAGTATATCCCCAACTATTGATTATGTCTCTCATGGGAGCTGTGCTCACCACGGTAATCTGGTGCTCCTAGAATTAATGTCATAGCTTTCTAGATGCGAAAACACACCATATGCTAGCTTTTGATAGTGCGGATACCGCTGTTTGAATTCAGTCAAGACCTCGATGAGGTATTAGGCCGGACGCCGCACCAGGTGTTCCTGCTTTTCCTCTAGTCGTTCCACCACCATGACGATGCTAACAACTCTATTTGTTGCAGCAAGATAGAGCAACATCAGTTCCTGAGGTTCCGGCGCTGCAAGGATGGGAGCGGAAGAGAGTACTGTTTTTTAGGTCTTGTAGTGCAGCTTTAGCTTCATCAGTCCAGACAATTTTTTTGGTCTTTTTCAGGAGCTTGTAAAGTGGTGCGGTTCTCTCACCGAGCCAGCTTACAAACCGACTAACTATAGGAATGCAATCAGTTAGTCTTTGTACGTCCTTTAGGTGAGTTGTCCTAAAAATGTTGAGTATAGCCTTTATCTTGTCCCGGTTCACCTCTATGCCTATTTGAGACACGATGAAACCTAAGAATTTTCTGACTGGTATTCCAAAGAAACATTTCTTCGGGTTAAGCATTATGTTGTATTTGTGTAGATTGGTGAATGTTTCCTCCAAGTCGGAAATTAACGTTTCCTTCGTTTTGGACATTACTGCTATATCGTCCACATTACATTGCATCCGATTTGGTCCTGGAGGCAACGCTGCATAGTGCGCTGGTACATAGATCCTGCGTTTTTGAGCCCAAAAGGCATCATAACATAGCACAAGGTTCCGAAGGGGGTGATGAATGGATGCTTTATTTTGTTTGAGTCCTTCATCCAAATTTGGTGATATCCGGAATATGCATCAAGAAAACATAGGAGTTCCAAGCTTGCTATTGAATTAATCACTAGATCAATTCTGGGCAGAACGAATGGATCTTTGGGGCAAGCCTTGTTCAAGGCAGTATAATCAACACACATCTTAAATCAGTGGTGTCCTATTTAGGGATTATAGGATTGGCCGACCACTCAGTGTGGATGACCTCTTCTATGAATCCAGCTAACTCGAGCCAGGCTAGTTCTTTAACTATCACTTTTTGCTTTTCATCGCCGAACCATCGTAGGGACTATTTGACGGGTTTATTTGGGTGTACATTTAGAGAGTGCTCGGCAAGTTCCCTAGGTACTCCGGTCATGTCAGATGGCTGCCATGCAAAGATATCTTGATTGGCTTGGCGGAACTTGATGATCACGCTTTCCTATGCATGGTCTAAACCTACACCTATCTAGGTCACTTTGGAGGGGTCATCACCCTTCAATGGTGTCATCTTCGTCTCTTCTGATGCCTTGAATTCCAGAGTCAGCTTTGTCACCTCCTTCTTCATTGCGGGCATCTCACATGGGTTGATGGTCTTCTTGATCTCATGGTACTCCTAGGCGTGCAGTACGGCTTCAACAAAGGCGGCATTTCCATCCTTGCATCCTAATGCTTTCTTCGGGTCTCCGCTGATGGTGATCATGCTCTTGGGACCTGGAATTTTCATCATATTGTAAATGTAACATGGGCGAGCCATAAAAGCCTAGTAAGCGGGTCGTCCGAAGATAGCGTGGTATGCGCTCTTGAACATGACCACTTCGAAGGAAAGTGCTTCCATCCGATAATTCTTTGGAGTTCCAACGGTAACATACAAAGTGATCTCTCCTAGAGAATTTGCTTGTCTTCTGGGGACAACTCTATGGAAACCACATAACTGTGATTCAGTTGTGTTTCCGAGATCCTTATCCGACAAAGCGTTTCGACGTAGAGGATGTTGATGCTGCTGCTGCCGTCCATGAGGGGCTTGGAGAACCCATAGCCGTCAATAAGTGGATTGTCAACTAGAGCATACTTTCCTCGCCTGTGCAACTTAGGCGGATGATTGGCACGGCCAAAGGTGATTGTCGCTTCCGACCAGTCCAAAAACTGAGGGACAGTCGGAACAGTTGCATTGAGCTCGTGCATTACTGCCTTCTTGACCTTGGCTGGTTGAGACCCAAGGAAAGTGACATAAGTGTATTTCTTCATTGGGAAGGTCTTCTTTCCGTCCGACTTGGGATTTGAAGCTTCTGCTTCCTCCATGTCCGAATCTTCCTTGGTCTCTTTTTCTTTGTCAAATTTTTTCTTTCCTTTTCATCGCTTAGCCCTGTAGCCAGCGTATTCATCTTTTTTGGTGTCGTCATTGAAATGACACTTAGCATTTGTGTGGGACGAGCCCCCGTTGCCGTCCGGCTGATGCACACATGGTTTATTGGCGATGTTAGCCCAAGAGTAGGTTTTCGTATGTTCTACCTTGGACTCTGGATGTTTCACGACCGCGTACGCGGCTGCCTCCGCGCCCTCCTCGTCCTCCAAACCCGGTAGTAGCATTGACTACTGCTGTTTCCACGACGGGTTTTTCTTCCGAGGTGTTTTTGCGCTTCTGGGCCTGCTGCTTCGGCTGTTTTTCCGACTGTGGCACATCCAGAATGTTCAGCAGTCCCTCTGATTGTTGTTGGCATGTGCATAGTTGCTTGTCGTCTCTATCATCTCCCCCCGATCAGTAACTTTGTCGCATTTCAAGCGGTGATGCAGTAAACCAATTGGGAGTCCCGCGATGAAAGCTTCAATCGCAGTTTGACCATTTACTCCTTCACAGGAGTTCTTGGAGTCGATCCATTGTCCGATATAATCTCGGCAAGTTTCTCTGGCCTTCTGAGTGCAACGTTGTAGGTAGCCTACCTTACAGGGCCTCCAATATGTGCTTTCGAAATTCCGAAAGAACGTGCTCTGCATGTCATACCAGGTGTGGATGGTGTTTTGCGGAAGTTGATGGAGCCATGATCGTGCCAATTTCCTCAACATAAGCAGGAGATACTAGGTCGTGACTAGGCTGTTTCCTCCTTTGGCGATGCAACAAGCCTAGAAAAATCCTGGAGCCAAGTGTCTGGCTGAGCTACACCGTCATAGGGTTGGATGTGCCTTGAGATAGCAAATCCTTCCGGGAAGTTTGTTTGTTGAATGCGCGGTCCGAAGCATTTTGGACCCACATAGATGTTGTTTTAATCGTAGCGCCACGCCTCTATGTTAGAGTTGATTCGGTGCCTCGCATCACTAGGTGACAGAGAACGCTGTCGTGGTTGTTCGCTGTGGCTGCGGTGCCTTGGAGCTAGACTTTTCTTCCACCACCACCTCCTCCTCCACGACGCCCTCCATGGCTCCCTCGAGAGCCGCTATGATGGCTGCTTGGTGGAGAGGGTGGTGCAGGTGGATTATTTCTGGCCGAGCGCCGACCTCCATCCGGGGCATCATTATACCGGTTCCGGGGATGGTCTTGGTTATGACGAGCCCCCTGCCGGCTTGACTCGACATGATGTCCTTCGTTTCCACCATTGTGGCGAGGTTCAACTGGATGACTTGTATGTCTAGGAGGTGGCAGCCTTTGTCGGTCCTCCTCCTGACGTTGCTCTTCTTCATCTTCCCAACGATTGTTCGATTGCCACCGAGGAGGCTGTCTTGGAACCAGTGCTGCAACTACGTCCCGCTCTGCGGCTGGAGCAACGTTACTCTAGTCACGTGCAAATCTGTGCCATTGTCCTAAAGATCCAGTTCTTGAGTAATTGTCTTCCTGATGGTCGGGTCGATAGCGTTGTTCCAGATCATGCTGAGGCCTTACGTCCTGCCAAGCCGGATCCGCGCGACATTGGTCGGACTTAGAGACCAGTTTTCCACTTCTGGATTTCGTGGCCTTCTGCTGCTCCAGACCCATGGTAAGTAGCTTTACGCCCAATCGGATTTGGTCTGGGTTTGGATTGTTCACCAAGATATCTCAGGCTGCAACAGTGTTTTCCACTAGCGTTCCATACACAAGATCTCCCTTGTTATCCAGCCGAGGTTCTCCTTTGATGGCGTTATCTTCCTCAAAGAGGGTCTTGTGGACTTCTGGGTTTTTGTTAGCCCGTACAGGGCCGTTCCGGGTCTTCTAATGTTGCAAGGAGTTAAACTGCCCCAAATATGCAATGCGCTTTTTCTCCTCGAGGATATTGTTAGCTTCATCCAGGAGTACTTGGTGATGTGCTTCTAGGGTTTGGGCTCTATCTTCCAACTCCGCAGGTGTATGATCTACATCAGTAGGGATTGGCGTAGTGAGCGTGTCTCCGAAGATTTTACGGGAACCAGGGGTAACCACATGTCCATCCACCGGAGTGTATTTCAGCACGTCTGGGATTAGAGCTCCATCCAAGTCTTCTTCATATTCTTCCACAATTGCCTCTGGATACGTTGCAAATGTATCTATAATTTTTGATGTTCCATGCTTTGTTTATATCTACTTTATTATGTTTTATCCACACTTTGGAGTAATTTTTATACACTTTCTTGGACTAACCTATTAACAAGATGCCACAGTGCCTACTACCTGTTTTCTACTGTTTTTGGTTCCAGGAAAGTCAGAAAATGAATATTCTTGGAATTGGACAGGACAAAAGCCAAAGTCAATATTTCACGGAGGGGGACACATAGCCAGAATACGAGACGGAGAGGGGCCAGGGGCCGGCCACACCACCTGGCCGCGCGGCCAGGCCTGGCCCGTGCTAGGGGGTGGTATGGCTGCCCAGGGCACCCCCTCGGCCTCCCCTTTCGCCTATAAGATTGTAACATCCCAAAAGTTAATCCAAAGTTAATCAAGATCAAATCTACCCAATTTGGGCTTAACAAAAGCTTTTCCCTTTAAAATCTTTAAGTATTCATATGTGTGTGCATTTAAATTAGGAGTTGTTTTGAATTGCCATGTTTGAGTGATCTATTGATTGTAAAATGATTCTAAGGGGAACTACACATCATCTAGATCATCCCCAAGGAAATCCCAAAGAAAAATAAATAAAAAAGAATAAATAAAGTAAATGGTCACTTTTGCCATTTTAATCACCTAGCCTACTTTGGCTATTCCTAGCACTCAATTTCATACAGAGATACTTGTGGATCTTTGCACCCCTTCCTAGTACAAGTAGTGATGTGCCAAGGCCCACTTTATGATCTCCCAAAAACATTCAAACTCTAATTTTAAATGACATTTGAAAATTGAATCTAGTGTATGTATCTAGATCACACTTTTTCAAAAATCACTGAAATGAACTCCATTTTAAAATCCCAGGCAAACCTAGATGCTTAAGAATAAGATGAACCACTCCACCAAAAATCAGCCCAAAATTCAAACATTTTGTTCTTGCGGCCATTTGATCGAACAGGTGGCAGGCAAGATTTTTCGGCCTAACTTTTGCTGTTTGATGATCAATGCTTTGTCGAGTTTTTGACCCACATTTGGATCCACTGTCTCCCCCAGCTCTAACCAAACTCTCACCGGCCTACCCCTTAGCCGTTTGCAGCAGTTGCACGCCACCCAAACTTGGTCACCGCTGGCCGAGCATGCGCAGCTCGCAGTCGACCACGCCGCGCCAAACCACAACCACCACTAGCTCCGCCCAACCCTACCGTGTCTCCCTGTCCACCCCACGATCATCGCCAGCCCCTGGACCACCCCAGAGCTGCGCCGCCCTTTCCTCTCTGCGTGCAGGCAGAGCACGCCAGAGCGATCGCTGCCAGCATGCCACAGACCATGCCTCGACACCAAATCGCGTGTGCCGCTTCGCCTTGAACCCAGCAACCCGCCAGACACGGCCGTGCACCGCCGCGCGACCCACAGTCGCTGGGAGCCGCGTCGAGCACCGCCTCTGTCTCCCAGAGCGTAGGAAGCTCCCGACCAATTGCCACCGCCCCTAGCCAAGCCATTGCGCCGTAGGTGACTGCCAGCAGACTGCCCACCGTCCGCCTACCTCGCCCATGCTGATAGCCCCCTGTATCGCCGTCACCGACAAGCCGCGCCCATACCTCACTGCCTCACCGTCGAGCCTATATAAGGAGGCCTCCCTAGCACCATTTCTTCACACCATCTCACTCCCCTCTCTCCACCGATCGTTTCCCCTCTCTCGCCGGAGCCGCTCGAGTAGCCCATCGCCGGAATTTCACCGGAGGTAGCCGCTGCAGAGGAGGAGACGTGGTCGTCGATTTCGTCCACCTCAGCCCGTGCCGCGACTTTGCCTGAGCTTGCCGTCGTCCACTAGTTTGTTTGCCTGCCTCGCCGCACTAGCTAGAGCCCTGGTACGTCCCCAGTAGACCCCCACTGGCCTCTTAGGGTTCAGTCTCGCCGGCGACGAGTCCGTCGTCGATGATGACCGTGGACCGTAGATCTTGTTCTAATCGTGTGGTTATTATCGCCCCGAACCGCTTCGGGTTTTAAGTGCCGCTGACATGCAGGACCAGCCTGTCAGTCGCCCTCTACGCCGCTGAGCGTCACTGGGCCGGCCCAATTACTTTCCCGCGCCGACCCAGTAATTCAAATTAGGATTTTTCTATTTAGACTTAAAATCAATTTTGTCCCTTAGTTTAAAAATCAATTCAGAGAGTTGTACAAACCCAAATTGAGTGATTCCAATTTTGTTGGAAAGGTAATGAAAATCTCTATCCAAGACCATTGGATTTAAATCATTTAGATTTAGAGATCTCTCCTAGTAAAAATAACAAGACAAAAGAATTTGCACATTCAAACATTTTTATAAAATCAACCATAATAGCTTTTTAGTTGATTCCAACTCTCAAAAATCACATTTAACCATACCTATCTGAATATGTAATAATATTAAGGTTTGCATGCAGTGACTTTGGACTAGTACCAAAATAATGCTATATAGGCATTTCTAGTCAGTTTAAATCATTAATCATTAAACTTAAACTTATTAAAATGTGATCCAACATTTAAATCACATTCCCATATGTTAGAATATGTGGTGATGACATGTGCCATATGATCCCATATTTTAATTGGAGAATATTAAATGTTAGTTATTTTTCAATGAGTAGAAATTACTTTTCACAAATAAAAAGAATGAAGCTAATTAATTAAACCTTGTGATGCTTGTGATGATAATAGATCATCAAATGTGTGCCTTAGTGTGCTAAGTAGACTAGTTAAGTATTGTTTGGTGATTGTGTATCCCGTATGTGTTTATAGAAGATAGTACTGACCAAGCTTTCGAGGAGGAGGAGATCTACCAAGAGGAGGAGGAAGAAAACTTCAACCACTGCACCAACCAAGGAAAGATATTGTTAGCAAGTTAGACTAAGCTAGATAACATAAGCAAATGCATTAGGCATGCTTTGGTTATACCACTTTGACTTATACCTATTCCAAGTTTTATTTACAAGCTTTACTTTCTTTACTTTATCAAAGTCCTTTACTTGTTTAAAGATAGCATAAAAAGTATAAAACTTGACCTACCTAGTTAGACTTAGATGTCATTCTATGGCATGAGATTGAGCTTAGCATCCCATATTAGTGAACACTCTTAACTTAGTAGTTTAGAGCTAAACCAAAACTTGATTCACTTTAGATGGGAATACTTGGTGAAAATGAATTCTGAAAACCTTGGAA